>BCIM01000004.1:0-390762 GCA_039545315.1 Kondoa malvinella | reverse complement strand
TGAGATGTTTGCACTGGACCGCTGCCATTGTCTTGGCCGACTAGATGGGTGAAAGAAGTAGGTAGCGGTAAAGGTGTGGAGGAAATTTTCAGATAGGCGAGGGATGATAACAGATGCCTACCCAAAGCGATTGGCGTTTCCCATGGTGGACGAGGCGTAGACAGTAGATTGTTAGGAATATCGGCAAGCGTTCTTTGAATAAAATCTTCGAGCAATGCCGAGCGCAGGCAGTCGAACGAATTTTCAAGATTTTCCCAGCTCAGGTTCGCCGGTAATTCCGACTGTATTAAGAAGTCAAGGATGGTCGCAGAGCCAGATTCACCATCTTCGACGTAGGGAAAGCCGAGATAGGAGTGCGCTTGATTGGCTCTTTCGGGCAAACTTCTTCCAATAGAGTACGCCATGAGTCTATTTGCAAAGTCCTGTGTAGAGAATAAGAGCTAGTCGGTATCACGTAAGCGATTGAACTTGCTATAGCTACGCAACCTGAGAAGCATCTTGGCTTAGGACGAGGCTGGCACATCAAGCCGTAACACCAATGATCGCAATGGCCGAATATTCTCTGATGACCAGTCTCCACGCAAATGACTTCGTAGACCTTTGTGAGAGCCCTCTTATGCTCGGAGTGACCGGTCTTTAAGCACAATGTGAGCTCGCGCACATTCTTGGCCCCATATCGCCGGCGGTAATGCTGGAGATGCAAGTTCTGACCTGCTTCGCCGAAGGAGAAATGGAACGAATAAGGATGAAGCTTCAGTTGTCGGTCGGAGAAGTCTGTTGAGTGATTGTTAAGTTCACGAATCCGTGCTGGACTGTCTGTTCCAAAATGTAAAGCGGCTGGATTACATTCTTTTGTTGCTTCATGAGCACAGCCGCGATGGTCGTCCACAAAAGCGATCTGAGGTATATCAGTCATGATTACCACCAAACCTTGTGTCTTACATGTCCAGCATCGATGGCATCCTTCATGCCTGTCCGCTTGATCAGAGCCATAGTGGGCACACCAGATGACAATTTCTTTTGCTTCCGAACAGGAAAACAGCCGGTAATGAGATTCGGTACCGCCAAACTTGTCTTATTGTCCTCCGTACTGTTGTAAATCCGTTGGCACTGTACAGGACAGGACTGAGTAGGACTCACAAGTGCCATAGAGTATCAGGAATGCCATATCTCTGTCTGATCCTCGCTCCCTCTGAATCATGCTCGTGCTGTTCTTTCCGAGCCTTTGCGATCCATACAGCATTCATATAGCCCTCGTCTTTCTTCCGAATACCCTTGAGTACTTGTACAATAGACTCAGCCAAGGAAGCATCCTTTGCAGGCTGAAGAAGGGAGTCTTGCAATTCAGACAGAGGGTCAGGATAGCTCAATGCCTCGAGGTGCTTCTTCTTCTGTGGTGCAGTGATTTGAGAGTCTCCTATGCTGACGGCTAGCTGAGCATACGCTGCCGTTGTCTGAGAGAGCTGGGGCAAGTGGAACAATGTCTGGCTTTCTTCCGGACTTCTCTGAGCACTTGAGGCAGCGCGACGCTGAGCAGGAAAGAGCATACGCTGGGGAGGAGTAGCGCCATCAGGAAGAGTCTCGGAGAGAATCAGCATAAGTATCGAGTGCTTCGCCGTCCTTCGACAGAATGCCCCTTTAGAAAACAGTCGAACAAAGGCAAAGGTGCAGAATTCGTCACAAGGCCAATGGCCATCTCATCGCGCTGGTACATACAACACGAGAGCACCGCGCACGGTGGGTATCACTCTAAACCTCCCCGAGTGGTCCATTGAGTTCATCCCCTTTTTTCTGCTGAGCGCAAAGCCAAGGGGCCTGGTATAGGTGGTGGTACAGAGGTGGTGTTACAGAAACTTGACTTTGAGAAAAGAGAGAAGACCGTCGATGAATACGAAGTGATCACAACGCCAGACCCTTGAGACAATCTATCAATGCCATACAAGAGATGCTAGGGAGAACGTACGGAGACCGAGACCTGAATTGCTGCGAAGCCTTCTTCAGCCTCTTCTGCGAGAACAGGTACAGCTTCATCATAGTCAATGTTCAGATTCTAGAAGACCGTCAGATAGAATTAGAGCATATGAAGGACAGCGCACCTGCAATTCTCGTTCGTTCAGCTGGTTAGAGGCGCCCGCCCACTTGTCGTGCCATTGTGCGTCTTTGCCGTAGCGCGTGATCATCTTTCTCTTTGGTGCTTTCGGAAAGTCGGATAGAGAATCGCCTATGCCGACTTCAGACTGACATCCAATAGTGTCCTAACGACTCACCTGTAGCAGTACGTTCAAAGAGGTCAAAGTAGGTTGCGTTGTTGGCTGAGCCTGGGTATTGCATCTTTTTTAGATCGAGCAGACCATAGATCGTAGCCGCGTTGTTCTCGTGGGCGACGCAGGCAGCTCGAACAATGTTGGCTACGATGTATCAGCGAAGAGTAATGATCGTGCTGAGTAGCAGACTTACGATCCCAGCAAGTCGTGTCACCGTGAAACAGCCAGCGTGTGTCAAACCAGTCTCCAGCTAGGTGGTCCGTTCCCTTCTGCTTTTCGATCAGGTAGGCTAGAACGACGTCTCCGTCATCTTGCAACAAGATCAGCGATGTTTCTGTTCTTCAGCGACAGACTTACCAATTCGGCCACCGCAAAACGAGCAGTACGGATTGCCATTCTCATCCGCATCCCATACCTCTACACCATACCTCCGGAACTGCATATCGAGAAGAGTCAGAACAGCACAAATGACGATTACAGACACCGCTTACTCTAGGATCAACTGTAGTAGCATCGAAGAAGCCAGCTGCATCGAAATCGGCTTCGTCTTCTTCATCCTGCAGAGAGATCAGCTGCTAATAGCATGTGTAAGAAAGCGTACTGACATCAAAGACAACCTTTTTTTTGGCAGCAGCCGACTTAGCCGACTTCTTCGATTTCGATTTCGATTTGGAAGACGGCTTTAAAGATGCTGTAGGTTTAGCTGAAGTCAAGCTTTCCTGTTGCACATGGCTGAGCTCAATCGACAGAAATAGAAGCCAGAAACTGACTTTTGCTTTTCCCTTTTGTGCAGCAGTCAACGCAGGAGGACCTTCTTCCACCTCATCTTCTTCATCGTCCGCGTCGGTAGAGTGTCTTGCAGTGCGATGACGTTTGACAGGCCGTTTCTATAATGCCTTGAGTGATGCATTGCCGCGAGGAAGGGTACTGACCTTCATCCCACCAGCTGCAGTTCCAGTGTCCGAACCGCTAGAGACCACACGGCGCTATTGATGATCCATCAGCTCTCTGATGACTTTATGGAGACATGAAAGGGTCAACTTACCTTAGTTGTGCTTTTGCGAGGAGGCATTCCATCGTCATCATCGTCATCGTCCATAGCACCCTAGCGTCAATGCATATGAGTGATAGTCTTGACTACTACTTCCCAGGTGTGACTCACTCGAGTTGCTTCCTCGTAAGGAGGGTCATCATCCCTGTCAACGTCCTCGAGATCAGGCATCTCTCCATCGTGGTCTCCTTCAACAGCCTGTTCATGACCTTCTGCCGTAGAAGCCTGAGATACAAGCGCATAAGTTGTTGCTTGAACAGACGAAGAGAAATCATAGTAAAAAGAGCAACCGAGAACTTTAAGGCGCGATGTTGAAAAGACAGATAGAGATAAAGAGAGAGAGAGGAAGAGAGAGTGAGAGAATAAGCCTACCGATGAAGTTGACGCCCTAGCGGTGCGTACAGATGAACTAGAAGTCTTGGGAGCAGGTGCTAAAAGACGTCCGTTCGACCTGTTTGGTTCTTTCGCGGTGACAGAGGGTGCTCTAGAAGTTGCTCTGCTTCTAGTAGCACGTGTGGCTTGTAGGGATCGCTTGTAGTCGCTTGCAAGTTGGTCCAACAAGAATTGCTGAAACCTTGGTAATTTAAAGGGTGAAATGACCATCTCGAGCTTACACGTTGAGTAGGAGGAGTCTTTGCGAGCTTCTCATCGTAAAACTCAATGGCTTCTCTGCCATACAAGCCACTCGCTTCCAGTTGCTTCATGTAGTTGTCTCGCTCTGGCTTCTCGATGCGATAGAAACCATGTTCGTCCACTCGTAGCTGTGTGTTCGCCTGCGAGAGCTCTTCCATGCTGTCATTGTCCATGTTTCCAGAGCACGGGTTCTATCGCGAGGAAGATGAGAGTTGGGATCAACAGATGCGAATTTCCCGCAAAGACTCGCGCGTTTGTTGATCGGCATGTCATGTTGATGCATTATTACGTCTCGACGCAGTACGGTAGCGCGACAGCAGGCAGCAGCAACGAGAGCATGAATGCGTGTAGCTGGTACAATGCAGTGAAGTTACAACAGCGATCCATGCCGTCCAGTCCATACTGGTCGATCAAGTGAAGTTCTCTCGCATAGTCTTGCTGAACACTGCAAAGAGAAGTCAGCATCAATGACCGGTCGCAAAGGATAAGCCTACTCTTTTCGAGACGAACCTCATGCTTCTCACACCAAGCAACAGTCAGTCTAGGGCTGCAAAGAGTGTCAGCACGCGTTCAAGGAGCTGTGATGAGGACTTACTCAACCTAAGAGAAAGCAAGCCGAGAGTGAGCATACGTCAGAACATGAATACAGAACTACATACGTAGTTGCTGTTGAGAAGATTTGATCAGCCTGAGCACAGCAAGATCAGAAGAAGCATGCTCACATCTTGGAAGTAGTCAGTGCTAAGGACAATGCATCAGCTTTGATTGGCATGGGTATGAGCTTGACTTACAAACATCTTTGCCTTCGGATTTATCAGTCATGGTAGTGCGGAAATTGGCAATCTTGAGGTCTTGCTTCTCAATGTCAGCGATGCTCTTTTCTGGGTTGTCCTCGTACTTGGAGATAACAACCCTATTGGCTCTGTCAGTTTTCAACTTAGTGAAAGCTGACTGGCAAAGCCGGGGCTGGTCACTTCAAAGCGTTGTGTTTGGAGAGCTCGGACAAAGCTGATCTGGCTCAAAGCCTCGGCGTTGATCTGGACTAGATTGATAAGACATGCAGAATGTACAGATAGACCGAGTAGATGCAGTCTTGACATAATTTGTGCGTATACTTTTTCGCTGTCGACGACCTGCTCCTTGCTCACATTTCCCAGGCCAATTTGTCCTTGCATACACCTGTTCTGCTGTGCTATTGCCTGCTTCGCGCTTCCAACTTCGCGCTCTTCATATGCGATGTTCTTGATAATCTCGAATGTGTTCTCCCGTTTCGAATTGCTACTTCTTGCTTGTCTCTAGCAGTCCTTCTTCATCTGTGCCATTTCGGAATTCCTCCGCGCATGCATTGGCAGGAAGGTTGATCTGTTCACGCGTGACCCCGAGCCGACATGCCTCTGTGCAAGGTCTCCTTCTGCCGTATATACCTTCCCACTCAGGATCACACAACATGTCGAATCCTGCTTTCCACGCTCATTCGACTGCCGAGGTGCTTCGCCTGACCTTCGTGAAGTGGTTGAGTGACCTGACTGCTTTGTGCTGTTCAGGAAGTCGCTGCTTACTATACAGACAACATCAAGGGAAAGAATGTTATTGTGACTGGCGCAACAGGGGGGATTGGATTGGAAAGTGAGTCTACAACCTCATCTCAGCAGCAATTTCGGTTCGCTCATAAGTCGTAGCCGCTCGTGTGATTGCATTGAATGGAGCAGCTTGCACGATCATCGCTGGCCGAGGAGAGGAGAAGCTCAAGGCAGCTGAAGAGGCTGTCCGCAAGACAGCTCCCCAAGCCAAGATCAAGATCATTCAGCTCGATCTAGGCATTCCCTCCTCAATTAAGGCAGCAGCTGAAGAGATCAACAAGCTTGGAATGCCCATCGATGTCCTCATCAACAACGCTGGCTTAATGGCCAGTCCCTACTACAAGTCAAACTTCCCTGAGGTGGATCAGCAGCTCGGAACAAACCACCTTGGGCATTTCTACTTCACCGCTCTGCTCAAAGACAGCATTTTGCAATCTAAAGAGCCGCGCATCGTGAACGTCGGTTCCGGCGCGCATCATATCTCGCCAGTGCACTTTGACGATATCGGATTCAGCAAAGGCGAGAAGTACAACAAAGTATGCTTGTCCCCTCCAGACGAGAAACAACAACTTACGGGGGTGATCAGTTTGTCGCCTACGGCCAATCGAAAACTGCAAACAGTCTGTTCTCCATCGGACTGAAGGACAAGTTCGGCAGCAAAGGTCTGCAAGCATACAGTCTTCATCCCGGTACTATCGACAGTGGCATCTTCCGCGCTATGCCGGAAGAAGAGCTCGTTGCTATGGGGTTCCATGACAAGGATGGTAATCCGATTAAAGATGGCAGATTCACCTACAAGACTATCGAAGAGGGCGCTTCGACGCATATTGTCGCTGCATTCGATAAGAAGATCAAAGAGCGCAACGGAACTTACTTGGTCAACTGTCAATATGCACCTGAAGAGGGCGCAGACTCGTTTAAAGAATACGCTTCGAGCTCTGTCAGTGTCTGCAGTTTCGCTTGATCTGAGTGAACTGACATGTCGCGAGCAGGAAAACGCAAAGAAGCTGTGGGAGATGAGCGAGAAGCTGACAGGCGTAGCTTTCTGAAGGCGAAATGGATGCAATGTGTTTAAGCGGCTGCAGAGCGGTCTGCTGAACCTCGCTGTTGTATTTATTATCAAGGCATGTAAAAAAAGGACGATTCAAGTCATCATAGCTCAATCAAAAGTCTCTCCGCAGCCTTACTGGGCCATGTAATTATTCTATATATCTCTAGGTACATTAACGATTGTAAAAGTCTCTTCTACCTTGACGATTGATGAACAGTTGCCAACTCTAGCCAGACGGATTTCACCTCGTGACCGCCTTCGTCCCTTTATCAGTCCTGCTTCGTCAGCGGATGAGGGGAAACTCACCTAACCGGTCAATGATAGCGAGAGCCTTCTTGTTCTGCTCTCGGTAATATTCCAGATCTGCTCAACTAGCTCAACGCGACTCCTCTGAATGGAGTCTCTAGCTTACGCAGATCCTCTTCACCTTCGCCTTTCAAGAAAGCCTTGGCCGCCTTGTCGCCCTTCTTCTGCAGGCTCTTTGTTTTGACCCAATTTGTCCCGTCCCTATACTCTTCATAAGCGCCTACTTGTAGATGAAGTGTCCGGCATACCTTCCGAAAGCACAATACGCAACAGCTCGGTCTGGCACTACGAGATCTCTGCCGACCTTGCACGTTATCTTGGACAACGCTAGTGTGCATAAAACGCGGTCGCCCATAGATGTCTTGATTACTGTATCTCTACCTTTCTTGTGCGACAGAGGTAGGGAGAATCGATGTACTATCGAAAGCCTTAATTTGCGCCATCAGATAAAAGTTCAGACGCACGCTCAAAGAACCAACGATCATTCCATGCTACTAGCATAGTTTCTACCTGATATCTGAAGATGTACTTGAGCAATGATCCAAGGCCCAATGGCTTCAGAGCTACCTTGTGAACATAGGAATTCTAGATAGATTGTGAGTAATCGGCTGGTGCAAGACAGCGGAACGTACTCTTTCAGGAACATAAGAGATACACCGCCGAGTAGGGCATTGAAGCCTTTTACGCGGAAGAGCTGGCCAAACATGGTCATGCTAATCTCCATCCGGGCATGGTCCAGATTCTAAAGAGCCAAAGCATGAGTCACTCATACAGATGAAAAGCAATCTGGCACCCACACGGCTGTACACGCTGTTGCTGAGATGTAGATTGAAGTCGCTATCCGCGATGCCAACGTAGTACGAGGTCTTTACTATTGCATCTTGCGAAAACGGTGAGATTCCTATAGAGCCGATGTACCAATCTTCCTGAAGGTAGTCGCAAGCTTGCATGAGCATTTCGGTGTGCTCTGAAGGCTCGCTGCAAACCTTTGGAAAGCCCAGTTCTTGAGCTCGCTCTCCTTGATTCGGCTTGTATAGACCCCACCAGGAGCTCCAGCGTCGAAGGAGGACCGCGAAGAGCGGGCTGAAGGTGATCCAATGCCATATTGTACTTTCCGTAGACATGAGCGGAAATCTCGCTGCAGATGCTGCAGACCTACGGGAGATTCTTCCAGTGCAATAAGAGCAATACAAGCCAGGTATACCTGAGACCATAGGGCAATTGGAGGCCTCTGTATTTGGCTATAGCAGCACAGACGACCACAATCGTTGTCGTCTTGCTTAGTCTCGAGAAAGTCGCAGGATGATCTCCGCTGATCTGTGTTGACTGAGGCATGGTATTCAGAGTCCTGGTATCAAGTAACGAAGCAATTTGTTGAGCACTCAAAAAAACATCGAATTCCGTCGGCCGTCGTCATTCACATGCCTAGTCACCTTTGAGGGCTGACAAACCCAAGTCTGTCAGCAAGTCTGAGAGAGCAGCCTGCATATGACAGGCTTGCATATGACGGGCTGATAATTGAATAAGCGCGAAGGAATGATCATTGTACATTTATTGCACTGGACATGGAGGTTGACTACAAGTAACCCAGAGAGCATCATTAGGGCGAACGACTGTAACAGGAGAGCGACTTAAATTGGTGTAGTATTGTCATTTGTTGCATGTTCCGCTTGCTGACATAAAGCGGCAACGCAGCCTTCATAGCACTCCGGTATGGTCACACCATTGAGCTTGCACTTGCCAATGATGTGGCGACTCGCGTAATGAAAAGGACCGTTCGGCGTTATAAGAAGCATAGGCATAGCAAGGATGGCCCTGTCTCGCTGGCTTCCAATGGTCACGTCGGTTAGCAGTTCCTCCAAGCGTTTGTACATTTCAAGCGAACACTTGAGGACCTTGTTGTGGTTTCTGTGGGCTCCAATCAGCGCTATACCTAATTCGGACGGAATGCCCTACTTGGTCGGATCAAAGTCTTCGCGTTTCATGCTGGCCATTCCTGCAAAGATCCTCCCAACCCCATCTCTGTACGGCACAGGAATAGGATATCCGTTGACGCTGTCGTGTTCATATCGCCAAGGAGTTGTTTCGTCGAGAGTTTGTACGTGGTCCACCAATTTTTGGTAGACCCTTCGATCTCCATCACTTGCTTCGACATCGCCGAGCAGGGCCGCAAATTGATTGTGCCGAATGACCATAGTCCTATCCCATTGCCCCCTGGCTCCGATAAGCTGGTATTCGAAGGTCATTCGGGGCAAGCCAAAGCTTGTGATGAGGTTGACGGCCGAGTAGAGCGAACCAGCATTGAGCAGGATAATGAACTTCTCGATAGACATTGATGCTATGCGAAAAAAAGATGAGGGAAAGCCGTCGGCCAGGTTGGTAAAACTTACGAGGCAAATTGAGGCATTGCATCCGATCTATAAGTAATGGCATGATCTGAAATTTATCGGTTTTATTGACGGAAACGAACTGCATTGGCGCGAATCAGGTACTGCTTCTGACGTATGTGTCCAGTGTACCAGACTCACGAGATAATGGTGGTATTTCCAGTCAGGCTTGACGCTCTGCCATTTTCCATCCAAAAAATCTGCAGGCTGTCAGACGATATTGAATGGATACAGACGACATACAATCCTCGGAAAAGGCTAGTGGGTCGTCCTTTCGGTGAATTCGATAGACATGGTTGAGATAGAGCTTGATTTGTCCAGTACTTGGACTTCTGCTCGAGACTAGTCCGACGTAGCTATTCCACGACTTTGCAGTAGCGAGGTTCTCCGAACAAAGGGCGTGAGCGATAACATGTAGATTGGAGACTGTAGATGTTAGCCTGATGGTATGCAACGCGCCAATACGAACGCTCACAATTGTTTACAATCAAATCGCCAATCGCTTTGTCAATGAACTCTGGTTCGTGTCCTTCACCAACAGGAGTCATTTGCTTGGCTAACTTCAAGGAAGCATCGAAATCCTTCCGCAGAATTGGGCAAAGTGCCTTGTGTCCAGCCTTGTAGTCTTGCGTTTGGCAGGCCTTGGAGCAATACCAGCTTGATAGACATCTCGAGCAGTTAGCCAATTTTTCAGTTGGAGTGAAGCAGAAAGCACACTATTGTCGAAAGTCAGAGATGTTCGCCTGATCTGCTCCGAACTGACGCGCTGATGTTGCTTTCTGATAACGTTCATCAAGTCATCGTCGAGACTGTTCTAGTGACGAGCAAAATCAGCTTTATACGGCTGATGATTGGATGTCGCTCACTTGCCCAAAAACGCCATAAAGCTCGTGTTCATCGTCTTTTCCAGTCGAACTTCTGTATACCGGCCGATGATGTCTACGCATTACAGGACCTAGCTTGGTGGAGGTAGAGAAGAAAGAGAAAGGAACACGAATGGCCTTAAGAGTAGAACAAAGACCAGAACATTGCAGCTAGTGCGAACGTAGCAATCAAAGATCGCGTTCCACAGAGCAGAAAGCTGCCAATGCCATCCGGGACCTAGTTGAGGCGAATGTCCCACCAACAAGTGAAGAGACAAGTCAAAAGCGACCTCTTTCAGATTGAGATGTTTGAGCGAGAGAATGCAGCGATAGTGATATTTGGCAGCAGACACTTTCTTGTCCGTGTATTCAATCAAGAAAGCTCGACACTCGGCAGCTCGAGGTTGATGAGCTGCTCGAGGTGAGGCTCTCTTCCAGAACCATTGCTCTTCTTCGTGAGTTTGCAGTGCTTGTGTACGTCTCCCGATTGTTCGGTCATGCAGACTCGAGATTGAAGTGTTTTCTTTGCTGTCTCGCCCTCTGGCCATGATTTTCCCCCTGTTGCACTTTGCGGGGCTGTATTGACTGATTCTGTCAATACACCGCTGTTGCTGTCTAAAGGCCGAAATGCCTGGCTTGCAATGGATGACTGATTAGATGTTTCTTAAAGTCGCCAGTGTTTGATCCTCTATCTTGGTTCACTCTTGTTGATCTGTCTGTTTTCCGTCGTTGTCCTCGTTGTCCTCGTTTGATTGAGCTGTCTCGAGCAAAACATAACAGAGTCAAAACTCCGGGTGATTATTCCGCCCTGCTGATAAGCGCGCGATAAGCCTCTTCTGCATCTTGTCCCTAAAGCACCACCATGAAAGCCTTTATCGGAAACTTTATCAACCCAACGCACAACAGCAATGTCGCCTTTGAGGAAAACATGCTGCTCGTTGTGGATGACACTGGCAGCATAACGCATTACGCCCAAGCTACCGAGAAATCATCCACAGACTTGCTATCTGGGCTTACGGAACAACATGGTGCTTCTGGCGTTACTGTCCTTGAAATGGGTCAAACGGAATTCATGCTGCCGAGCTTTGTGGACTGCCATTTCCACGCGCCTCAGTACCTGAATGTTGGGACGGGCTATGATCAAGAGCTGATGCAGTGGCTTGAAACTGTTGGTATTGAAGAAAGCAGCTCTTGATCTTTGTTGATGGATTGATCAGTATACCTTCCCCGCGGAAAGCAAGATAGACCAGGATCCACAAGGTCTCGGCACAAGAGTATATGCTCGACTGGTACAGCGCTTCCTAGCAGAGGGCATCACTTCTGTCGCTCTCTATGGCACACAAAGCGTCGAAGCAAAGTGAGCACCAAGCCTTCGCTCCATCGTCTATCCTGACAATACTATAGCATGGTCTTAGCTCGCGCCTGTCTGAAAGCTGGAATTCGAGGTCTGGTTGGAAAAGTGTGTCAAGACCAGAACTCGCCAGCAAACTACATAGAAACAACCTCAGACTCGCTCAAGAAGACTGAAACTTTCCTGGTCGAAATGGCAGAGCTGATCAAGGATCTGCCTGAGCACCTTCAGCTTGTTGAGCCAGTCATCACACCTCGGTTCTTGCCGACTTGCACGACAGAGTTGATGAAAGGTTTGGCTGAGATATCACAGCGAACGGGAGTCAGGCTACAAAGTAAGCTAGTGATGTCCCTGATGATCTATATACTGACGTTATGTAGCCCATATGTGCGAAGGACAAGGCGAGATGGACTTCTCACGCTCTTTATACAATGGCCGAACAGAACTAGACATCTTTACTGAAGTAGGGCAGCTTTTACTCGCTGTGTAAGCCCCACTGACAACGTCGGTAGCTCGGTTACATGAAAGATCGAAGTCTGATGGCTCATTGCACTCATATCGAGTGAGTATCTGCCCTCTCGACGAGATGCGAAGTCTGACCACGTTGATCTAGTCCCGAATACCTTGATGCGTTCAAAAAGTCTGGTGTCAGCGTAGCACACTGCCCAATATCGAACATCTACTTTTCAGAGCGACCTTTCCCTCTGCGCGAAGCTCTGGCAGCTGAAGTGAAAGTCGGTCTGTAAGTTCTCTTCGTCGAACAAACCAACAGCAGCTCTGATGTATTCATAGAGGAGCTGATGTCTCAGGCGGATATGCTATGAGCGCAAACCAAGTAATGCGAGGAGCAGTTATCGTGTCGAAAGGCAGAAGGAACCTGGTTGCGGATGGTCAGAAGGAACTCTTTAGTCAAAAGCACGGCAAGGGCGACCGCAAAGACCTGGCCATTACTTTCAGGGAAGCGCTTTACCTTTCTACGCTAGGGTCAGTACAGCTCGAGAACTTTTGTGTTTTTTTGCTGACGAGATGACAGCGGAGCAAAAGCGCTCAACATGGATCACCTGATAGGCCGCTTCGAAGTTGGCAAGAAGTTTGATGCGCAGCTCATCTCGCTCGGCAAATCGTTAGACACCTTGGTAGATTTGTTTGTCGAAGAGCGCTCCACCAAGATGCCATTCGACGAGATGGCAGAGCGATGGTTCAACAACGGAGGCTCAGTCGACCGTATCGCCGTCTGGGTTGCAGGAGTCTTAGTAGCATCAAGATCATGATGGGATGGCTTATATTGGTGAAGGAAGTTCAGATGTCGAAGATGTGCAAGGTCAAAGGGATGTTTGCGAAATCGTCTGTACATTTTGGTGTTAAACCTTTTTGTTTGCCGAGTACCTGTTAAAAGTCCTCTAAAGCCCTTCCCATAAAGCCCTTGGGTATACATGAGTCATGTTGATATGAACGCGGTGCACGTTGAATGCCGATTGAATGAATGTACTGAAACGAACTTGGAAGTTGTGTTGATGAAGTGAAGACGCTGTTTAAGCCTTGGCGAACTCCTTGCGTGCCCACTTGGCAGCCTCGACAAGGTTGGTCAAACTCTTTTCTGTTTCGGCCCAACCACGAGTTCTAACAACAAGCATTAGCTGGAGTCGTTGCTATACAGGCTAGAGACTTACTTGAGACCACAGTCAGGCTAAGACCATCAAGAACATATTCATTAGCGAACAGCACAAATTTTGAAAGACTGCACACATACGTTGACAAACAACAGATCGTTGGGAATCTGCTTCAACATGGCGGCAATGCGGTCCTGAATCTCTTGTTGAGGAGGTACTACAGGCGCAGAGGAGCGTAAGCAAGACCTTGCCATAAGCAGACATACTACTTACCACGAGGAGAGTGAATGCTGAACGGCAAAGTCAGTTTAGGACTCCGTCATTGTGACGGTTAAGACGTACTCATAGACACCAGGACTGCGAGAGCATATCAGCTTGGGTACTGGCAAGGAACAGAGAACGCCTACCCAATCTGTTTGTCGTACTTGTTCTTCTCGAATACGTCGAGCAGCTTCAATGATGACTTGGAAGCTTCGATTGAGCTGCAGAGCGAGTGGCAATCTTTAGTCCTGCACAGGACAAGCAGCATCGGACCTACATGACATCGGCATCCAGGCGAGCAATGTGGTCGAAGATGGCGTTGAAGCTAAAGGGCATGAATTAGGGACTTGAATCTGCGAACGAAAGAAGCAGACTTACTCAGAGTAGCAGAAGTGAGAGTGAGTCTGAGTAGCATCGGTCACACCAGCAGTCGAAAGACGGAAAGAGTCGCTGTTTTTTCACAAAGATTGTCAGATTCGCATCAAACAACGACAGATGAACTCACACAGCCCAGAGTAGGTACTCATCCCATTCAGCCTTGCGCAGAGGTAGACCTTCACGAATAGCTGGCTCATCGACTTGAATGGCAAAGATACCGGCTTTTTCGAGATCGACGACTTCATCACGAAGAGCAAGACCGAGCTGCATAGCTTGTGTCTTCTTGCTGACATCGGCACGAGGGAAGGACCAGTTGAGGATAGTGACAGGACCTGTACGTGGAAAAAACTCAAAAATCAGTTATTGTCTGATTGTAGGATGTCCAACGCACCAGTCAACATGCCCTTAACAGGCTGCTTCGACAGAGTCTGAGCGTAGGAAGACCACTTGACAGTCATGGGTTCCGGACGGGAAACATCGGAAACAACGATAGGTGGGCGAACGTAACGCGAGCCGTATGACTGAACCCAAGCGTTTTGAGTGAAGACGAAACCGGTCAATTGTTCACCAAAGTACTGTAAAGAGCCTATGTCAGAACAGATTCTGAATGATCTGAAATGAAAAGCTGCTCACCTGAACCATGTCGTTACGCTCAGGCTCTCCGTGGACAAGCAGATCGAGGCCAACTTTCTCTTGGAAGCGGACGACAGTCTCAATTTCCTTGGCGATGAATTTGTCGTATTCTTCAGCAGAAAGGTCGCCCTTGTTGAACTTGGCACGAGCTTGTCTAATCTCCTTGGTTTGCTGTGAAAATCGCCGCGCAGACATGAGCCCGAGCCAAGGAAGGCAGCGTCCATTCTCACAGGGAAAGAACCAATAGTGGTGGTAGGGAATTTGGGCAAAGGGTGAACCTTGTCCTGAGCCTTGCGACGCGCAGCAAACTCGCTCTTGCGCTTGAACATCTCTTCAGTAATACCAGCAACGCGTTCGCGAACAGCGGCATCCGAAGTAGATTCGAAAGAACGACGAGCATCAATCGACTTTTTGTTGGCTTCGAGAGCTTCTTTGACGCTGTCTGGGGAAGTAGCTGCTTTGGCAATGGTAGCGACTTCAGAGCACTTCTCGGTAGCGAAAGAGAACCAGTCTTTCTCTTCTGGCTTGAGCTTGTCTTCGTTGGCAAGGGTGACTGGAGTGTGGAGGAGGGAAGAAGAGGTAGCGACAATGACGCGGTCGGCTCCAAGAGCATCAATGGCCTTCTTGGTGGATTCGAGGGCAGCTTCAAAGTTTGCCTTCCAGATGTTTCGGCCAGAGACAAGACCGAGGGAAAGCTGAAGCTTGGTGTCCTTGAGAGCGGCAACGGTGGCATCAAGCTGCTTTGGTGCACGGTCGAGGTCAATGTGCAGTGCCTTGACTGGGAGCGACTTAACGTAGTCGAGGTTAGAGTCAAGACGACCAAAGTCTGCTCACGTATTAGCGTTGCTTTGGAGAGAGCGCATGAAAGCTCACAAGTAGCAAGGGTAATGTCGAGTCCAACTTGAGAAAGCTCGCCGTAGGTCTTTTCGAATTCAGAAGCCAAATCCTTGGTCGAGTCCATGCATAGAGCAGGTTCATCGATTTGGACAGACTTGACACCAGCCTCCTTGAGCTTCTTGAGGAGCTCAACGTAGACAGGGACCAATTTCTGGAGAAGGGAGATGGGCTGGAAGTCGCTGTTGGCACCTAGCTCTGGCGAGGGCTTGGCGATGAGAAGGTAGGTGATGGGTCCGAGGACGACTGGACGAGTCTCGAAGCCGGCTTCCTTGGCTTCCTTGTACTCTTCAACTTGCTTGATAGAGCCAGATTTGCCGAGAGTGAATTCGGTTGAGGGTGAGAGCTCAGGGACGATGTACTGTTGAATGCATGTCAGGTCGAGCAGCCATCTGTAGGACAATACATACGTGGTAGTTCGAGTCGAACCATCTAAGAGAGCGGTCAGCTAAAGAAGGCTGCAGTGGAGCGGACAGCTCACTTTTGCATTTCCTCTGGAATCGAGAGATCAGCATCAAAATTCGCACGCACAATTGCCTGTCAAGACATACGCGCTTCAACTGTGCGGACAAAGACGATACCATCAGCACGATACTGCGAGCAGCCCGAAGTCAACGCACCATCGACACCATCACGCTGACGACCTCGACCCATGGCAAAAGTCAAATCGAGATGGCTCAACTTGGCATCAGAGTACTTCTTTGGGACGACGCCGAAGAGCACAGAGTGGTCCAAGACGTGATCGTAGAGGGTGAAATCACCACTGTGCAAGAACACGTTCGCATGAGATAGGTCAAAAAAGTGGCCGCGAAAGCTCCTCACCTTGGGATAATGTCGACACCAGCATCCTTGATAGTCTTGTACTTGGCTAGACGAACTTCCTTTGCTACTTTTTGCAAGTCTTCAGCAGATGATTTGTCGCCCCAGTCTGTTTCGATGCCACATGAGCGCCCAGCTCAAGCAACTGGAAGAGACACTTACAGCTCTCGACGGCCTTCTTTACTTCTCTCAAAGCTCCAATTCTGGGGAAGCCCAAAACGCTCGATTGCACCGACATGATAGCGTTGATCTATTTTTCCGGTCAGGGCTGAGGTCTACGGCTGCGAACCGAGGAGCTGCGCTTACTTGACTGTGGATTCGTGTAGAGGTAGAGTTGCTTTCGACTAGGGAACAGCAACCTTTTTTTCGTTTGAGAGCAAGCATGGAAGGTCAAAATTTTCACACCAAGCGTGCTTTGCCTCCCCTCCACGTTCCGTTGTCGCAATCTGGGCTATGCTGTGTGTCAGTCTTTGCTGTTACTGCGGCGTGTATTCATGTCTGCGTCTGCTGATATCGGAGCTCTTCCAATCGCGCGATGTCATGCGCTCATGCATATTGCAAAAGTCGATTCGGAAAGATTCGCATGCTGTCATTTTTCGTTTCCTTGAATCTGCAGAGCTGTCTCTGATATTGCATTGCGCTTTAAGACTGTGTCGGTCTTCCCGATCATCGAATATCTCTTCCAACAGCTTGTCGTGACGTTGGGGCCTCATCGGGGACCCCGTCGCACTTGTACGACTGCTATACCGATCATAATGATCCGTCAAGCGCAACCAAACATCTTCCTTCTTGCCTGTCCAATCTGCAAATTTTCTTGGTCATCCGTGTTTGGCGAATCTTGTCTCTTGCTAGCAGGATATCTCTTCTTCGCCTTGAACTATGTAGCCAGATCTTTCACTCGATGGTGTCAGTAGCTTTCTTCTTGAGCTACATCACCCCATGTCTGTCATCGCGAATACTTCGACGACTATGCAGGCGCGCTTGTATGGCTTCACCAAGAGCAGTCCGCTTTGACTCCCTCTGTTGACTCACTGTCGCACAGAAGTACTCTCCAACATACACTACAGCTGACTGTCTGAAAACCAGCGAGCGGAATAACAAATCTCTCCGACTAGGCTTGGCAGCTACAAGGTAACAAGATGGCCTATCACACAATCTCCAGCACTCGATAGCAAGCGAAGACAGACAATACCAGGCAAGTAAACAAGGGAGCGGACAAGTTTTACGAGCGCGACAGCTGAGAACACGAATTGAAGAGTTGCCCTCTAATCAAGCAACATTGGTGACATGCAACGACAAGCAGCAGCGATACATTTTCACACAAGACCGAATGGCACAACACATCCCTCCGCTCTTGCCAACAGCTCATGAAGAAAATGAGATGGTAAGATGGATCCAACGGCGTTGACATCTTGTACATATGTATGTATATATGTGCTATTTTTCGCCTCTTTGCGTGCCCTACATTTGTCTTCTACCGAGCTGCAGCGTTCTGCCTTTTCCGGCGACTGCTATAGACGAATGTCGAACACTCGCAAATAGAAGCGAAAAACATTGCCGCTCCAACAAAGACGAAGAGGTCTCTGAAGCCATATGCCCTGTTTGTAATTCAGTATGAGCGGAAGTATGCAAATCGGAAACCCACCCATATTCACTACGAGTAGTTGTCGGCACATAAAGCTCCGCTGCGATAATAGGTCCAATGATGGAAGTGATGCCCTGTTGCGCTAGTCAGGCAGCTCCTATTCGGTCCGGTTCTGCTTACTTTTGTTGCACCAAAAAGTGAAAAAGTAAAACCAATCTGCAATCACATTAAGAACCGGTAGAGGTGAACGGGCAGAACGAACCTCGCCTGCATTGTCAGGCCCGCAAGCATTCCTTGCAGCATGTGGCCAACTGCTACTGAAACCGCCAGCGATCGATCCAAACAACATTGCGAAAGTGAGCACCTGTACACGACAAGTCAGCTAACGTAAATTCGTTGAGAGTAGATGTACGGTAGCCAATTCTCTTGCTGCCAGCCCAAAAAGGAGGAAAGCGACAAGTGATGCCAGGAAGCAGCAGACTGCGTTGATGCCAGAGTAAGATCGCTTGTCGCATAGCCAGCCAATCCCAAACTGAGCAACGACACAAGAGGCATTGAAGAGACTGAGGGCCAAATTACCGCTTGTACGGCTGAGACCAAGCGAGGTAGCATAGGTTGGCAAGTAAATCGATATTGGAATGAAGGCAAAGCTTTGTAGGGTGATAGTCATTGTCTGAAAAGGAGATGAGCTCGACCTTTGAGGACAACTACGAGAGCATACGAAGAGCCAAAACACTGGATTCCGCCATACGCTCAAATTGACGGGCATCATTGGCGGACGTGCTCCTGCTCGACATAAGAACAACAACGCATCACTTCATCGGACTCTCACCTTTGAGTGATCGACCTGGAATTCGAGGTTTACAAAATACCAGCGCAACTCCCACTACCACGAAAACAATCGCTGCCCAAACCCGTAGCGTCCATCTAAAGCCTACGCTGTCAAGGAGAGCTGAGATCAGAAGAGGGCAGATTGCTCCACCTGTAAGCTTCATGTCAGACGCGTTCTGCAAGCTAGATGGCGTGGACATATATTCCGGTCCCTGTTGGCGAGACGTTTGGTCAGCGTGGGAGACAGGTTCAATGAGCTGGCATACCTCCAAACAAGACGCCTCCGATAAGCCCACGGCGCTGGTCCGTCCACTCATTGAGCTGTACGCCTGGTCAGCATGGCCCGGAAGACAAATACAGAACGGCTGACCCACTAAAGGATTGTGCAGCAGTGAATCAGCCAACATTCGCACGAGCAGGTACAAAAACGGACGAGCAACAAAGGCGCATATATCACTCCAGCTGAAATACCACAAACAACGCCTTGCAGAAGAATCAATTGCCAGACTTGATTCGCGAAGGAAGATACGACGAAAGAAAGAGAAAGAAAGACAAGAGCAACGATCATGGCTGTTTTGGCCCATTCGGGATATCTGCGGTAGAGCGGCAGCCATACAAGCACGCCGCAATATTGCAGCGCTAGAGCGATAGTGCCGATACTTGAGATGGCAGAAGTAGATGCTGTATTGAACGGTGGAGTCGAGAGATAATACTCTTGATATGTGCCATACGCAAAGCTATCTATAATGGCAGAAGTTCGGACCGTTTGCTAGTTTGAAGTAGGAAGGACGAACATCCCCATATTGCTGCTTCGATGGCACACGCCGAAATAGCGAATGACCAGACACCACGGCCATAGTCGACTGGAAGCAAATTCGAGGCTAGCCGGGACGTTTCGTCTTCATATTCGTTCACGGCATTCGCACTGTTCGCAGACGGTATTTTTGACAGAGTAGTCGTCTGACTAAGATCGCCATCTGTAGCGTGATTGATCTCTTGTAGTTCTATGGCAGCCATCAGGCTTTCTATAAGACGAGGAGGCGGTTCGAAGCAACAGCTCAAATTCGAAAGTTTTTCATTGTACAAGCAGCGAAGCTTCTTGAAGGCTTATTTCCTGTACCATACCATACAATGCAAGCCCCTCGATCAAGTCTTGACATCCTCATAGAGCTTGAAAACTCCCTCGCGTGCTTCCTGCAAGTCGGCCTTGACGACGTCAATCGCTTCTTGGCTGCGCGGTTCAATGATACACTTGAAAGGCTTTGGGGCAGCAAGAAAGCCTGCTGTGAAATTATCTGTCATAGTCGGTGATCAGCAGCATCTCCTAGAAAAGCCATTCGACTGACCGATATCAACTGGAGCCGTGGGATCTTCGCGAACGTTGAAGGTCCAAGCAAGCCGTGAAATGTTGACTGCAAGGACAATCAGCTAGAGTGTTAGGACATGGACGGTTACTTACTGAACATGGATCTCTCGGCTGAAACATGAATTTATCAGCTCTTGATCTTCTAAGTATGGCATAGGAACGGCCATTCGATCCCTTACTTCTTCTTCCGCGTATGTAGCGCGCTTCCTGGTACAGTTTACCCCTCTGCTATTACTTCTGTTCAGTCATCACCTCGTTGCCTTTGCTTTCCAAAACACCATTCTGCAACGATCGTCCATTCTGGCAACTGGTCATTGATTCTGTGACAATGCCCAAGTGCCTTTCACCCAACGAGACAGCAAGGAATCGCATGCAGGTCAGGATGCAGTTGCTTTTGGTGTTCCGCTCCTCATGTTGAGCAGTTTGGTGCTGCCATCGGGTATGTATTCCGAAGTGATCTTCCACAACAAAAAAGACTCAGTACTCGACTAGGTTGACAGCTCTGCCAGAGGCTGAAGGAGCAGTGACGGGTCGAGCGGAGAATCAAAGGAAGAAGCTGCGCTGAAACAAAGCAAAGAACGAGCTGGTGATACAAGAGATGACAAGGATGCTAGCGAGGTGAGACGAGAATGTAGACGAAAGAACATGACTTGAACGGTTTCTGTTCGTAAAGCTAGAGTTGTCGTTGTCGTTGATGATGATTTTGTAGTAGTGGTAGTAGTGGAAGAAGGTACAGAAGACGTAGGATCCTCAATTGTCGGTATCGCGCTTTTGGAATTCTCGTAAACCGGAGCCGCGTTTGTGCTGGTGCTTGAACCGCTGCGCCATTCGAAAAGGCTTGGCCCACGCCGTTCCAGAGGAATGAATAAGACTTGCCGAGCGGTCGAGTTGATGCTTCTGCGACACTAGTACATGCTGTCACACCGTTAGAGATGCCTTCAGGAGGAGATAGGGAGACAAACTGCCTGGTTTCAGAGGGATATTCGACTCTGGGGATATATACTCCGAGCAATCCTCATCAAGCCAACCATTTATGACAATCTAAGCACAATGAACTGAAGGTGAATTCCAACTCGCTGGAAAAACAGCTAGCCGATTCACCCCTCCTGGATTCTTAGTGGTCTCTTCTGCAGACAGTTCTAGCCGCCAGTAGCTATAGACTGCGTTGATGGGCGTAGGATAACAAATGGCCGGTTTTGGGTTATCGATAGTGTAGACCGCGTCAGAGGTCTTGCCGCAAGAAGGACCTGGTCTATATAATATTCAGCGTTGCTCCATAGGCTCAGTGGAAGAGCTTACGAATCTCCATAAAAGACGATGGAATACGCTTGGCATGCTGTACACAGCAGCAGCAGCAGTCCGCCAGTTCGCATGAAGGTACTTTGGCTGAAGCGATTGTTCGACACGTCGACTCGCAAAACAGACGATATGGTGTGTACAGGTAAGTCTGACAGAGAGGGCAAACAGAAGGACAATGGGCGTAGGTCGTAGAAGATAAAATCCAAAGATTGCAATGGGTCACGCCGTATGACAGAGCCGAGAACTAGGAGAATCACGATCGCATAGGTTGCACGGTGAAGAGCCGATGGAAATTACAAGACGAACAGAGCTGCGCACGGAAAAGCCTTGCATTAGCTGTTTCAACGTGTCTTTCGCTTGCAGATAGCAACAACAAGTCGCGAGAGCTGAATTTGCACGCATGACAGTGTCATTGCAGCTTGTCGTCGTGACTCTGCGCCGTCTGTTCGCGTAAAAGTGGCAATTTTCGATATTTTCGTTTCAAGTCCTAGAAATAGGTCTGTCCCAAGCAAGCAAGCAAAGCACCAAGGATGGAAGTAGATCATCATTCACACGCTGTACCATTAGCAGCAGCTTCATCCGTCGAGAAGTCCTATGTCCTCTGCGCGCAATGCGGAAGCGCTATTGAACCAAGTATGTCTTGTAAAAGTGCCTCTAGCGTGATCCAGCTGACCCTTTGAGCCGAAAAGACAACGCTGGGTTATGTGTACCTTGCTTGAGGAACACTGTCGACATAACAGAATCTATTCCAAAGCAAGCGACTATGAATTTTTGCAGAAATTGCGACCGTTACCTTAGTCCGCCTAACTCTTGGTTGTTGGCCGAGCTGGAGAGCAGGGAACTGTTGGCGATATGTTTGAGGAAATTGAAGGGGTTAAAGGAAGTTAGGCTCGTGGATGCTGGTTTCATCTGGACGGAACCGCACAGCAAGAGACTCCGCTTGAAGCTCACTGTGCAGAAAGAGGTCAGCTTTCTGCGTCCTCTATACTTGCAGTCGTTGATGCGAAAGTGAACGAATCACAGGTGCTATCAGCAACCATCCTGCAACAAGTCTTTGAAGTCGAATTCGTAGTAGTCTACGGCCAATGTCCAGACTGCACAAAGCTAGCAGCCAAGAACACCTGGCGCGCCCTAGTCCAAGTCAGACAGAAAGTGGATCACAAGAGAACTTTCCTCTACCTTGAACAGCTCATTCTCAAACATGGCGCAGACAAGGACACTGTCAGCATCAAAGAAGCGAAAGACGGTCTAGATTTCTTTTATGCTACTCGACAACACGCAGCAAAAATGGTTGAATTCTTGGGTGCAGTCGTGCCCGTGCGAATGAAACAATCAGAACAGCTCATCTCTCTCGACACGCAAAATTCCACTACGAATTACAAGACGACTTATTCAGTCGAGATTGCTCCGATATGTAAAGATGATCTCGTCTGTCTATCGCGCAAGACGGCCAATTCGTTAGGTCAGATGGGCAATCTAGCCATCTGCACTCGCGTCGGCAATTCGATCCACCTCTACGACCCTCTCACACTTCAACATGCCGAAATCACCTCTCAAGCTTACTGGCGCAACCCTTTCTCACCACTTGTCTCGTCACCAGGAGGAGCGACAGAGTTCGTAGTGCTCGATATCGAACCATCTTGCCATCCACCAAAGACAGCAAACAAAGGTCGTTTTCTACTAGCCGATGCTCAAGTCGCTCCATCTTCAAGTCAAATGGACTCTGATGCCATTTACCACACTCGCACTCATCTCGGATCAGTACTCAAACCAGGCGATACTGTTCTAGGCTATTCTTTATCCAATGCGAATTTCAATAACGAAGCATGGGATGATTTAGTTTCGCGCAACGCTGAAGATCGGATACCTGAAGTCATTCTCGTTAAAAAGACTTACCCTGAAAGAAGGAAGAAGCAGAAAGCGAGGAAATGGAAGCTCAAATCTATATCGAAACAAGCTGCTGAAGATCAAGTTGGTCTTGGGAGGGATAAAGCTTCTGCCAAGAGCAAGTATGGTGCCTCGGTGGATCAACAACGGGCTGAAGCGGATTACGAGACTTTCTTGAGGGATTTGGAAGAGGATGATGAGCTTAGAGCGGCGGTCAACTTGTACAAGCAGCAGAGCAAGAGGAATAGGGATCCGATGGATATGGATGCTGAGAGTGACGCGGGCGAGACGACGGCAACGAGCGAAGCTGGCGACGATGATTTCCCCAAGGTATGGCTCTCTGTCATTCATGCTGATTGTAGCTCATATAATTGTTAGATCCACATGACTGAGCTTTTGGAAGACATTGAAAACATGGCCATCATTTCCGAGGAGCAGGAAGGCGACGAGGAGACTTCGTAATCTGTATTATAACTAGATATTGCGCAAGGCTTTTCAATGATTGATATCTCAAAGTGATCTACAACTGTTACAAGTGCCCACTGCTTTGCATAACGACGACCAAAAATGCTAAACTGCCCGAATAAAAATAACAAAGTATGCGACAGGAGGTTGGGAATTAAGAGTGTGATAAGTCGACGAGTAATGTAGGGGATTGAGGAGCCGTGAATCCTTCTTTGATTGGCGAATGTGCTGGAAAGAAGCTTGAACTCGAAAAGGATAGGGCGCTGTTGGTATCGAGCAGAGGTAGTGCCGCACCAGAAGACAGTAAATCTCTGCGAAGACGACTTGTACGATGCCGCCGTCGCGCTCGAGGTACTGTAGGTGATATAGAGGTCGAGGTCGTGTCCGAGTGGAGGCTGCCTTGATCGTCAGAAGACATGCTGGAGATTGAGATTAGAGACAAAGGCCGCGCCCGAGTTGACTGAGTCAAGCGATTCGTCGTGTGTGCCGAGCCAGAAGCAGTGCTGCTATCTGCTTGGATGCTGGGTCGTCTGCCTTGAGTGAGGATGACCGCAGCAGCATCTGAATTCTTTCTGGTCCGAGCGCTGGCCTTGACTTGTTCCGATCCAGAGTAACACGATGTCGACCCTTGGTTGCTTGTCATCGATTCTTGCGACTTCACGGATATTTAGCAAGACAAAAGATGCCAGCTAAGAGCACTCACAGTGACACTGGACAGCCTTCTTCGAGATCGACCCCACCAGCTTTCTCCCTCTTGAGCACTCGAAAGCGATGTAGTCCTCTCCAGAGTCAGAGCGTGATTGTTGGACGAAGGTGAGCTGGACCGAGGCGAGAAGGATTCGTCTGATGCTGGAGCTCGGCCTGTTGTGAAAAGACTGGTCCAGCTATCCATAGACATGCGTTTGCCGCCGTTATGATCGCTGCCCGCCCTTCTCATATCCTGCGAGTTGGTAGAAGAGCCAAGTTGCCGTGAAGAGATGCTCGATGAGGATTTGTGCATGCTGGAACCGCCGAAATCGTCAAAGGCATGAGATGAGCCAAAGTCGTCTGAAGTATGGAAAGAACGATGCGGTCCTCGGTGACCGGCACGGAGGTATATTTGCGGTCGAATAGAGAGCTCTGGCGACCGCGACGAAGCGCTCTCGTTTGAGTCCGACGCCTCTGATTCGAAGCTCTTGCGGCCATAATTCATCCTATTCAGGGTTGAACTATCCAAGCTCATCCGGTTACGGATCCGCTGCTGGTCAGGGTCGTCACAAGACCGTCGAATTGGCAAAGTCGGCGGTGGCATCTCTAGACTTTCTTCCTGGGACTTGGCGCTGGCCATTGATCGCAAGCTGACATCACTTCTATGGCGAGAACGCATTTGTATTGTATCTTGCTGAGGTTCCTCGAGCTCTGGCGGTATATGCTTGTGCGCCATTACTCTCCTAGCTGCCAGACTATTCTTGCGCTCACGATTTAGCTGATCAAGGGCGGTCGATGACTGCGAGAAGGGACGAGCGGTAGCCAGAGCGGAATCATCTTCGACCGAGGTGAAAGAATTGTTTCGAGTCAAAGTAGGTGAGGTAGTGGCAGCCCATCTGACTGACAATCGATTGACAGGCGATCGACTACCATCTTCGGTATGTCTACGGATTACTGGACTGGGACGATTGATCGGCTGAGGATGTGCGGATGCGAAAGCTTGCTGCTGTTCCTCAGTCAAAGCTTGGAATGGGTCGGTGCGAAGGTATGATATTGCCGCTTGGAAAGTAGCCAAAGACCATCTGTAAGCACAGGGTCAGCTCAATTTCAGACCGGGATGTAACTGATGGTGCTCACTGATACTCTGGCCCGAGCGCATCTTGCGTGAAGTTATGAATATAGAAGAGCATGGACTCCAAGTCCAAAGCACCAGCAGCGACGATGGTATATGCAAGCAGCGGTATGAGCTCATCCGTGCTTGTATTCCGCATGTGTCCGCTTTCATTTCCTTCGGACACTTGATTGACCAGCTCGTCAATTGCTAGCCGAATGAGGGTGATGCAGTCGAAAGGTGTTCTGGCGTCCAAGAGAGCAGGTACGACGGTATCGCCAGCTGGTATCGAATGCGTGACTTGGTAGAGCTTTTGCAGCGCTGTATGACTGAGTGACGAGGGATCGTCGTCATCGTTCGAGCCGGAGAGTTGCTTGATAAGTGAAACAGCTTTGGGGAAGTCGATATGACCGAGTAAGCGGACGCCGAAAGACGTTAGATCCAATCCACGCTCGTTATAGGTAGCGATGATGATGTTGAGACGTTGATTTTCTGTAACGAATAGCGGAAGAAGAGAGACGGCATAAATTTTCTGATGAAGGAACCCCATGGTAACGCTTTAAATTGGATCAGAATTATCAAACTGGCCTTTTCAGACGACTTACTTTTCGATCAGCTGGAACAACATTGGATCTGCTTCCATGTACGGCGCAAGATCTGAGTAGACTTTGTCCAGTATGCCTCGCCGTATTCGCTGAGACCCGTTATCAGCCGTGATCGATTGCTGTTCGGGTTGCTCACCTGAGCAGTATACAGCTCATACCCCTTGACATAGACAAAGCTATTTGCGAACCGGTGCGTGAGCAGAGCGATCTCCCTCAACGCTCCTTCAAAAGCATGTCGATCCGTAAAAGGCACAGGCGGCTCCAGCAAGAAGTTCAAGTCACTGTACTCCAGTCTTCAGAAACCCACTCGAAAACAGTTTGGTCGCCAACTCACCTCAGCACATCCCTTCTGGACGGTATCTCTAGCCTGTGCACGACTTCAACCTGCTGCTCGCTCTTCCAAGGTCTGACAGGTCCATCGACATTCAACACTCTCAATCTTTCCAACGGCGCTTCTTTCACGGGCGGTTTCAGCTCATTGACGAGTAAAGTCGTACTGCTCTTGCTCATACTGAAACTTGGCGCCCGGAACCATGACTTGCTAGGTCGAAGTTTACTGAAAGACGATTTCGGCTTGATGGTTTTCTCTTCTTTAATTTCTGTTGGTGCTTGCGCAGGATGAGGATGAGGTGATCGACGATAGACCATCGTTTCGCTTATGATGCGTAATTCTCTGCCTGCAGTGTACGGTAGCAAGATTTCATCTTCGTCCATCGAAAACCTTTCGGAAGATGGGAAAGGTACTTCGCTTGTACCTCTCTGTAAA
This sequence comes from Kondoa malvinella, assembly GCA_039545315.1. Classification (NCBI taxonomy): domain Eukaryota; kingdom Fungi; phylum Basidiomycota; class Agaricostilbomycetes; order Agaricostilbales; family Kondoaceae; genus Kondoa; species Kondoa malvinella. The sequence goes on along the minus strand of BCIM01000004.1, from coordinate 364,079 downwards.
TTCGGACGAGCAGTCTTGGGTGTCGGAGCGGAAGCTGTTCTTCTCCCTCTTTCCAACAAAACCGCAACACCGTCCCTGATCCGTAAACCAGTGCTTTCGCTTCCTAGGGATACCCATTCTCCAGCTGATCGTTCAAAGGCATGCGAAGCGACATAATCGTCCTCTGATCTCAAGACTTTTTCAGAAGGTAACGTTTCTCTGTTCGGGACGAGAACCAATCCAGCTCGAGACCAAGCTTCCTTCGTTGCTGATGATGTAGACAATACCAGGTAAAGCGGGTTCTGGTCGACTTCTTCTGGTTCCAAGTAAGAGCTTGAAGTAGTTTGCCGACTCATAAGCGAGGAAGAAAAGACGTCCTCTCTTTCGGTCGGGGTTCCAGGATGTGAAGGGAAATGAAAAGGAAGCGATCGAGTCTCGCTTGGTAAGCGCATCATTGGTCTTCCTCTACGTACTGGTGGTGATGGAGTAGGTTCGAGAGGTTGCGGAAGACCATGACCCGAATCGGAAGTTGCGAGCAAGTCTTCTTCTGGTTTAGATTCGATCAGGACGCTTACTGAAGTGGAAGAAAGTGCTGGTGTGAGTGCATGAAGTGCTGAGGAGCCCAGATCGGATAGACCAGCTATCGAGACGATGGATCCGCGTCGGTTCGAAGTGACTGAAGGTCGGCGCCGCTTCTCGCCTGAGTGCGCTATCGAGGAGCGCCGACTAATGGTACTAGAGAGACTAGAGGTAGGCGAAGGTGAGCGCGGAGGTGGCTCGATAGAGCTCATGGCAAGCCGGCGAAGGGAGGTTTTGAGGTAGTCGACATTTTGCTGATCCGTTGGTTCTTTGGATGGTAAGCTTGGCAAAGAAGTATTCTGTTCGGGTGAGCGATTCGGTGAGGGTGGTCTATCTGCTGGATGCAGTTCTGTGCAAAATCAACCAACCCTATCAGCGTGAAAGCTGAGAAGGATCTTAGCCCGCACCTAGTCCTAAAGCTTTGAACTCCTTCTCGAAATCATACTCCATCTCTGCATCCGGTTCATTCTGCCACCTCTCTTCCTGCTCTTGCCTCTGCTGCTCCATCGCTCGCTGATCTTCCATCGCTGGCATCGAAGCTTGACCAGCAGTAGAAATCAATATAGTCGGATCACTCCAAGACCTGGAATGAGCACCATCGTTCGCGCTGCAAGGTTGTTCGAAAGGATTAGCGAGTTCCAGTCCAGGTGTTATAGGTCGACTTCTAGGACTTTGAGGTACTTCTACTTGACTGTGTCTTCGAGAAGCTTTACCAGCTGCTATAGCTGCAGGGAAGGTCCATTCGGTATCTAGCGGAGCAGCCAAGGAATAGGACGATAAGGAAGTTTGTAACTGAGCACGTTCTTCATTCGGCCGAGGCAGACTTCTAGGTATCGATTGCGGTTCAGGGAGTAGAGAACGCGGACGTGCACGAGGCGTAGGGGGAAAGTAGCTTGGCTGGATGTCTAGCGGTCCATGTAGTTGTTCTTGCATTGTCATGAATCCGGTATGAGCGTTGATGTCATGATTATTCGGCAGAGGTGCATGCTCCAAGGTCGAGAGAGCCGAGCTGCAAACAAAAGGCAATACCGTCGCCAGGGTTGAAAGAGAGGTAGAGCGAGCCAAGGGCGTTTTTGCTTTACGTTCGAAGACTCGAGAAGCGAAGGTAGCTTTGAGTCAAGGTCTATGTTATAATGATGTCTTGCGTTCTAGGATACGACCAGCAGGCTACGCTTTGACTTTTGGCCTTTTGAGATTCCGTCACGCGTTGCTAGAAAACAACAAAGGGGTATTTTGGCAGAGGGTCAAGCTTGAGGAGTCCAAGGATTGCAGGTCGACGTGACTAGAAGGGCGAACAAGCTTGAGTAACAGCAGGAGTGAAGCAGAGCTGAAGCTAAGGTTGAAGTTGCAATCTCCGTTCAAGAGCAAGCGATAGACATCCGATGGATAGCGCTAGACATCCCTCTCCCAAGAAGTCTCCCTCTCTTCTCTTTCTCTCCACGCAAGCACATTTTATACCCGGCCCAGCCTAAGTCTGATAGATCTGCGTCAGAATCATACCCACAGCGAATTGCGGCTGCAGACGAGCGAAATTGACAAACATCTCGCACGCGACATCCAAGGGCAATGTCAACGGACCTGTCAGAGTCGCCAGCTGCCTCAACATCAACTCTCCCAGCTCTAGAGGCCCTAGCAATAGTAGACAAAGCCACAAATGGCTTACCTTCGCCCACCGAGAAGCCTGAATCGAATGGAGACGAGCAAGACAGGTCGCAGCAAGACGAGGCTGAGATGTCGCAAGAGGACCTACGAGCGGAATTAGAGCAAATAAAGGGAGAGAAAGAACATTTAGAAAATCAATATAGGGCGCTGTTGGGCAAATTGACGACTATGCGGAATACGCTTGGGGATAAATTAAGGCAGGACGCTGTAGGTCTCCTTCTCTTCTAGCTCTATTCTTTGTCTGTCTTTGCTGTCTCTCCTTTCTACCGCCTGGCTGTCCAGTGACTCTGCTCTGCGCTTCATCGCAGCTGTAATTCTCCGCCTTTGACGTGCCTCCTTCGCTCTCCGTGTCAGGCACAGCACAAGTAGAGCAGGGACTGACTATCGTTATTACTCAGGATGAATTAGACCGACGCGCTTCAGAAATTGCATCCCTTCGCCAATCAAATGCAGACCTAGCCTACTCAAGCGAAACGCTCCGTTCAGAGCTCATCAGCGCCAACGAAGAATCTTCCTCCCTCTCTACCGAATTGCACGACCTGCGATCACGGACAAGCGATTCATCCAACGAATCTGAAGAATTGTTAGCTGAAGCAAGACAAGAAGTAGAAGAATTGCGCAACAGCCTCATGTCCTGGCAGGAGGAAGCAGAGAGGGAGAAAATGCTCCGAGAAGAGTTGGAGACTAATTTAGATAGTTTAGCTAGGGATTGTGAGGGTTTACGAGTTGAACGGGATCGATTGCAGCAGGAACGAGATAGGGAGAAGAGCAGCGCGCGGAATTTGTCTCAAGTGCTGGAGGACTTTCAATCTGGGAAAGAGAGGGAGATTGAAGGTCTTACGAGTGATTTGAGGGGAGAGTTACAGAGCGCTACGAGGATGATGAGCGAATATAAGCAAAGGTCGATAGCTGCCGAGGTGCGTCAGTTCTTCCACGGCATTGTCTAATGCTGAGAAAGCGTTGATTGATAGGGCAAGCTATCGTCAATACAAGACGCGTCGGATCAGACTTCCTCAATGAGGCAAGAAGTGAAAGAGAAGAACTTGCTGATAGGTAAACTACGGCATGAAGGTCAGTGATTGGCCTCTTGTGCATCTTGTGATGCTCATTCGGTTCAACTGTTGACAGCCGTGATACTGAACGAACACTTGACGGAAGCCCTACGCCGCTTACGAAAAGACTCCTCAGACCAAAACGTGGACAGACGACTAGTCACCAACGTCCTGCTCTCCTTCCTTACAACACCTCGAGCAGATGCCAAACGATTTCAGATGCTTCAACTACTCGCTTCAGTCTTATCTTGGTCAGATGATGATCGAGAAAAGGCAGGACTACAAAAAGCATCTTCCTCTTCTTCAACTTCCTCACCTAAAAGATCTACATCGCCTACTTCCATGCGAAGAGGTCATTCAAGAACGAAAACAGCTAAAAAGGAAGATGACCTTTTAGCGGAAAACGAATCCTTTTCAAACCTATGGGTCGAATACCTATTGAAAGAAAGCGCTACTTCCAACCAAACACCGAGTACACCACCTGTTTTCTCGCCACCGCCGGGCACAAGCGAGCGTGGGCTGTTCTCACCGCCGGCTAGTAATGTAGGAAGCTATTTCTCGACGGGTAGCCCTAGTCCTGGTCCGAGCACGAGAAGACCCAGCATTAGCAGTGCTAGTGTATTTAGTACGGGCCCTAGTAGTATAGCAGGCCCCAATAGTGTAGCAGAGGAGAAGCAGGAGGGTGTATAGTAGCTTGCATTTGATCATCACGCATAACCTCACAATAATCCTCAATTAATGCACGCGACCAGGTTTAGATGGTACCAGCTGGGCTTGCTGGAGAATTGAGATCGGCTAGATCCTCTTCAGCGGGTTCGATAGGTGTTTCGGCATCTTCTCCCTCGTGTAATTGCTTGACTAGAATCCATCGATCGTCTGCTCCCGTGCGTCGCTGAAAGACGTAGTACTATACAGACGTCAGCAATGTGAACGGGAAAGACAAGACCAGACACACCTCTACTACATCCTCATCTGATTCCCAAAAGATGGATTTGCCTTGCGCGTCAATGACTGAGAGAGTTTGGTTCGACCTGAATCGAACTAGTGCCTATCGTCGCGGTAATGAGCAGAGCAACCAGATGAATGGGGCAGAGACTGACTTGAATCATCATTTCCTTTACATCCATAGGATCCGGACTGCTCCTCAAACAAATTGTCTTCATCAAGATATCCTGCGGTTCCTTTTTCGGCCCAAAGACACTGTTGAATTGGAACAAACTATCGTCTTCCTCCATCTTTGATCTTGGTACGACATGCCATTGCGCTTTCCAACCGTTGAGCATGGTCACTCTACGTCTGTTGGCTAGATCGTTCTGAAACTCGGCTGAGCAGATGGAGTAAAGCGAGTCGACTTTTCCTCTGCACAAGAGTCATGAGCAGAAGATAGAGCGAGATTGCAAAGAGACTAACGATTGGATAGCTTGATTCACTCGGAAATATGCAGACCGAGCAGCTTCGCTCAAGCCATGCACCCAGTCTTTCCCTAACCGCTGAGTAATCGCTGCATTCCTGTGCCAAAAATCAGCTTTGATGCTAGCCCCGCTTCTGCTGTGACATACACTGCTCTGTTCATATTCAGATTCGCCCGATCAGACCAGAATTGTTTCGCATTGACATTCTTGAGTATAGGGATGTTGCGCTTAAACGAGCCTTCTGGATGTGCTGGCTTGCGTTTGATGGGTGTAATGTAATGCGCTGTTCTCCCAATTAGCTACATCCGTCGCCAAAGAACGTAAAGACATACCGAATATGCCTACTGCAGCTGCCTGATCAACTAATCAGTACTAGTATTATAGCACGGAGAAGCCAAACACGAACAGTGAGGTTAGGCGGGTCTCTCATCATTTGCATCCTCTTGTAATTCGCTTCGTTCTTCTTTATTTCTGCTTCATTACTACCAGGAGCAGGCGGCACATCCGTCGATGTGGACGCATAGCGCTGCTGCTGCAAATGACAACACGTCCTCTTTGATGTGATAGTTTTTGGCCGTCGAGCGAGCGGGAGCATTGAAGTGCTGGGCTTCATTCTAGATGATGCAGTGGGTCTTTTAGAGCTGTTCAGCTATGATCGGACGAGTCTGTGTGTCAAGCCGTAGTGGTACAGGTCAAGAAGTGCGAAAATCGCTCTCGCTTTGTTGTGAGCAGCCATGTCAGTATCAGTCTATCTGTGCATTCATACTACGCTACTCCAGAATCGAACAGCGGATCGGCATTGCAGTGCTTCAAATGTCCTTGAAATTGTCAAGATCTGTCTCGCAACGCAAGCTATCTGTCTTCGATGCCCAAACTCCTTGCTGCATTACATATTCCTTTTGTTGTGACTCTCTCTCTCTCTCGCCTGTCTCTCACACACACACATTACCTGCAGTCTTGGCATCGATTTTAGCGCTCTTTCCACTCACTTGCGGCTGATGTGATTTCCCCAAACTCCAATGCGCCGTCATGCACCTCTTACTCCCGGACTATTCAGTGGTCATCTAGACAATATGAGGCTCACGCAAGCTTTGCTGTTGCTCTCGGCCACAGCAACTGCGAATAATGACGCGGGCTACATCTCGCTTGATGCAACTGGACTCGGCTGGGAAGAAGCTTTCGGTAAAGCCAGGAATCTCGTTGCTCAGATGACGTGCGCTGTTCCTCGTTCACTTTCGGGAGACAGACTTCCTGAAACGAATACTAGGCTGGAAGAGAAATTGAACCTAACCATCTTTGGTAACGGTGTACCACGACTAGGCTTTCTCGGAGTAGGTCTTCTCACATTCTGAGTTCTAACAAGTCTGAAAGTTGTACAGTACACCCGCTCGGATGGATCGAATGGCCCTAGCACACAATTCACCAACCACACAGCTTTCGAGAGCAGTCTCAACATTGCTGCATCTCTTGATCGCAATCTCATGTACCAGCGTGGTTATCTGTCTGGCGCACAGCTCAAGAAAAAAGGTATGGCATCGACAGGTATTCTCGTGATGACATTAACTGACGAATGTACCAGGTTACAATGTATTGCTTGGACCAAATTGCAACATGATGCGAAGGTGATTTGGCAGCACAACAGACGCGAAGAGTCCTGATATGATCGAACAGTCCTCAAGCTGGCCGGAACTTTGAAGTCTATGGACCAGAACCGTCAGTGTCCGACGCAACATTTCTGCTTTGACACTAATTTGCCATCGCAGTTACCTATCAGGCATTGCGACAGCTCACATGATCAAGGGTGTTCAAGACGCAGGAACAATCACTGTCACAAAGCATTACATAGCCAATGAGCAGGAACATGGGTATGTCAGCAGTATCATCTTGCTACATTCCGCTCACCATGGTTCAAGTCGACAGCTGTCGAACTCGGTCATTGATCCAAAAACTTTCAACGAAGTCTATGTAAGTCTGTCGTTGGTAGTGAAATGAGTAAGCTCATTGTGTACGAAGGACTGGCCTTTCGCCGACGCAGTCCATGCCGGAGCAACTGGTAAGTCAATCAGACCCCGAGCGTCTGTTAGCTGACTGAAGCTCTTGCAGGTATCATGTCGTATGCTTCCTCATGTCCTGAATTACCACTTTGATCAAAGTTCATGCAGGTCTTACAACCTGATCAATGGTATATACGCTGGCTCCTCTCCATTCGCCCTTGGACAATCACTTAAGGGAGCTTTGAATTTCCAGGGCTATGTCGTTACGGACTTTACGGCTGAAAGAGTGGGCGAACCTTCGATCCGTGCTGGACAAGACTCGCAGTGAATCCCATGCCTGCTTGAGCGAAATAGTACTGAATCTCTATAGACTGGGCATGTCAAGCCTTCTGGATCCGCCTGGTGCTCTGCTCAGAACTGGTGGCTTCAACTTTGGCAGCAACTTGACTACTTTCATCGACAATGGCACACTTCCTTTGTCGCGCATCGACGACGCAGCTCGTCGAATGATGACGCCCTGGTATCTGCTCGGTCAAGATCAGGTCGACTATCCTACTTTGCCCAACGATATAATGACAGATGACGAAGAAGGCAGAAAGCACAACAGAAAAGCCGGTGCCGCCTCTGCTGTACTGCTGAAGAACGTCGGTCATGCACTTCCGCTAAAGAAGCCAAAAGCTATCGCTCTCTTCGGCATTGATGCGGGAGATGATCCCGTTGGACCTAATGAAGTGGGTCGTGGCTATCAAACGCCATCACCTGGACAGTTCCGGATAGTTCCCAACACTGGTATGCTCTCGCTCTGCCGGTGTATGTGCCTGCTCATCCTTGTTGGCAATAAGGTGCGAACAATAACGGAACACTTGCATCTGGTTGGGGCTCAGCATTCACTGCAAGTCCCGCATCTACTTAGCTGTTACTGTTACTGACTTTGAGTTTCAGGTGTTCCCTTACCTCATCTCACCAGCGACCGCTCTTTCAGCCAAAGCAGAGGCAGACGGTTCTTCTTTCATCTATGTGCGAGATCCATACACACCCGGCCCAATCATCGAAGCTGCTTCTAAACCGGATACTGTCTGCATGGTATTTGCAGCGAGTGCAAGCGGCGAGGAGATCGATGCGGTGGACGATAACTTCGGAGATCGCAACAACATCACCAGCTGGCAAGGTGCAGATGAAGTGGTCAATACTGTCGCTTCAAGATGCCCCAACACCGGTGAGTCTGCATTGAATGCTAGACATACGACGGAGCTTATCTTAGCTGGTGATTAGTCGTCATCGTTCACGCCGTTGGACCTCTGCTTATGCCTTGGGCCGACAACGAGAACGTGACTGCGATCATTCATGCTGGTCTACCGGGTATGCGTTCCGTAGCGTCGAGCAAACAAGACAGCTCATCTTAGCCTGTCTGAATAGGACAAGAGTCTGGCAACAGCTTGGTCGATGTCCTGTATGGCGATTACAACCCTAGCGCCAAGCTGCCCTTCACGATCGCGTACAATATCGAAGACTATCCAGGTCAGTTGTCTTTGCATCGTCACGACTATGATCTTTCTGACATTCTCCTTTAGCTCAAACGGATTTCGGCATCTCCAACTTTGATGGCGTCTACCAAGATACTGTCTACACCGAGGGCGTCTTCCTAGACTGTAAGTCTGCCTTTTGTACAGCGGGCTTTCTTTGCTGATCGTATCTCTGCGCCTGCTTCAGACCGTCACTTTGACAAACAGAACATTACTCCTCGTTACCCCTTCGGATTTGGCTTGTCGTGCGTCGTCAGCTTTCTCCCATGAACAGAAGCTTATGATCCTTATAGATACACCAAGTTTGGCTACTCGAGTGCTTCAGTCAAAAAGGGCAAAGCATCAAACAAGGGCAAGCCTGTTCCTGGCGGCCAATCCAACCTGTTCGAAGAAGCCTACTCTGTCAAAGTCAAAGTACAGAACACAGGCAAGGTCGCAGGAAATGCTACCCCTCAGCTATACATCACTCTTCCTGACGGCTCAGGCGAACCACCAAGCGTAATGCGCGGTTTCGACAAAGTGTACCTCAAACCTGGTCAAAGCAAGAAGATCACTTTCTCCATCCGCCTCAAAGATCTCAGCATCTGGGACGAGAGGACGAGCTCTTGGACAGTCCCCCAAGGCAAGATTACTGCCTTCGTAGGTGAGAATTCAAGAGACAAGGCGGTGAAGGTCACTTTGAAGGAAGGCTGAGAGGAAAACGATCATATGGAGATGTCAAATAAAGATTCAGGGATCAATGACTAATGTACATTCGCCTCCTGAGTAATCCAAGTGTCATTGACAATTGACGAGGAAAGGCAGCCACAATCAGCTGCTCAAGCTCGACCAATTAAAGGCACGAAGGGCAGCCAGTCGGCTATGCTGGCTGTCCTTCGACGGTCCTTCGACACTCAAGGACATCAAGGTGAAAAGCGCGAGAAATTCAGTGCAGGCGTCTGACTCGATTTCGAAGACAACAGTAAGGATACGAGGCTACATTAAGCGAAGCATGATACAGCCGGTGTAGAACAAGAGAGCCCTGCGATTACTTCCAGGCGATCGAAGCGATTCCGCTCGAGGCGTAATGAGGATTCAGATCGAACCTGGTGTTGTGATCGTTGACAGCTTTTGCTGCATGATTCCTATCTTCTTGACAATCCTCCTCAGACAGTCGATTGAAGCAGGCAACCCAAGAGGACAATGCGCTGTACATGTCCTTGAGGTGCTGATGGCGCTGGACCTCGTTCATAGACTCAATCTCCAGCTTGCAAGCCGCTTCATATTCTGAGCGATGACTCTGAAGCTTCGCTAGGATGCTTGAATGCTCTTTGAGGTGACTCTCGATGTTCGCCAACTCTCGGTCGCATTTGACGATATCGTCTTTGAGGTCTACCTCGTGATTATGACCTCCTATGAAGTCGGCCTTGACATCCGCCAAGAAGCCATTCATGTCGTTTTTGACCCTTTCCTTCTCGCGTCGATAGTTCTCCACGCCTCGAGGCGTTGGAATCGGCAGAAGGTGTTCCCTCATGCTCGGTGCGCTCGCTTTGATACTGGCCTCAGTCTGCTTGTTTGCGATGCGATCGTCTTTTGGAGGGAGTCTTGTCTTGTACAGATTCGCTTGGACCTGCTTCAGTTCCGTCTGCTGCCTTCGCCATGCGGCTTGTCGCTCCAGCAAATAGGCTCGAGAAGGAAGCTGAGGATTTGGAAGAGTAGCAGTAGACATTGGAGAGGATGATGAATGAAGATTACTAGTATTGGAAGAGAGGATGCTGAACAAGAAAGAAAGAGAAAGACTTTCAGCAGCCGCTTTATAGGCTGATGAGGCGCCTACCGGCGAGCGGCGTATGGGCGCTGACAGCTTGGCAGCAGTGCTGATAGCCAAGAGCACAAGCATCGCCTCAATGCATTGACGATGGCTCTTGTTCCCAAGCGAGCAGTAGCCTTGAACGTTCTGACATCTGTATCGCCTATGATGACTCATTGGTAGTTCTCGCGCTCATGGATTCGCTTGCGGAGGATGTTTCCGAGGCTCGTTTTGAAGGCATTGCCAGATAGGCTTGAAACTGTCGCCAAAAGAGCTGACGAGCTCATCGAGACATTGATCAGGGTCGGCAGTAGCTGTAGACAGACGGATGGAGTCTTCTTTTTGAACTGGAATCGCTAAAGCAGCTGTATGATCTTGATCAGCTGATGCCCTGCAAGTTGCGAGCATGTCACGAGCTGAGGACTTCCTCAAGACGCGTTGGCTATTACTTCTTTGCCATTCATGTTCATCGCAGTGCGATAACGTTGATACAAAAGGTCTCTTCTGCGACGTCTTTGTCCAACTTTGCCTTGACAGTTTGGCCGACGGTGTACAAGGTATTTCTATGTTCTATCCCATTCAGATGTCCCACCACCCTTGCTTTACTCTTCTTCCAATGCAGCCAGCCGCGCGTACAACCCGTCAGAGCTGCTGAGCAATTCTGATGGTGTTCCAACTTCAGCAATGCGACCTCGATCCATGCAGATGATACGATCCATGTCTCGCACCGTGCTGTAGACTATCAGCTGAAGCAGCAGACATTGAGAGAGAGAGTACTTACCTGATTCTATGAGCTACAACAAGGACAGTAACTTCGGGGAAAGCAGTACGAAGAACCTCTTGAATAGCTGATTGTGAACCGGTGAGATCAATAGCCTAAATAGCAGAACGCAGGACGAACCGAGATCGGTGACTTTATCAAGGGAAGCCGAAGCCTCATCCAGGCAGAGTATGCGGCGCTTTCGCACTACACCGAAATCAGTACCATAGATAAAGTGTAACGCGGGCTTACATAACGCTCGCGCAAGGGCCAGCAATTGTCTTGTGCCTCTAGAGATCGCTGCACCACCTGCAGCTATTTGATGATCCAGCTTGTGGGGTAGACGTTCGGCGAAAGCACGACAGTGAGCAGTTTCCAAAGCTTGCCAGATCTGAACATCTTCATATATGCCTTCAGGGTCAAGATTCTGCCCAAATCCACATTCAGTCGCATTCTTGCAGTCAAGCTTTCGGCATACCTCGCGCAGTGAGCAACACAGTAACATGGCTTCTTGCGAAATCAAGGTCAAGCCATGGCGTAAAGTCTGCCTGGGCAGACTCTTGGTGTCCACTTGTCCAATCGAGATGCTTCCACTCTCGATCTCGTACAGTCTGAATAAGGCGGCCAGCAAACTTGACTTTCCGCTACCGCTTCGACCAACAACTAGAGATCTTGTCAATGAGAGAAGTAGAGCGCAAGGAAGCAACTGACTGCCAACCCGTTCACCAGACTGGACATCTATAGACAAATTGCTGAGAGCTGCTGGCCCATCTTCGCTGTAGCGCATTGTCACGTTTTTTAGGGTGATGCTTGATTCTTTCATCCAATCTAATTCCTTGTAATCGTCATCTGCTGTAAAGTTCTTGTCATCTTCTTCGCTGGGCTCATCGACTATCATCTTGATGCGATGGACAGCAACAGACGAGACCTCCATGTCTATGTCACATGTCAGCCAATACGTTCGATTCTTTGCCGGTTGAGAACAGTACCCGTGATGGCTTCAAAGAAATATTGTAACGACACTGTCGAAGAAACGTTACAAACGCTGGTGAGCATGACTTTGGACAAGACTTACCCGGAAGCCAGATCAATTGTATGACAGCTAGGCAAGTCAGACTACTATCAGAAACGCAACACATGAGCAATGTGTGGGCGCACATAATGCAACGTTCTGTTGTCTTTCGGCACGCTTTGCAATAACGATGGGTAGCAGGACCAAGCAGAAGACCAAGTTGACAAGACCAAGCTGAAGGACAAACCAGATCTGTTCGCATGAGCTTTCAGCAACTGATTTTAACAGAGACAGCAAGCAAATATACTCGTGCACTCTTCAAGGCGATGTATGGCTTGGTGGACTCCGTCTATTGGCAGCATGAGATCAGATGTGGAGCGGAACTCTGCTGCCAAGCGCACAGTATACTTGGTCACTCTGGCACTGAGCTCCCGCTGTTGTCTAAACGCTCTGATTGAAGTCAGGCCTTGTATTACCTCATCGCAAGCCGTGAATAGTGCTTGTAACCGTTGTCAGATGACATATTTTTTTTTACCAAGAATGGTGACATACGAGTCTTTGTTGCGTGCTCTAGAGTTCTCAGCTGAGTCGAAGTTCCTGCAACAGATTGTAAGCCTGTGATGTTCAGCTGCAACTGGGACATACGCATGTAGATTCTTCTCAGGATCTCGCCGAGGATTAAGGCCTAGTAGAATGATCAGTGATGCACACTTTGCACGCTGTGGTACAATTTACACCACCCTGCAAAGTATGTCAGCACTGTCTGTAGCAAGGTGTCATGTGACGACTCGCCGCTACAGCCATAGTGTATGGTGTTGAGATGGCAATCACGCTTGGAAAAGATCAGCTCATTGACAGTAAGAAATCGAAGTGAGTGCAGTACATGATGGTTGCAATCGCCTGTGAGCCATGTCTGCGCGAAAAGTCAGCACGATCGACAGTCGACAACGAGCTGACTCACTGCCATACCCACCAAACGCTGTAAGCGAACTCGGTCTCATACAAATAAACATCCAGACTGAAGCGATTCTAGAAGCAAGAGTCTGTTGCGTTCGCAGCATATTGGTTGAATAGACCTACCACGATATAGCCTATGGGGTATTTCGAAAAGAAGGCTGCACTGCAGCTCAACACTGTATCAATCAAATCAGCCAAAGCCCCGAAAACAACTGCGGACTTACAAGCACCCAGCTCTGCCTTGTGCGTCTTCACTGAGCTTGCCCTTGGAAGTTCCACAAATTGAACTGTACAGATCGCGAGTCAGCAAGCGGGTCTGAACGCAGCACTGAAGCGATGACTCACATTGCCACCATAGACCCGCCATCAGCAGATATACAACAGTCAATCCAACCAAGCTAGCAATCCATGGCCACACATGCGAGTCGCGAGAAGGGTCATTGACCCATTGTTGCGCTTGAATGACAAATCCGATCTGCATATGTAATTAGTCGGCCGGTCAGGCTTGTTCTGATCAGACCCTACCTGGAAGAGAGGCCAGGCTATTGCAGGCGCATCAAAGTACTTCCAGAAAGATTAAACGCAGACGGAACTGACTAGTGCACCCCAAGAAGGCGGCAATCGCTGTCCGAAACCAGCCTCCGGCTCGCAGATACAGCACAACAGCTTTATAGACCCCTTGGGTAGTGGCCATGGCCTCGCTATCAATGGCATCTTCTACTTCGGTAGATTGTTCCGCCAGCATCTCTTTCGGATAGTCTGATTTGGTATTCGGGCTTCCAGGGTGCGCCATTGCAGTCAAAGAGGTGTTTGGGTCGCTAGACAATGCCAAAAACATCTTGAAAGAAGTATCCTTGTGATTGACCATTTGCTCGTAATCGCCTTGCGCAGCTACTGTCCCGTCTTTGAGGTATACGATGTGATTCGCATTGCGGAATCGCTTCACAGAATTGGTCGCAAGTATTACTGTCTTGCCAACAAAAAGACCGCTCTGCCCGAACAAGGAAGTCCAGATTTGCTCTTCTATCTTGTTGTCCAACGCACAGAAAGGATCCTGTATGATCGTTGTCAAATATAAGGCGACCCTTAGCCTTTTGTACGCACATCAAGAATCACCAGATCCGCGTTGGCGTATACACATCTGGCTAGAACGATTCTCTAAGCGACATGAAGATCAATCGTCTGTCATCAGTTGGCAAGGAAACTTACGCTTTTCTGGCCGCCTGATAGCCCTGCTGCTAGCCTCTGATCGCCTTCCGTCATTTCAGCAAGATCAAAGTCAAGGGCGCAAGCCTTCAATGCCGCTTCATATTGCCTGGCGTTGAAAGCGTTGCCAAACAGAATGTTATCGCGTATAGTGGATGTAGTTTGCAGGTAGGCATCTTGGGACGCGTATGATATGCTGGTATTGGAAGGTATTGTGCTCACTTGACCAGATAAAATATCGTATTCTCTTAGTATGGCAAGTAAGCAGCTACTTTTACCCTATCAATGTGCTTTAGACTTGTATCGTATAACGATAGTAGCTCTTACGCATGCTACAGAACCAGTGATCATTGTGAGTTCTCCAGCTGGACAGACAATATTGAGGTTGGTCAAATAGGCTGTTCGGCCCAGTCCAACGCTAGCTTTCTCGAATCGAACCTCTGGCTGAATTGCGATGCTTGGCTTCTCGGTCTTTTGTAAATCTTTCGACGATGGGTAGGAGTCAAACAAAGTCTCGGCGCTATCCTTATGGGCAAGATCTTGATCTAAACCATGCTTATCTTCCTTGAGCAGAAACTGCTCGATGCGTCGAAGAGAAGACCAGGCACCTAGAGACAATAAGATTGCATGTGTCAGCAGAGCAGAGCTGAATCAAAGCTCCACCCACTTAGGATCATGCCAAAGTCCCAAATGCATTCGAAATAGAGCAGACCCCAGGCTTCAAGTACAGCAAGAACAACGAAAACCGGCTGATAGGCGAAAGTGACCGTTTCTGAGCTAGCAGCCACAAGTGCGAAAGCGCCCAGCGTGAAAATGCGGATAGTAGCTGAGAAGATTCAGTTGGAAATCAGGACCAGACGGGCGCAAAGCCAAGTATTGCTTACCAAAGACTCTGCAGCAATTTTCATTCAGGTCAGTGCCAGCGGAGAGCATCGGCCTAAACTCACCCATTATGGAATACACCAGTGTAAGCCCATCGACGACGATATCTGACCATCTCACGGATCTCTGCATCGCGTAGCTTCTTGTAACGCTTGAAAAGACTGAACTCCAAAGCGGAAGCTTTTACGGCTTGAATTGAGTTGAGGATAGACGATAGATAGCGGACACCTGTCAAAGCGTCAAAATGAATCTCTTTGTGTCTGGGGAAACGAACGAGCATCTGTCCTATCTGACCATCTGGTTTGATCGACTACGAATTTGGAAGCTGTCAACGGGATAATTGCCCTATGCAGAGCATAAGCCTGGTCAGTGAAGGTCAAGAAAGCCTTACAGAGCGAACAAACTGGACACCAAGCAAGCAAGAAAAGAGATGCCGAACTGATGCGCTACGATGCTGCAGCGATTCTTCAGTTGTCAGATTGTCAGGTGGGCTTTTGTGCTCACATGAAGCCCAGAGGCATGATGAGAAGTAAGCCAACAGTGACGTAAGGTACCATGGCGCATTCTCTATCTGGTTGTCAGACGATGCAATAAGAGACATCTGGTTGACGTACACTATGCGCTCCATGTCGAGCGAGACATACGACGTCAATGAGCCCATACCAGTATCTTGAGCGACTGTAACATGTAGACGCAGCTGTGAACGATATTCGATTCAAATCGCATAAATAGACTTGATGTGACTTACCGCTTTGCGATATATGGCTTCGATGAGTGCTTGTCGGAAGAGAGCCACAGCGCGATACGCCCCGATAGTAGTAATTGCCAGGAGGACGGGAGTACAGAAGTACGTCAATCCATATGCAGCTACGAGAGCCCAGCCATACGATTCCGGTTGCGGGTCGTCGCCCGTCCACGATCTTTGCGCCAGAGTGTAAGCCTTGCAAAGTAAAAGAAACACAGACGACAGCTCACGATAAGAAGGTCAGGAGTGAGTTCAGCTCCAGAGGTGCTACAATCAAAAGCAAGGAGTACAAAATCATCGATAGCAACGGTGCAAAGATTTCAGTCGGGAAAGCGGAACATAGCGAGCGAGCGATAGGAATCGATTTGTGCTTGTTGCGCATCCATGCCTCTTCGAATCGAGCGTAGACGGCTGCCGAATCACTCGAAGGTTCGCCGAGGTCTTTCGTTTGAAGCTTCTTTGTTTTATAGCCTTTGGTGAGGATCTTGACTACCCAGAACAGGAACCATCTGCTGACCGGAGGTGCAGTCGCGTCTGCCGAAAGATTCTGCCGGCATTATAGTCAGCATAGCTTATAGTGGCTGTGATCATCGAGACTTACCTCAGAAGCGGTGCTGTTTACCAATAAGCCACGCTTTGACACATTCTCCAGGAAGAGCAAAGCCAGTCTAGAGCCCAGAGTGATGCAGAAACCGGCTACGAATGCGACCTTGCTCAAGTGATAGTCTACCAGGATGAAACTTCGCAACCTTGATGCGTCGAAGCATGTTGCCAACAGGAGGAAAACGGAAAGTAACTGCGAAGACCGAATACATCTGAAGTGTTCCAGATGCGTGACAGGAAGAACAGCGACCTTTAGATGCCAATCAGGACACTGCTTTCTCGCTCGTGAAGTGACATACCGATGCACACAGGTTGAGGACAACCGCAGCGATCCCGTAACCACTTCCAGTATCTTCAACAAACCAACCGACGAGGCTGATCAAGCTACCGACGATGCCTAGACTGGCGCAGAGCAGTTTTGCTGTCCACAAGGCAATCGAAGCTTTGTTTCTGCCCACGCAAACCTTCTTCTGCTTTACGTGGTACATGCGATAGCTTCCCAGTATCAAGAAGCATATGCTAGGAATGGTGGAGAGCAGAAGAGAAGAAAACACGAGGCTGAAATCAAGCTCGCGGCACTCGGAGCCAGGCAGAGCTGCCGCGGTCCAGGACCAATCGCTTGAACAGACTGGCATGGATGTGAGTGAGAAGAAGGAAACCAAAGCAGACCTCGAAAACAAAGACAAGGAAGAGGAAGGAAGATTCCCGCGTGTCTATTCGAATGCTGTGTTTGCTATGTGAGACGTAAACCGGTCCAGCGGTGCAAGACGCCGCGCTGTGTAGGCAATGAAAGACTGTCAGATCCAGCATGCTTCAAAGCAGACCCATGACAGTTCAAGGCAGACAGAGTCTGCACTTTAAGTTCAAATGATCCAAAAGCTTAGACTCGAACGAGCTGGAGATCCTTCAAGAAGCGTTGGCAGGTCACATTCTTGTCATGTATGGCCATCGGAGCGCGATATCACTGAAATCTCTGCCTCGACGTCTATGTCCAAGTTGCCCTCTGGCAGGTCACGAGCAACACTTCGATTCGCCATCGTTCCGCTATGTGCTGTACAGCTTCGGCCCGCGCTGTAGAATACAGCTCAAGCCCGAATACTGTCGTGACAGTTCTGTGCAGGCCGCGCTCGCAAATGCAGTGCATGACATTTCCCCAAGACCCAATGCTACAAATCCTTGTGACTGTTGAGCTGCTGTTTGCGACCCTTCAGCTGCTTTTTAGCCTTTCTGTCTGCCTTTCGTGCACGTAGACCACTGCTTATGTCCGAGAAGCGCTGCCTGTAGGAGTCTAAGGATCAGTTTGGCCAATAGCGAAGGCCGCATCGCTCACCTGATGACCAGATATGCCTTTGCGTCTTCTTCCAAGGTCGAATGGGACCGTAGTCCCATGGACGATCACCGACTTCACAGGTTCCCAAAGATGTCATCTATCTCGTCCTTCTTCCGCTTCTTTTTCTTCTCCTTCTTGATTGGCTTTATGTCTTGATCTACAGATCCCGTCGAAGACTGGACGATCTTGTTCGGCTGCTTGACTTCTTCTTCTACAGACACGCTGGGTGTTTGCCCAACTTTCTGTTGAACGGGTTCAGGTTCATGGTCTACTTGCATCGGCGCGACAGATGTTTGCTGCCTCTCTCGAGCGAGTGTAGACGTACTGGAAGCTGCTTTGATGGTAGGTGCAGGTCGTGCGCTAGCTTCCTCAGATTGCCTAGACTCGACTGCAGGCAAGACTCGACGCCTCTTGCTCATCTGCGCATACGATCAGCCTTATTCCACACTCGTCAGGAAAACAAGTGACCTTTGCAGAAAGACCATCAATCACACTAGCAGCTAAAGCCACATGCGCGAGCAACTCTTCCGCTATTGAGCTGATTTTGGCTACTATTGCTGCTAAGCTCAGTACGAGGGGCATGAAGGATTCCAATTGGATAATCTGTCGAAGGGAACTGTGATACTATCAGAAACGGAGACTTTGTATAGGTGTTGGGAGAACCGCACAAGTAGGCTTTGTTAGTCGCTAGCTGGACCTGTCAATGTCTGCTGGTCACTATACAGCGAGCTGTATTGAGACAGGAAGTCTGACCTTTTCTATAGCCAGTATCATTGACCTGCTGCTCTTGACTTTGCCAGATGTGATTTCATCCTTGCTACTTTGACACTTCAAAACCAATCAAAGCACACAGCAGCAGCAGACGCACGACAGTCTGCTCAACAGCAGCTCTATATCATCCCCAACTCTACTCACACACCTCTTGACCTCGACTACTTTTTGCCAAAATGGAAAACCTCGATATTGGTTCTTGCCTCTATACAGCAACGCTTCCAACAGGGACGCTTCTACGTTCAGAGCCTTGTGCGATTTCAAGAGCGGCTTGAGCGACATGACGGCTATGACGATGTCGAATTGGCTCAGCTGCTTTTTGTCTGGCCACGCGGCTTTCGCGATCTTGCTCTTTGAGGCTTATTGCTTGCTCTTGAGCTGTAATCTTCTCCTTCAAATCAAAGTCGACGATGGACAATCAAACACAAGACAAGGCGATTGGAAAAGCCAAAGGTGTTGAAGAATATGTGCATAAAGCTGCTATGCTAGGTCAAGGCAAAGTAGGAAGCAGTACGTTCTGTCCTCTGTCTGCCCCTATACAGCTCTCATGTGCCGTCTAGATTCGCATCCTGTGAGTAATTCGCAATGTAACGATTTGTATTGAGTTGTGACGCGCAGTTGCATCCTTCTATGGTCCAGTACGTCCTTCATACCGTTGCTTTTGCACCACTGACGTGTAACAGCTGGCCAGTCGCGCTGCTCACTACTGGTTTTGCACTGGACGGTCTAGAGCTATTCAGACGTCACATATCGCCTAAAGCTTTGACTACAATGCTTCCTACTTCTACAACCCAAATGTATGCTCTGACCTGTCTAACAACGAGTATCGCTGACGGACAAACAGGCTAGCGCATTATAGCACAACCGGTGGAGTGTTGTTTGCTATTCCAGCTGTTGTAACAGGTCTAGCTGAGCTCTGTTTGTCCTTCTGCCATACCTTAAATGCTTGCTGATAAGGGGACAGACGAGATGTACCGCCGTCAAGCAGTCCGAAAAGGAAACAAGGAAACAGTGAAAGATTATATGAAGGGAGAAGAAGAGATGCTCAAAACAACACTCCACCACGCTACGTTGAACGATCTAGCCAGTTCGTCTTCTGCTCCTTCCTGTTATCTTTGCTGAGCGGGTCGATAGTCGTGGGCGCGGGTTACAATTGGTATTGCAGACATAAGCAGATGACGCATGTTTTGCCTAACGCGAATCTGTGGATCTCGGTCGTCGCGTTGGGAGCAAGCATGTATGGTGCTTATCTTGGTGGTGAGTGCTTTTGGCATGTGGGTGCAACAAAGTTGATGGTGGGTTAGGGCATTTGGTTTATCAACATGGATGGGGCGTGCAAAGACAGGTGAGTTGACTAATGTGTGTCGCTGTGTGGTAGCTGATGGTGTGCTAGGGTGATGCGGACCTGAAGAAGGATCAGGTGCGCTTGCTTCCGGTCGGTGTCGACTGTAATTGACTTACGCGGTTGTCTACTTGCAGTAATTTCGAATGAAAGGCTAGGCCCAGCGATAGGAGGCACATGTACATCTATGAGGCGCAATGCAGAAGCATATTTCCGGACTTGACTACTCTTGATCATTTTCGACCAGATACCTCATTGAATCGTTTTGATACCCCGAAATGTACAGACGCTCGCCCAGTCCGCCATACAGACGAGCGTCAGACCGACCAGCCTATCCAGCTTTACGCAGAAGTCCACCTCCCTCTGCTCGACGAGATGATCCTTACTACACTGCAAATTCAAGCGGTCGTCGCTATCGTTCACCACCCAGATCTAGATTCCGTTCTTCCTCGCCGCCATACCCTTATAAAAGAGTCATTATCGGTCAACCTGCTTCAGGTTATGCAACGAGTACATTTCCTATTGTTCCTGCTTCATATGCTTCAAGGGATCCTTATCCTCCAAGGAGACGCTCAAGGTCACCACCTCATAGAGGTAGATCACCTTTTGCAAGAAGATCGCCGAGTCCAAGACCTTCAGCAAGAGGTAGTTCAACTTCATCCAGAAGGGAAAGATCACCTAGATCAGTCGCTGCGAGTCCCAGAGTGCTCGAAGATAGAAGACCAGAAAAGACTAGACTTGCTTCGCCTCAAGCTGAATCAAAAAGTGATGGGCCGTTGATTACTGTGACCTCTCGGGCTGCTGCATCGGATGGACCTTTGATTACTGTTACTGCGCGCGGTGAAGCAAGTCGAGCTGCGGCTGCAAGGGAACAGGCAGAAGCGGGCAGGCATGACCGGCCATTGGTCTCTGTTACACCTCATGCGGAATCAAGTAGGGCTGCAGCTGCTAGGGATGAACGGATATACGCGGACAGGCGCGATGTTAGACCGGAACGAGTTGGGAGAGACGACTATGTGGATCGGCGTGATATCAGAGATAGGTCGGATAGGTTCGAGCGAGATGAGAGGGATAGGCCGGATAGGGATGAAAGGGATAGAAGACCACCACCGCGAGAATTACCAAGGGAAGATCGACCAATACCTAGGGAATCTCCAAGAGACGTTCGTGATGACAGACCACCAGAACGACCTTTATACCGAGATGAAAGACCAGTCGAAAGAAGCGCTCCTCCACCCCGAAGTACGGCTGCTTCGCAATACGACAGACCGTGCAAGGTATGCACTTCGCTTTGTTCGACACTACAAAGGCTGATTGGGTACAGTTCGGCGCCGCATGCTATTACGCTGCCTGTCGTTTCACCCATCCACCCAACAGAGACGCAACAAAGAACCGAGAACGAGCCCCACCGCCACGAGAACGCTACGACGATCGACCTCGGATCATTGGCGCTGATCCACCGAGAGAACGCTATTCAGAACCTTACCCTGATCGACCTCCATCTGGACCTCGTTCGTACAGAGAGGAAGATAGACGCTACCCGCCTCCTAGAACGCCTGCGAGGGATGATCGACCTCCTAGTGGTCCGAGGGGATATCGACCAGAACGGGAATCAGACTATCGGTCAGAAAGGGAAAGAGATTACCGGTCGGAACGAGAACCAGAATACCGCTCAGAGCCTGCGCAACCTAAAGCCAGGCCGAAACGCAAACCTCTTACAGCAGGGCGACCTACCAATCTCTCTTCCGCATTACTCAAAGATCACAAAGCACTCAAAGAAAGAAGGAAGGCCTTATTAGCAAAGAGCTTGGATAGCCAAGCGACGACGTTCAGGTGTTTGAGGGATTTGAGCAGGACGGAGACTGAGGTCAAAGTCGCGAAAGAGAATAGGACCATGTTGGAGGAGATTGTGGAGATGAGGGCTCAATGGGCTTTGCAGAGTGTTGCGGCTGGTTGAAGGGGTTGTATTTGTGCTATTGCATCTGTCTATTGTTTTCTCATCTCCCCAGTGCTGCTGCTTTGGCTACGTGATCCGGCAGGTTGGTTATCCAACCATCGGATCTAAGCATAGGATGAGATAGGACTCAGAGTAACGGTCAAGTAAACTGACGGCCTTGGCTGATCTAGTCAAGCTACATTATTCTGTCAGTAACGCCCGAGCAGCGAGATCACAAGAAACGAACTAGTCAAGATGGTCTTCTCCACTGTGCGTCCTTCGCCTGTTCGCGTCGAAAACTGTCATTAGACACAGTCTGAAATTGCAGCGTGTTCACGAACTGTTCAACTTGAAAACAACCGGAACACCAGTAGCCAACTCAAGCTTGAGAACTTCCTCTCGGCTGAGCTGGTCCAAGTCCATGATGATGGATCTTTTTATACCTCAGCTTTCTTGCTCCGAATAATAAAAGTAAAGCTCACCGAAGAGAGTTGCCGTGAGCCGCAACAATAACGTTCTTACCGGCCATAACGTCAGGTAGGATCTTCTCCTTGAAATAAGGCAGAGTGCGGGCAGCAGTCATCTCGAGCGATTCACCGCCTGGTGGTGGAACGTCGTAGCTATACTCTATTCTCAATCCGGGACCAGAAGCTAGAGGCATTAAAGACATACGAGCGACGCCAGATATGAACCTATGCGAGATCAGTTCTGAGCTTGTAGAGGCAAGACCGAGACATACCTGTTCTTCGCCGAACTTGGCTCGAGCGTCATCCTTGTTCAATCCAGTCAAGTCGCCATAGTCACCTGAGAATCTTGTGCATTAGTGAAACATATGGATTGTAGGTGCTTATGGGCGCACGCTCGTTCAAAGCCTGGTTCTTAACAATCTCAAGACCCTCCTGCTTGGTCTCCTTCAAGATGATTTCCAAAGTCTTCTGGGCGCGTTGTAACACCGAAGTATAGGCAATATCGTACTTGTCGTAGCTGTTCTTCTTGAGCGCTTGCGCACCGGTCAGAGCTTCCTTTTCACCCTTTTCAGTCAAGGCAGGGTCCTTCCAGCCAGTGAACAGGTTTTCCAAGTTCCTACGTTTGTCGCGCCGTCAGGCGACACATGTAGCGCTCAAAAACGATAGAGACAGACCATTGGCTTTGTCCGTGGCTGTCGCGAAAGCTCAGTACGGCGTCGGGACAATGCTGGTCGATGCCTTACCGGACAAGAATCAGGGTACCAATCTTTTGCTCAGACATGTTGCGATAAGGCTGTGCGGGCGAGATCCATACGTAAGAGTAGTCCTCGTTTGCCTGCTTGCTGCTCACCTAGTTTTATGAGGTCTAGGCTGAAAGATAAGCTTCGTCTGAGGTCAACCCGAGAGAGTCATGCACCGAGCGAGAATGTGACGATACGAGGCAATGCTGCACAGCTGGCATGGCCTGAACAGATACAGCTGTATCTGTATTGGTGCTGGGCAATACAAGGATCTGCCTCGCACTACTAGTACCTTCGGCCCTTCTCGAGATCTCAACCTGCGAATCTTACTGCGCTTGTCACGTAGTGCCATGCTGTTCTATTCTGCTTGTCTCACTGTTGATCTGTCCTTGTTGCTCCTCTTTTCGCTGCTGGGCCTGACAGCCGTTTTCGCACTCTCGCTCGACTGTGTTGGTCTGAGCCACAAATCCAAGCGGGCAAGAGAGCCAATTCCCTGGCGCTGCTGCCCACCAAAGTCGCAGGCTGTTGGTCGGTATCTGCTCGTTCTCTCTACGCCAATGTAAGAAAGTACTATCAGTTTCTGCTTTTGTCTAGAACGAGATGTATCTAAGCGGCCAATCAGTCACCCAACACGCTAAAGACAATTGGCAGACTTACTGCATATTCAATCTAAGAAGCAGCTGCCAACTCCCTTCTAGCTAGTCTGACTCTTCTATACAGCAAGAATTGCGCCAACACCGTCAAATCCAGCGCGACCGTCCCTCTGCCTCTTAATCAACTACATTCTACTGCTGAAGACGCGCACTCACATCGATCCTACCAACCAAGAAAAATTGATTGACAGATGCTCGACGGATCGAGAGGGAATGAGTATCGACTGTCTAATCGTTAGCATGGACGAAGGGGGAGAGAGATGAAAGATATACAGCGGCAAAAGTAATGTTTCCCAGTAAAGCAAAGGAAAAGAACATGAGGGACAAGCCTTCACATTTCGTGCTCCTGTTTTTGATGATTTGCGGGAAACGACTCGATACTACACCATGTCAGCTAACTTTACTACAGACTCAGAAGAGAGAAGACACACGATAAAGTACCGCCGAGATCCATCCTACGATCTGAGCTTTATCTTCCCAAAACTCTTGCTCTGTCGGTGCTTTCCCATTAGGCTTGTTCAACACCCAACCTAGTACTCCAAAGAGTGTCACAAAGCATAAACAAGCTACATAAATTGCTAGTCGTTTCCAGGAAGTCTTGGAAGTCGTAGGTAGAAGGGGAGTGGTTTCTGTGTTGGCTGAGCGAGGACGGCGGTAGTAGAAGATCTGAAAGATGAGGACCAGATCACAGAAGATGTAGTAGACTGCGAGGTCTATAGCGAGGGTCAGGTATCGCTACGGGTCAATCAGGTCACTTACATGTCTGTGCATTGGTGACTCTGGCTCAGCATTTGGCGTGCAGATCAAAAGCATATGACGCACCATGGTTGGCTGTGAATTATAGTTCACATCAAACAGCTAGCTATCAAAATCGGTCGAAACTCACCAGCAGTCCTTGCCAAAAAGCTCCCAAGAAGTTTGCCAGATCCGCGAGAAGCCACTGAATCACCTTGTAAACTAGAGAACAATCGCCCTAGGACAAAGAACATACTATCACCACGAAGAAGATGGATAGGCCTGAGATAGCTCAGTCATCTGCCCTTCAAGAAATTTGCATGATTTACCTTCGCCGCTTTTCGCAGTATCTATACACAAGCATGAGCGTACGCTAGATGTACAGGATAAGACTGACAATTCTCATGTATCTACATCTGAAGTTCAGCAGTTTGCCGATCACATCATGCAAAAAAAACTTGCTTGAGGCTAAAAAGTAACAGCGCAAGAGAGAGAAACATTGAGAGAGGAAACATTCCGAGTGAGTATGAGGAGCTACTTGATAGACCAGTATCCAGAATGCCTGAGACCAGAAAATGTCAGAAGAGAGAGCAGTCATGCAACGTAATTCTACTGACTATGCTGCACCATCCGAGTACAGCAGCTATCCTATGCAAGTCTGGGCCATGCTGAACTGTCGCGAGGGCGTCAAGTAGAAGTGGCATCGTCGAATATAATCTGCCTGTTCTCCGGAATTCTCCCTCTCCGCGACAAGCACCACATCTCTCAACAGCAAAACACAGAGCTATGCTGTCCAGATCAGCTGCTTTGAGGGCCGTGCATCCAGCTAGATTAGCGAGAAGTCAGCGATGCGCTGTATTGCCATCAACAGCAAGCCGCGTCGCTTTCATCTCGAGGAGGGGACTGGCCACGCCTGCTAATGGTCCGTCTTGTGCCTGTGTGAAAATGACCGACAGTCGCTCATATATTCATGCGACATGCAGAACCAGCTAAAGCGCCTTCACCTGTGGATTCGTTCGTGCGTCTCTTTGCCTCGCCTCTTTATCAAGTTTAATACTTAAAATCTCGTGCTACAGGCCAACGGCAGCAATGCCTACTGTATGCTCCTCACACTGATCAGCGGGAGCTCTCGAGTTGATGCGTGAATACAGACGCAGAGGAAATGTACCGACTGTGGCGCGGAGACCGTCAATCCGTTCACCCAAGTTGGGACGTCTACTTTAGCGGTATGGACAAGGGCATGAAGAGCGAAGACGCTTTCAGGCCTCCGCCTAATTTGGTCAATATGCCCACTCCTGCTGACGGAGCGCCGACAATGAATATCCCTAGCGGTGGTGGTGAATTGGAAGATCACATGAAGGTCCGCTGGCCTCATTCTTCATGTATGAGCAATCTCTGACTGGAAGCGGAACAGGTTCAATTACTGGTTCGAGCATATCAAGTTCGCGGTCACCACAAAGCGAAACTCGACCCACTAGGCATCATCGCAGCTGATTTAGACCCAGTACCACCTGTAGAACTTGACCTCGCCCATTACGGCTGGACAGAAAAAGATCTAGACAAGGAAATCGCCCTTGGTCCTGGTATCTTGCCTCGATTTAAAGAAGCTGGCCGATCGAAAATGACCATTCGCGAAATCATCAACGACCTAGAACGGATCTACTGCAAGTCTATCGGCGTCCAATACGTCCATATCCCTTCTAGAGAACAATGTGATTGGCTTCGTTCGCGTTTAGAAGTACCTCAACCTTGGTCCTACTCGGTTGAAGAGAAGCGTCTGGTCCTCGATAGATTGATTTGGTCCGACTCGTTTGAACGTTTCATTGCTGCAAAACACCCTAACGAGAAACGATTCGGTCTTGAAGGGTGTGAGACTTTGATTTTAGGGATGAAGGCTTTGATAGATCGGTCGGTTGATACGGGCGGAGTAAAATCGGTTGTGATTGGTATGCCTCATCGTGGTCGACTCAATGTCCTCGCAAACGTCATTCGTAAACCCAACGAAGCCATTTTCGCCGAATTCAAAGGATCAAACGCTGTTGGTGACCTATCGGAAGGCGGCGGTGATGTCAAGTACCACTTAGGAGCAAACTATGTTCGACCGACGCCATCTGGGAAGCGCGTTGCTCTATCGCTCGTGGCCAATCCATCACATTTGGAGGCCGAAGATCCAGTCGTACTCGGCAAGACCAAAGCGATCCAACACTTTGATGGCAATGACGATGTATCGAGCGCAATGGGTGTCTTGCTTCACGGGGATGCTGCTTTCGCTGGTCAAGGTGTTGTTTATGAGACTATGGGTTTCGCCGACTTGCCAAACTACACTACTGGTGGAACCATTCACATTGTCGTCAACAATCAGAGTATGTGCATGCTCCATCTGCCACTCCGCAAGCTTACATGATTGGATGATTTGCACAGTCGGTTTCACTACGGATCCCGGACAAGGTCGCTCTACACCTTACCCATCTGATATCGCCAAGTCCATTGACGCACCAATCATCCACGTCAATGGCGATGATGCTGAAGCTGTCTCTTTCGTCTGTCAACTCGCTGCCGATTGGAGATCCACCTTCCACAAGGATATCGTTGTTGACATTGTTTGCTACCGAAGGTGAGTCAAGTCTAGCCATTTGAGGAAGATACTGATGTGCTTGTAGGCACGGACATAATGAAACGGATCAACCGTCCTTCACCCAGCCTAGTACGTAGGCAGTCTGTTTTTTGTGATCGCACTGACGTTAGGCTTCTCGCTTTTAGTCATGTATCGAGCTATTGAGAAACATCCTCCCACTCTTGAAATCTACGCCAAAGCATTGGAAGAGGAAGGATCATTCACTCAAGACGAGATCAAGAAGCACAAGGATTGGGTTTGGAGTACTCTGGACAAGGCTGTGAGTGCCGATTTCTCTATGAGCTGTAATTGGTCCTCAGGTTTATGGTATTCACAGTTCGAAGCATCAAAAGACTACGAAACTTCATCTCGCGAATGGCTCTCAAGCGCATGGGAAGGTTTCCCTTCGCCGAAAGAGCTTAAAGACAATGTCCTCACTGCCTACCCTACCGGTGTCAAGCCAGAAGTCATGAAGCAAATCGGAAAAGCCATCAGCACTTGGCCAGAAGGTTTCGAGCCACACAAGAACTTGCAGCGCATTCTCAAAAACAGAGGCAAGACGATCGAAGAAGGCAAGAACATTGATTACTCGACTGCGGAAGCACTTGCATTCGGCTCTCTCGCTTTAGAAGGCAACCATGTCCGTCTGTCAGGTCAAGATGTTGAGCGAGGCACTTTCAGTCAACGTCATGCTGTCCTCCATGACCAGAACAGCGACGCTCAGCATACTTCGCTGAACAACCTTTCAGATGACCAAGCTCACCTCATGATCTGCAATTCGCATCTGTCTGAATTCGGTACTCTTGGTTTCGAGCTTGGCTACTCGCTGGTCGACCCGTCTCTGTTGGTCATCTGGGAAGCACAATTCGGTGATTTGTATGTTGCCTTTCTCTTTCCAGGGATCTAGCTGATTCTCTGGCAGCGCCAACAACGCTCAATGTATCATCGATCAGTTCATCTGCTCTGGAGAAAGGAAATGGTACCAGCGTACTGGTCTTGTTCTAAGTTTGCCTCATGGGT
This sequence comes from Kondoa malvinella, assembly GCA_039545315.1. Classification (NCBI taxonomy): domain Eukaryota; kingdom Fungi; phylum Basidiomycota; class Agaricostilbomycetes; order Agaricostilbales; family Kondoaceae; genus Kondoa; species Kondoa malvinella. The sequence goes on along the minus strand of BCIM01000004.1, from coordinate 336,316 downwards.
GAGTTTCGTGCGATGATTCCAGCTTATAGCTGATACTCGTGGCGCCTCGCTCACAGATACGACGGACAAGGACCGGAGCACTCTTCAGCGAGGATAGAACGTTTCCTACAGCTTTGCGATGATCACCCTGCTATCTACCCATCTGAACTCGCGTTGAGCCGCACGACGCAAGATTGCAACATGCAATTGGTTTACCCTACTACTCCAGTATGTCTCCAACACTCGATCCTATTCTTTGCTGATGTGTGTATAGGCCAATGTCTTCCACGCTTTACGTCGCCAGATCCACCGTGACTTCCGGAAACCGTGAGTGGCCGAAGCCTTATTTCAACTGACTACATCCTCATATTGCTTCCATAGTCTCATCCTCTTCTTCTCCAAAAGTCTTCTCCGTCACCCTCTAGCCCGCTCAACCATAGAAGACATGGCCGAAGGGACTCAATTCATCCCTTATATTCCAGACCCGCATCCAGAACACCTCTTACCGAAAGAAGAGATTCGTCGACACATCCTCTGCAGCGGTCAAGTCTACTATGCCCTGTTACAAGAACGAGACAACCGCGGCATAAAGGACATTGCCATTTCTCGAGTGGAACAACTTTCGCCTGTACCTTATGCGCTACTGACACCTCATTTGGACACTTACCCGAATGCTGGATTGATGTGGGCACAAGAAGAGCCGATCAACAACGGGGCTTGGTCGTACCTCCAGCCTAGGTTGGAAACTGCCATGGAACAGACAGAGCACCACAAGGGCAAGCGTGTGAAATACGCAGGAAGAGCGCCTACTTCTTCTGTTGCAACAGGTAAGCACACTTGCATTGTCTGGCACATTGCTGATAATTCGTTCTAGGTTCGAAAGCGGCGCACAAGCATGAGACTGAGCGCATAATCGAAGATGCGTTCGCTGAAGGAGATGGCATCTTCAGCAGGACTGTTGAAGAGGCGAGATAACGCGGGAGTGGTCGTAGAGTTCTGCCAATGACTATACCATTTGTACAAGGGCTCTGGTCTTCTCTATACACCATCTGCTATCCCTATACTCCGCCTTCGCGCTCTGCTATCGCTCTTATGCCTGGCTCATAAAATCTCCTGATCCAATTTCACGCCATCCTTCCTAGCCTTCCTCCGTCGCTTCACCTTCCACCTGCATGTTAATATCAGTACGCACTCTATTGCGACTCGTGAAAAGCTCACATCAATCCCCGAGCAGCTTTACCCCACCCTCCAGACAACTTAGTCCTACAAACAGGGCAAAGACCATCCAGCAATTCGCCATTATGTGCCGCTTCTCTTTTAGCTGCTGCTCCTGGTGCGTACGCGTGAAGGTATGGGTCTGTGTTGGGTGCTGATAAGGCTGCGAAGAGACACGATCCACAGCTGTTCCATCGATAAGCGTCTACACGATGGCAAGAGAAAGACACGCGTACAAGGTATGACCACATTTAGTCACTACGAGCGGACTGGGTTGACCAAGACAGATTGGACAAGTAGTAGAATAGAACGGAGCGAGCGTCATTTCCCCTTGACCATTCTCTTTGACCTTGTCCTCTACCTCATTGTTGTCGTCGTCACCCAGATCAACGACCTTTCTTCTAGGGCTACGAATGATTTGTATTTCATCGTCGCTTTCCGTTGCTGTATCGTCCTTGGCAGCAGACACTTTGTTCGGCGAAGAGGAAGTCACGTTGGTCACTTGTCGACTTGTAAGTTGGCTTGCATCATATGTAGAGGACGAAGAGGGAGGTTGGGAGAGAGTTGCGCGTTTGGGCAGAGGTAGGTCATCGTCTGAGAGATTTGGCGTCAAGGCCTTGCGTTTCCCTAAAGCTTTGAGGGAGGGCTTGTTAGGAGCTTCGGGAGCGGGTGAGCTGCTGGCCATGTCGCTTTGTAGCGGCGGAAGAGCCACTTGTCCGATTTCGCGGTTTCGCAAGCTTGGAGAGCTTTGACGACTCGTCCGTGATTTGCTGTCTACAACTCTGTTGGTTCTTGTGCTGCTGATTTGCGGCAGGCTTGCTGCGACACGTCTAGTGCATACCAAGTTGACCGTGTTATGACAAGAGACTTCACGATATAGCAATTGATTCACGTAATGCCTCTTCTCGTGCTACAGTCCCTCGCTGCACAGCTCCTCTACTTTGCTCTGCTGCTCAGACCCTGACCTGGTTTCTCGTGATTTCATCTCTCTTCACTTTGGCGTATTACCTACCTAGCGAACGTGTTTCACGATCTAATGCACACGAGCCGCTGCTACCAAACGGACAATTTCTCCGGCCGCATGCATGCGCCATCTTTCCTAGTACCACCAGAGTTACCAAGAGGCCAAGTACAGTAGAACATGTCTGACCAGCAAACCTCAAAGCAAAATCAAGAAGCCAACATCAAGTGAGTTGATGTGTTCTAATCTGACGCTTGAGCTCCTGTCTTACGATGCTTGCTTTAGCATCGGCCTATTCGCCTTTGTTGAACCTGGAAAGCCCGCAAGCTCGCAACGGTATTTTGCTCGAGAATATAACGAAGGCAGTTTCGAGCGCTTAGCCCTAGCTTTCCTGTATGTCGATTTCCTCATCTGTGCTTGGTTTCGCTGACCCCGAATATCATTAGGCAGGAAGGGTCAGTGCGCTCTGCTGGTGAGACGAATTGACGCTGATTCTGCTTTAATACAGCCTTACAGGCCTTGTGATTGATTTCTTGTGGGAAATTGGTCAAGTCAAGCTTTCTTCTACGTGGTCTTTCGATGCCGTCTGGAGAGCGAGATGCTGGCCACTTGACTCCGGAATTGCCTGATCCTTAAGAAATAGCACGAGAAGCGGATAACTTGTCAAGGCAGACTATGGAGGTTGAACGAAGCTGGAAAACGCAAGAGAGAAGGGAAGACTGATAGAGACATTGACAGTATAGAGGAACAAGTAAAGGCTTGAGTTAACAGAGAGCCGGCCAGCAGAACGGTGACGAGGGTGGACGCTCGACGTAGCTCGTCAAGTGTTGCGCATCTCAAGTCTGATTACCAGTAAATCGCTTGGTGTAAGCGGAGGATTGAATCCCAGGTGATGGAAGAATTGTGAACGTTGTATGGCTTTGAACGAAAAGAGATTGGACTGGAACACTCGATGTCGGCCAACATGGTTTCGATACTTTGACTGCTTCTGCTGACGAGAAGGATGACTTGCGACCTCGTCCGATATCGCCTGACTCCTGGCAGGAGCATTGCCATTTCTCGAGTGGAACAACTCTCGCCTGTACCTTATGCGCTACTGACAACTCATTTGGACACTTACCCGAATGCTGGATTGATGTGGGCACAAGAAGAGCCGATCAACAACGGCGCTTGGTCGTACCTCCAGCCTAGGTTGGGTACTGCCATGGAACAGACAGAGCACCACCACAAGGGCAAGCGTGTGAAATACGCAGGAAGAGCGCCTACGTCTTCTGTTGCGACAGGTAAGCACACTTGCATTGTCTGGCACATTGCTGATGATTTGTTATAGGTTCAAAAGCGGCCCACAAGCATGAAACGGAGCGCATCATCGAAGATGCATTTGCTGAAGGGGATGGTATCTTCAGCAGGACTGTTGAAGAGGCAACATAGAGCTGGAGTGATCGTAGGAGGATGCAAGGAGGGAGTTTCAGTATGTCTAGGCTTGACTATCGCCTGGTGAGGAAGAATCCCGAGCTGAGGAAAGAGCAGAAAGGAGTCGCCTTCTAATCGTATAGCAGGTTCTGTCATACACAAGGACACAGAGACATGCGCAAAGAATTGTCACGGTCAAGTCAGCGATAATGCGGCGCACAAATGCTCGGCTATTGAGTTCGACGTCTTGCTGCGCATAGCCCCACTCAGAGAACAGGGAGAGACTGTGTGAGAGAGAGCGAGAAGAGTCACGGTTGTTTTGAGTCTTCCGGCGGAGCGATCCGACACTAGCCGAGCCTGTCTTCAAGCAACTTCCTCTTTAAACATCCGCTAGCGAGACATGGCGCATACCAGGCTATAGAGATACCCTTGGACCATTGACTGCACGGCAACAGCAACACCTCACGAGATCTGACTCGCGCCTCGCCAAACGCTTGCATCTCCACTTTGACCTGCTGCAAGCTATTCGAGCCAGATTGCTGCGATACAAGTGCGGCCTGCTACAAGAGAGTCTGCTTGAGCATATTCTGTCTTTGGAACAGCAACTTGACAAGAGACCTCAACATCACATTTCTGTTTCATGCTCCATTGAAAGCTGTCCCGTCAACCATGCTGCACACCTCGACAAGTGCATTAGCTACATACACCTAGTCTCGCCTTTGAATCAGTCGCTGGCATCACTCTGCCCTTCTCAATCACAATGTCTGCGGATTCGTCTCAAAATAGAGATCAACACCAATCTTTGGCTTACCTTGGCAGAGGCAACGGCAGTCCAGTATCATCGCTACCAAGGTCACGGCCTATATCTCTCGTTGGCTCACAAAGTCGCCCAAGGCAAAGGATACCTTCAGATCAAAGCCCAATAGAAGACAACATGGCCAACTCCTACCCATCTGCTTCAGGCAGCAACAATTCGAGGTCATCTACAGCTCTATCGCCACAAGATGCACCAGTCTTGTCCTCGTCACCTCGGCGAATGAATTTAGCACCGACCTCTCATAACGAAGACGATACTCTCTCGCCTCGATCTGTACACAACCATTTCTCACCAACCCGCTCAGAATCCCCTCGCAACGTCTCTCAACACGCCTCTCCACAATATTCGCCAGCTTATATCCCAACTGCATCGACCTCCAAACCGCCTTCACCTTCAAATCATCTTCATCCCAACCCTTCAGACCAGCATACTGACGCGACCTCGCCCAGACCTAAAGATCGTTCACTCCAGCGCAAACAATCATCAGGTGGTTCCTCAGAGCACGCCTCTCGTCGCGAACCTTCGACTTCAGACAAAGAGAAACAAACCTGCTCCAAATGCCATTTACCTATCCCAGGTCAATTCGTTCGCGCCCTAGGCACAGTCTTTCATCTCGATTGCTTCAAATGCGCAGATTGTGGGAAAGTAGTAGCGGCTAAATTCTTTCCTGTTGATGGTCCTGGTGGGCTGCAATACCCTTTGTGCGAGACGGATTACTTTCGAAGATTGAATCTACTCTGTGCGAAATGTGGTGGAGCGCTCAGAGGAAGTTATATTACTGCCCTTGGTTCGTCCAGATGTCTCTTTTTGCTCAGAATATGAGCTAAGAGCGGCATGCTGTGAACAGACATGAAGTTCCACGTAGAACATTTCACCTGTTCCGTCTGTCCGACAGTCTTCGGACCACAAGACAGCTATTACGAACACTCTGGCGGCGTATATTGTCATTTCCACTATTCGACTCGCTTCGCCGTCAAATGCACAGGCTGTCGAACAGCCATTCTCAAACAATTTGTCGAAATCAATCGCTACGACAAAGACGAACACTGGCATCCTGAATGCTACATGATTCACAAGTTCTGGAACACCAAACTCGCCCCTTCCACAAGTCATGTGCGGAAAGGTAGCGCCGACCTGAAAGAAGACGTAGGCGCGATAGAGAATGGGACGGTGATACCCGAACTAGCGCAAGGTAGTAATCCAGCAGACCCGAATGCCGAATTGGACTACCGGATCCAAGAAGAACGGGAAACGAGCGCGAGTCTGAAAGACAGTCAGAGGGTCATGGAAGAGAAGGTGTATAGGATATGGACGGTCTTGAGCACTTTTGAAGAGTCGAGCGCTGCTTGCATATCGGAAATGCTTCGCTATGTCAGCAATGGCCAGTTCATGGAAGGCGTGAGGATGGCGGAGAAGTTTGTGCTTCATGTCGAAACGCTGTTTGCCGCAATCGACGATCTTATGGCGCATTTCAAGGCTATCGCTGTTAAAGGTGCGTGAAATTGAGCTGCTTTTTCGAAAGCTTTGTTCAAGAGTTCTTGCACAGAACCCTCACATGTCCGAGAAGCTAGAATGCTGTGTAAGAAGATTGTCAACTTCTTCTCCCTCCTCTCGCATACTCAAGAAAACGGCACTTGCAAAGTTGGCCTACCTCAAGAACTCCTTTCCCTCGTCACAGGCTTAGCTCACTACCTCAAAATCCTGATCCGCATCGCTCTTACTGCAGCTCTCAAGCTGGAGCGGGACAATGGCAAGCCAGCAGCCATTACACAATTCCTCAATCGACTCGACCGACTGGCCAGAGATCCAGACGCCTCAAAACCTACACCCGTCACTGCGCCTGCTCATTCTCCGACTGCTGATTCTCTCTCAGCCACCTCATCTACCCAAACCAAAGTCCGCACTTTTGGTTACAAGAGCTTAGCAAGAGGTGTTGGCACTCTTGTTGGGCACGGCGAAGCTACTTCCGACCTTTGCGAGATCTGCAAAGGCACTATAGAAGATGACTGTGCTCGGCTGGGCACATCACTCCGGTGGCATCTCGCTTGTTTGCGCTGCGTATCTTGTGGCCGTTGCGGCGGTCGCACGAGAGAACAGCAAGATATGCCCCAAGAAACGTTACCGCCCGTTTTACCGCTCAAAGAATTCCGTATGGAGCCTCGTCAGGAATCAAGCTCGCAGCAGCGGCAACGATCTGGTCGCGTGTTCTGCACAGGCTGTTGCAATCGATCAGCAACAAATGTGGTTGATGGCTTTGAGTCCGTCACGAGACTCGAGCAATACGCATTCCTTCTTTGTGTTGCTCTGAACAAGCTATATGGGCTGCTCAAGCAGCGCGGAGTTGTCCCTCCCTCGCCAAGTAAGCTTTCGATCTATGTATTCATGAGCAGCACGCTGACATTCACACAGCCGAGTTCGCGGTAGAAAGCGAAGGCGGTATATCTGTCTATGAAGCATACCGAGATTCAGCAGACATCAAACGGATGAAATCAGTCAACCTAGATCGGAAGCTATCCTCGACTGCACGCACGCCCAAGCGATCAACAGTCATACAAAGTCCGTCTGGTCGATCAGCGGAATCTCACCTCCAGCCAAAAGAGAGGGAGCAAGGATCTCGGTCAAGGCCAAGGTCACCACAGCAGAGTGGATCAGCTCCTTCATCTCCGCCGCGGCATAGTGGTCAACCTCGAGACAGGCATCCAAGCGAGAAACCTCCCAGACCGCCTCCTTTGCCCCCAGATCGCTTTGCAGACCAGCATAGATCTCAAGCGGAGACCACTCGACCTCCTATGGGCAGAGCGCTCACAGCTGTGCGAGTCATAGAAGATACAGCTCTATCACCTTCCCTCGAACCTTCCTCCGCATTCGCTTCACCTACTTCGGTCAATGAAGAAGGAATCACTCTAGCTGATTTACCGCAAGTAATGGAGGCAGAGCAAGCGAGAACAGAACATCGGATGCCTCCTCGTCCTGCGCATGGTGTCCTGCTGTCTGAGCTCTCAGCGCTCGAATTGATTGTGGTCAAGCATGCGGCAGCTTTGATGATTGTCAGCGAGACTTCTCCTCTCAAAGACATCATACAGATGGAGGAAGTCATGGATTTGGTGGACTTCCGCAAGAATACTTTCTGGGGCAAATTCTTCAAAGGCGGCCAAGACAAAAAGGTCGTCAAGAAAAAGGGCGTCTTTGGTGTTCCGCTAGAGCTGCTGGTCGACCGAGGAGGAGTCGACTCGATGCAAGGGGCTGGTGCCGCACCTGTGCGAGTCCCAACTTTTATCGACGAAGTTATATCGGCAATGAGGCAAATGGGTAAGCAACGGATCTGCCCACACGAGATTGTCACACTGATACATTGTATAGACATGTCTGTCGAGGGTGTCTTTCGCAAGAATGGCAATATTCGGCGGCTCCGAGATCTCACAGAGGCTCTGGACAAAGACCCCCAATCAGTCAATCTAGTCGACGACAACCCAGTCCAGCTGGCAGCCTTGCTGAAGAAGTTCTTGCGCGAGCTGCCCGAACCTCTGCTCACGTTCAAGATGCATCACCTTTTCATTGCAACCCAAAGTGAGCTTTTGTAGCCTTGCACGTACATCTTGGCTGACAATGATGCTCAGATATCCAAAGCACAGAGCAGCGACTACGCGTGCTACACCTCCTGTGCTGTCTACTGCCAAAACCTCATCGCGACACTATGGAAGTGGTGTTTATCTTTATGAAATGGGTCGCTTCTTTCGCGCATGTCGACGAAGAAACCGGCAGCAGGATGGACTTGGCCAATTTGTCTATCGTCATGGGTCCCAATATCCTCTACGCGAAAGGCAAAGACCCGTCAAAGGATGATAGCTTTGCTGGCATTCGAGCAATTCAAGAGCTGCTAGAGAATCAAGATCGCTTTTGGCAAGTAAGTAGTCTCAAGTGTTCGTGATCTACAGTCTCTGAACACAAATGTACATTACAGGTACCTGCTGAGCTCCGCGGCGTCTTGTCGAACCAAGATTTGCTTAATAATCCGGAAATGTTGACCTCAAAGGATATTCTGAAGCATTGTGAGCTTCATTGTAGACCAAAACACAGGCTAGCAGACTAAAGCCGCTTGAAGGCCGCGATTACATGTCAAGAATGTCGTCAAATCAGCACCAGGCCTACCCGTCACCAATGCAACGTCAAGAGGTCCCGAGTCAGCATCCTCACTACAGTCCGGCACCTGCATCCTCGACGGCAAACGGCCGTCCTCTATCATACCAGACGCAGCCCTATTCTCGCAATGGCGCGCAACCGCTCTATCGGCCAAATACAGCTGATGCTTACGGAAACAAGCCAAACTTCGATCCAACCTCTCGCTAATCCTGTTCAAATCATTGCATCAAAATCATCTAGGGGGGCCTTAATTGTGAAGGATCGTCATCTCATCTGTTCAGGGTAATGGCTATAAAAGTCAGTCGAAAGTATCGTTTCGTGTGTACAAGTATCGTTTCGTGTGTACATTTTAGAATCTCTCAAGGCGTGTGCATTATCATGATGTTATTTCATCGCCTATGTTCTTTGCTACGACGCAGATCTGCTCAAATATGCTTGCCAACCTGCTTCCTGATATCGTTTGGCTTCTGCAGCTACTGCTTCCATGTCTTCTCCCTTTCCGTAGATGCCCCGCCCAACAATGATCACGTCACAGCCACTGTCCTTGATGACTTCTTCTGGTGTGCGGTAGTTCTGACCTAATGAATCGCCTCTGCTGTCCAACCCAACGCCAGGTGACAGAATCAAGAAATCATCTTGCCCCTTTCCTGGTCCTGCAACAGTCTCATGCACCCTGCGCTGTGCAATAAAGCCCATAACAAAGTCCTTGTGTTTCCTAGCCATTTGAACCACTTCATCGGTGTAGGAACCGGTTGCTAGACTGCCTTGGGATGACATTTCCGCTAACAGGAGGAGACCGCGGTTGAGAGGTAAACCGACTGATGCGAGGCCAGAGATGATGCCTTCGCCTGGTACACCGTGCGCATTGACGATATGAGCCCATGAAGCTATACGATAGACACCAGAAGAGTATTGTAGCTTGACCGTGTTGCCTTAACGATAGCGTGAATACTACATATGACGCAGAACGAGTAGGGAAACTTACCTATGTCTGCGAACTTGCGGTCCTCGAAGAAGAGGAAATTGTGCTTGGTCGCGAGAGCTTGTAGCTGCGTGATGAGATCTTGATCGAAGTCTTCTACGATATCAATATGTGTCTGCCGAGTTGCGCAGATTGTTAGTATACACTGTGTATTGCCGTCGGCGTTCTATGAGCTCACCTTGATTAAGCAGACATGAGGTCCGACAGCATCCACGACTTTGAGCAGAGCGGCTTTGTTGGTCAAATCCACGCCAACGCAAAGATTACTTGATTTCTTGACAATGATGCTGCACAACTGCCGAGCGACTTCGCTGGTCAGCTTTTCTGCGCGAGCTTCGTATGTTGCAATGGGTTTTGGCATCTATTCACGGCTAAGAGGATCAAAGACGCTCGCTATAGCAGATGGAACGTGAGACAGACTGTTATTCAAGATGTGTATCGCTGCTCCGAAGAGAGACAAGAGAGCGAGACGACTGAACTTCACTGTCGATTCAATGATTGGAAGACAAGTCCGAAGAGCACGCTGTCTTGGACGTACAGCACTGCTCGACCTCCAAGGACGTACTACAGCGCAACGCGTCAAGGCGTGATCGCACTGCAGGGCTAGAAACTCTGCGCAAACCGACCCTTGCTCTGCCTCGAGTTGACAAGCTGCCGCAGCAATCTCTCTGCCTGCGTCTGAACCCTTCCTGTATCTCGACATCAGTGCCTTCTTGCATCACACCGAGTTCGTCCCTCTATCGGCTGTCGTCTTGCTCGAGTCTGCTTTGCCAAATATTTGGCCGCAATTCGGATCTTTCACTCTGCTATAAGAAGCTGTATCGTCTCGGACCCCTCTAATCTCGTTCACAGAATTCTATATTGCCTCAAGTACAGGATTACAAGGTCCCCTTGCCTCCCTGGATACTTTTCTAAACTCTATGCCATTACCGTACCAATCAAAAGCATCAACCCAAACATCGCAGCCAGCTTCTGACTACCTCCTCCAATTCTACCAGCCGATGAATCAGGTTTTTGAACATCTGTAATAGTCCTGCAGACGACGCCACCCGTGTCCACCGGATCGTCGACAACACAATCTTGGAAAACTTTGACGCTGAAACCATTGGGACCCTTCTCAGATTGAGCAGGGCAACCAAAAGTCCTGCTCGAAGAGCTCAGATACATCGAAAGGCACGTTGAAAGGAAGAACATACTCGTTGTATGCACCGGCCTTCAATCCTTGCGCGGAACAACATTGGTCCAACAGCGTCGCGTTGGGTGTGCTACAGCCTATGTAAACGGTAAGCTTGGAACAGTATTGACCGAAAGCGACATACCCATGAACTTGCCAATAATGGACAGACCTGGTGTAGGAAGAGCAGATGAAGCTGAGGCGGAAGCAGACATTGACATTGAGCTCATGTTGGATGTGAGGAGGTTGATACCAGAAGACAAGCTTCGACTCAAGTCTTTTAAGGACAGGATTGTCCCGGTTCCGGCAGAAGGTGTTGTGAAACGTAGCGATACGGGAGTGTCAGACCCTTCGCGAATGTACATGGGATACTGATATAGGAGCCCAAGGGAGTCAGGGAAGCAAGGATCAGAGCTCTAGAAAGATCAAAGCAGGGAACAGCTGGACATAGACACTTGTTGCATATACATGGTCATATTTTTGACAATCTGAAGCATATCTTGACGGCCTGAAGCTGACCGAAAGTTTCAAGCTTCTCTAAGCGTAATCTTGACAGCCTTGTCTCTTGAATTTTCGCCTACAAAGGCGGTGATCTTGCCTTGAGGAACTGTCCAAGAACTCGTCTTTTCGTCCCAGACGCTGAGATCCTTGAGTCGGATAGAGAAAGTGATCTGCTTGCTTTGACCAGATTTGAGGTACACTTTGTCGAAACCGCGCATTACGCTTGGTGGTTCGCCTGAGCCGTCAGGAAGAGTGATGTATAGCTGAGGGGTAGCATTTCCTGCGACCTTGCCTGTGTTCTGTACTTTGACTTTGACAGAGTAGGCTTCTTCGAACAGGTTGGATTGGCCGCCAGGAACAGGCTTGCCCTTGTTTGATGCTTTGCCCTTTTTGACTGAAGCACTCGAGTAGCCAAACTTGGTGTATCTATAAGGATCATAAGCTTCTGTTCATGGGAGAAAGCTGACGACGCACGACAAGCCAAATCCGAAGGGGTAACGAGGAGTAATGTTCTGTTTGTCAAAGTGACGGTCTGAAGCAGGCGCAGAGATACGATCAGCAAAGAAAGCCCGCTGTACAAAAGGCAGACTTACAGTCTAGGAAGACGCCCTCGGTGTAGACAGTATCTTGGTAGACGCCATCAAAGTTGGAGATGCCGAAATCCGTTTGAGCTAAAGGAGAATGTCAGAAAGATCATAGTCGTGACGATGCAAAGACAACTGACCTGGATAGTCTTCGACATTGTACGCGATTGTGAAGGGCAGCTTGGCGCTGGGGTTGTAATCGCCATACAGGACATCGACCAAGCTGTTGCCAGACTCTTGTCCTATTCAGATAGGCTAGATGAGCTGTGTTGTTTGCTCGACGCCACGAAACGCATACCTGGTAGACCAGCGTGGATGATCGCAGTGACATTCTCGTTGTCGGCCCAAGGCATAAGCAGAGGTCCAACGGCGTGAACGATGACAACTGATCACCAATTGAGATGAGCATGATCCATGTTCTGAAATACGATACAGGCTCACCGGTGTTGGAGCATCTTGAAGCGACAGTATTGACTACTTCATCTGCACCTTGCCAACTGGTTATATTGTTCCTGTCTCCGATGTTATCGTCTACAGAATCGATCTCCTCGCCGCTTGCGCTCGCTGCAAATACCATGCAAACGGTATTGGGCTTTGAGGCGGCAGCAATGATTGGGCCAGGTGTGTAAGGGTCTCGAACATAGGTAAAGTCGGTTCCATCAGCCTTTGCCTTGGCAGAGAGCGCAGTAGCAGGTGAAGTGATGTAAGGGAAGAACTGTCGCGCGAATGAGCTCCGATTTTGCTCCAAGACAAGGCACTTACAGTGAATGCTGAACCCCAACCAGATGCAAGTGTTCCGTTGTTCCTCGCACCTGTCCGAATAGTCAGCGCTGAATTAGTCATCAACATTCAGCTGACCTGTTCCTGGAATCTGGATGAAGAACTGAAGCGAGACGAATGAGCAAATTGTCCAAGGGGCAAGAAGCTTCCAACATACACCAGGAGCCACTTGATAACCTTTACCTGAACCGTTGGGTCCAAGAGGATCGTCTCCAGCGTCAATACCGAATAGAGCGATTGACTTTGGCTTCTTCAAGGGTAGAGTATTGTCGGAGTTCTTAAGGAGCACAGCTGAGGCGGCGCCTGCTTTCCTGATGTGGCTTCTCGCTTCATCGTTGTCGGTGACAATATCGTTCGGCAAAGTAGGATAGTTGACCTTGTTCTGCCCTAGCAAGAACCAAGGTGTCATGATTCGTCTAGCTGCATCGTCGATCCGCGATAGTGGGAGTGTGCCATTGTCGATGAAGGTGGTCAGGTTTGCACCAAAGTTGTATCCGCCAATAGTGGTCAGAGAGCCTGGCGGAACCAAGAAGCTCGACTCTCCAAGTCTGCGCGGATTGAGCTGGGCTTTACGTTAGTAATGTTAGGACTTACTGCGAGTCCTGACCAGCCCGAATAGCTGGCTCGCCGACGCGCTCCGCGGTAAAGTCTGTAAGCGAAACCGATGGATCAGGGCAGGGCAGTCAAAGTGATCTTTAGACGTACCAGTCACAACAAAGCCTTGATAGTTCAAAGCACCCTTAAGTGCTTGACCTAAAGCGAAGGGTGATGCGCCAGCGTAGGTTCCGTCAATCAGGTTGTAGGACCTTGTGTCAATTGTTAGCTCTATCACTATACCTCGAGACTTGGCATACGACATGATTCCTGCCGTTATTTTCTCAGCTGTGAGCAGATTGAGGGATCATTCCAACTCACCTGTGCCTCCGGCATGCACCGCATCAGCGAAAGGCCAGTCCTGAAGAGGACATCATCATCAGCATCCTGAAGAGATCATTCGCCGACCTACGTATATTTCGTTGAAGGTCTTCGCATCAATGACGGAGTTGGATAATTGGCGACTAAAGAACGAGATCAATAGAGCCAGACGCAAGGCGATATCGCACTGACCCATGCTCTTGCTCGTTCCCGATGTAATGTTTGGTAACAGTGATAGTCCCAGCATCTTGAACGCCTTTGACCATTTGTGCTATCGCCATGCCACTCAAGTATCTGAGCAGAATGAGCTTGGCAACAGTTATCTAGGCAAGAGACTGACGGCTCTGGTCCGTAGTTCTCAAAGTTTCTTCCTGCTTGAGGACTGCGCATCATATTGCAATTCCCGCCGAGAAGCACATTGTAGCCTGCTCTTCGTTTTAGTCTCGCATCCATGAAGGAGATGGTGCCGTACCCTTCTTTTTGAGTTGCTCCCCAGAGAGGTAGCCACGCTTATACATCAACTCTCTGTCAAGGGACGCAGCCGAGTTGAGACTGCTTTCAAAACCAGAGTGATTGGCAAAGGTCTGCAGACAAGATAATCATTAGACACTCTAGCGGTTTGTACACAAAGAGAGGACAGCTCACCAAAGCGGGTCCATTACTGCCATCTGAGGATGTGTACTGCAGCATGAGATCGTCAGTCAGATCAACGAAAGAACCGGTTCGTGTCCTACGCCAGGGAAGTTCAATCGAGGAACAGCATTGCCCCAAATTGTTAGGTTCAGCTTCTCTTCTAGACTGTATGTAAAGCTCTGGCAGTCAGTCGGGCAATGTACTTCAAAAGTATGAGCACACACGTCATTTGCGCAACAAGTGACTTTGCTTGAGCGAAAGCTTTCTCCCATCCGAGACCCGTGGCAGATGGTGCTACATAGTCATTGTTGGCGCTAGCTGCACCGACAGCTGAGAGAAGCAAGAGGAAAGATTGCGAGGTCTTCATCTTGCTCAAAATCACCGATCACTGATGGTTCGGACCTCCGTAGACAGAAGAGAAGGAACGAAACGCAGACGGCTTCGTACTATTGCTGGGGAGATATAATTCCCCAGTAGACTGCCGATCGTCAGAAGCGGGGAAGAGCGCGGAACCGCTATTGCGAGCTTTGCGCGACATTATCAGACCGCCTGTGTGTACTTCGGATTGATGTGAGGCCGCTAACCGTGGTAGAGAGGGCAGGTAGTAATGATAAGGAAGGCACGAACTGTGATTCCAAAGAGATTCAAGATTCGCATCAATTTCATGTAGCCAATCCGAGTCGATTCGCTGTGCTTCGTGACCCTTTGTTCGTGTAGCTAGCTGGATAGCTACTTCACGGCGACTGATACGCATGACGAGGCAGCGCAGTGGCACGTCGGTCGCCTATGAGCAAAGAATGTCGAGAAAACTCTTCATAGGCATCTCGCATCCTGTGTTGGGTCCATGTCAACTACTGGCTTTCTGTCGATGTCGCGCTGAGGCCTACTGTCTCCTTTCTCTCCGACGTGTTCGATAGCTATGCATGCCTGATAATTTCCTATAAGTCGAAAATGAATAACGTCCTGGGGGGCAGCTCCGAATGTCTGTGAGGGATGGCATGCGTCTGTCTTTCGTCTGCCGATCGTTCAGCAATAATACGAAAAGCGTTTGTAAGATGAAGAAGCTGGTGAGCCGTTGACTATATCAGTCTCGCTCTCTTGCCCACATGATGCACTCGCTCAGATTCTCACCCTTGATGCCGCTAGCCGAGGGGAGATTCCGGACAGTAGCGAGCCATCTGCAACTTCAAAGAAAGTCTTGCCGAGGGTCGAAGAGGATGACTTGGCCCGTCTATTTAATGCAATGCGATACGGGCGGGTTGGCTGTTATGGTCCAGCAGCGAGAGAATGAGATTCGGTCGGATGTAATAGCTAGCTGATCCTTCTTCCGACGTGTGTGGGGAGCCAGGAGATAGCCGTACGCGCCTTCTGCTTCGTCCTTGATAGCTTGACATACGCATAGATGAAATGAATAGCATAGCACTTTGTTTCCTGTTTCCGTGCGGAACTAAAGGTCACCGAGGTCAGCTCGAAATTCGTGTGTGATGTAAAGACCTACAAGGTAGTGCAACCCGAGTGAAGTCGTCATAGATCAGAGCTTGAAAAGGCCATCCAGATGATACGCCTGATACAGAGCCCTGTTTCTACATCAGACAGCACGCATACATGATCAGAAGGCTTACTTATTGCCCTCCTCGAAATCGCTCGTTCAACGCTTGAAGCTGCATCTGACACTCTGGCCAGCTAAGCACATTCTCCTGCGAGCCTACACCATTCATAGCACCCATCTGCTCTTCCAAAGATGGTTCACGCATAATTTCGCCTCCATGTTCCAACCTGAAATGATCTTCTGCTTCCGTATCCGGTCCAGCGATATCAATCAATTTGAGCTTGCCCAGATCGGTAACAAGTTTCCGAAGCTCTTCTACAATGTCAGAGCGACCAATTGCGAGGCATGCAGCCAACAGAGCGTTAGCTTGACCGCGCGCATGACCTAATTGTCGACCAGCTAATGCACCGACTGTGTATCCAGAATCAAAGCCGGCTTGGAGATGAGCTTCTTTGCCTTTCGTAATGCCTTCGCGGTATCCTCCCTGTCATATATCGAGTTCTAAGCATCCCAGACATGTTGACATTGCTTGAGACTCACGTCAAAGAAACGATTCTCTAACTGTTGGTATTCCGCATTGGCTATTTGCTGTCCCGCGCCTGCCTCTTCAGCCCAAGGTGAATCTTCGTCGTACATAGTCAAAAAGGCATCGGAATATTTTTTGCTATTTTCTCCCACAGACGGTGACGTGATCGAGCGGAACACAAGAAGCAGTACACGCAACAAAGCAGACCAATGCGCAGAAGCAATGCTCCTCGCTCAAATGGACAGATGAGACCGTCAAAGGATTATGATCCCGCTTCGTTAACAGAAACGGATGACTTGCTCTCACCTGGCTCGGAGTTGGATGCGAGCTCGCAAAGGTCTATTCTATGGTCATTTGGCAAGGTAAAAGGTACTTCTATTGTGATTCTGGAAAAGTGCTGATGTGATCGTCTATTAGCATGATGACCCCTCCACAAGCTGGTTCTATCAACCTTCGACGTTGACAATCTTTGGCACTGTCATGATCATCTGGGCAGCTTCTGCGTATTATACAGATTCTCTTCAGCTTGCTAGTGAGTTGTTGTTTGGTATGAATATGTCTCCGACCTCATGCATGCGAACAGCTCGTTTGCGATCACATCTCGGTCTTCTAACGGCTGTAGCGAGTTTTCTCGTCTTCTGCGTATTACAAGTCAGAGAGTGAGTCAACTCTGCACAGTCTGTATTTGCTTCAATAGCTGAATTCTTCTAGTGGCCCATTTCGGTAAGAGAGGCAGCGTTCACAGGTTTCAGCTCTCATCGATATGGCAGACGGCCACATCCAGCATTCTGGCGAGTAGTTCTGGGTCTAAATATGCTCTATTGGCTCGCTCTCTGCTTTCTGCTCTACCAAGACAAACATTGGGCAAGGTCAGCCTTTCCGCTTTCCACGCTGATCAAGCTGATCCATGTTACAGACAAGCATTACGATACTTTGATCAAGAGTAGACTAGTTCTCAATCATTCCGTTTCAATCAGTCTAACATGTATCAAGTCTCGGTCAGGAGGTGCACCACAAGGATTTCGGCGAATCGTGCGAGTTTACAGTACAGAATGTCAAGGTGGGCTTCTTTCCCAAACCTTCGTTCGTTTCTAAGATAGCTTATGGTTGATCAGAGTCAAGCATTGGAGATCTTCTCGCTAGCACACGTAAGTGATGTCAGCCTCCGTCAAGCCGTCTAAGCATGCCCATAGGCACTTGGCTGGTTCGGCAAAGCACTTATCTTGCGAGACTGGTGGTTGAGTGTGTCTCGTCCCACTTTCACAATGCTTGCGCTGAAGTCAAACGATAGTCATCATCCTCTCGATATCTTATGAAGTGAGCGGGGCGCCAGGGCTGGACGAGCGGTGCTGATAGCTGTAGCTCATCGAATACTCTTTTGCGCATCAATTGCCAGAATTCAAGTGAGTTTGTGATTCTCGAGTATCGAAGTACCGTGGCTAATGCTAGACTTTAGTGAGTGCTGGTGGTAAGCAGTCTACTACACTGTGTATCTCCTCTTATGTCAACTTGTGTAGGGATCACTGGCTCCTGGATGTAGCTGGGTAAGCCCTCTGCTATGTTCATAGCGGAGATATTGAATTTGCTCGATCATAGCTGTAATTTTATCGGTGAGCATATACTCTTCTATCTACCGACTGATTTATAGACTTCTATCAGGTTCTTGGATTGGCATGAAAGCCTGCAAAGTGAGTACTTTTGGCAATAACGTCGAACATTGACTCACCCGCATTGCAAGTTCCTGGAAGTCTCGCATTTCTCCTGGCGTGGTAGGAATCAGCATCGTCGAGCTGGTATCAAAGATTCTTCAGCCCGCCTAGCGCAGCAATTCACACCTTTTGACTTTGCCGACTTTTCTTGGGATTCGGTCAAGCGCTTTCGGAATTATGCTTCGACCGTCGTCCTGCTGGCTGTCTTTTTACTATCTGAGATTGACATCTTCGTAAGTTGTTTCATTCGTGCTATCTTGTCGGACTGATGAGTCCGTACGTAGTATCTGAAGCATCTTTTGTGGCTTCCGTAAGCCTACTTCATGCTGAAATAGCGAGATCTCAGAGACTACGCAGGAGCGATCATCCGTTTGTGGTCATTCGACTGGCTTTCATGTTCCTTTGGGCTCTTCCAGTGCGTTTTAGTTCATTTATCTGCCCTCGAACATTGCTGATTACTGCACAGGCGACTCGAGAGTACTACGAGTGGGTGGCAGTATCATGTCGAAAGACCGTCACTAAATCCAGTCCAGATACGTGAATCACAGCAAGCAGATCAAGCGCATGGGTTTCCATGCCTGGCTTCTCGTCGCCACTGTCATGCTCGAGTTCCTCATTGTGGTAAAATGGTCAGAGGGAGCGTTCCCAAAGCCAGCGCCCAGGTATGCTCCCTGTCTGTATCGCATTGACTGTCTGATTGTAGGTGCTTAGATACGTGAAGGTCTGCTGGACCATTGTTTTGACCGCATTGGCTGTCTATCCACTGTGGAAATTTGGGCTACCGACCTCAAAGCAGAGTACTAACCGTAGAAGGGAGCCGCGAAGCTCTAGATCTTAGAATAATGTGATAATACATAGCCAGCATCTGCTAAAGTACGAGTCGCTTCCACTAAGCGATACCCAAAGTCCTCCTACAAGCATCAACGATACCCGCGTGCAGACATCAAGCACTGTAGTCACTCTGCAGCTGTGTCTACTGGCTGTCCAAGTATCTTCAACAAGCTGGACATGTGTTGCCTGCCGACCAGCTCTTTGCTCTACTAGTCAGTGCTGCTCTTGCGCCCTGCCTCGTATGGCCTATGTGAACGACTTCCGATCCAGGTCTGGATCGAAGGCGATCGTCGCTTGCAGCTGCTGAGGGTAAGCCACAGCGCGTTCTTGTGATGACTTTCGGTCGAGTTTCAGTTCAGCCAGGTTGTATGAGACTGGTTCGATTATCGTCCGTGTCGATCTCCACGAGTACTTCCATCTGATCGCCAGATCAGAACGGTCTTCGTAGCTGTTCGGGCACATACCTCGATAGTGATGCCTTCAGAAATTGTCTGCGATTGTTGCTTCTTGCGTCTCAGGATAGGCTGCACCGTTCTGTACAGGATGAGCAGACAGATTACGAGTTCCGCAATTGTCGCAGAAAGGAAACAAATAGAGTAAATGAATGAGAGATGTTACCGATGATGCTACAGCTCGACGAGGCAACTCACCTCGATAGGCAAGACTCGTTAAGGCAAAGGCCAAGAACTTCTGACGGGACACGCAGACATCGCATGCGAGACAGTAAACCACGAGACAGGAGTGCGCGACAAGGTTGAGACAGGTCAGCAGTATTCGACCAAAGGTAGGTCATAGCTTCGGCAAAGGGGAGCGGACACTGACAAAGACGTACAGAGACAAAGATGACTCGAAGTATCGCGAGCAAGTCAAGCAGGCAAAGCATTGGTCTTGGTCAAACATGTCAATTGCCCCCAGATGTCTGGGTGAAGGTACGAAAGACAGCGCTCACACGGCTATGGATCTGCTTTGACAGCGGCTGCAGATCTTCGAGTACTGCTTCTCCAGCACTGCGGTCGCCAAACACTGGCCAAAATTGCTTGAGAAATCCGCCTCGCCTTTTCTAGTTGATCAACGCGCTATCAAGGAGATATACGCGTCTCTGTGTCTCTCTCGCTCGCATCATGCTCTGGCGAAAGCCTTCCTGTACGAATGTGTTTGTGTTGGCCATTATGTGCTGTTTCCATTTCTCACGTCATCTTGTTTAGGTTGAGGCGCGCTCTTTCAAAGCGCTAAAGAGACTGTCCTCGTCTATGAAAGACGACTACTCGCTCGGTTCACAAATTCATCATCTGGAGCTATCTTACACATCTTATGCTGCAAGCTTCCCCCACGAGACTGGTTGGCACGCTATGACTCCCAAGGCCCTCTACGAACGCCAACAAAGTGTATACCAGCAATGGCAAGCAGACGCCTATCTCGTGACTCGAGTCGCTGCGAATGTGCGATCGCTCTGTATCGATTTTGGTGACGTCCCTCAGGGCTGTGATGGTGCAAAGCTTTTGCGTGCGATCAACGAGTGTTGTCACAATCTGCGAATACTCCATATTCGTAATGCATCACCGCTTGCAGGGGCAGTAAGCTTGCTCGTTCCGTCCTCCCAGGTTTTATTGATCCCATTTTCTTTAGGCTGGCTTTGGCCAAGTACTCGAAAGCATGAGCAGTCTTCTTCAGTTTACTTTGATTATCGATGCGGGCGGTGATTGGCGAAGGATGTCTCTCCCACCCAGAGACAGCGATGCGCCATCTCGGTTCAGTGACCTTCCTGAGACCGAGTTCCGTTTGCCCAAGAACCTACAAAGTAAGCAGATTAATAACATCGCCGCTCCTGCTGACATATGTATAGCTTTGACTTTCCACGACTTCAGCGCATTACAATGGCCGCTCAGTGCATCTCTTCTAGGCTGCACCGGTCTTACAAGCATTCACTGTCAAGTGCAAGACCCTGACTCCAGCTTTCCAGCGATCGCCAGTCTCATTTCCCACTACTCAACCCAGCTTGTTACCCTCAGCATCAAAGTCCTCTCGAGATCACGTCATGATGATATGATGGGCTCTCTGTTCGCCGACACCAGCTTTACTACTCTAAAGGAGCTAGGGCTGCTCAGAGCCAATCTTCGACCCATCGACGATTTGCTCGTACAGACCAATGGCCGCACCTTTCCTCAACTTTCTAGCTTGTATCTGGAAGCTACGATCTGGGCTGAAGTGGAGGTACTATTGAAGCGGGCAAGTTTACGCAACGTGCACTATCTGGAAATGTTGGATTATGGAGGGAGAGCAAGCCATAATGCAGAAGTGCAGTTGGCTAGGATCGCTGAACAGCTCGACATCAAGATGCACATCCATAGCGCGGGTTGCGACTGTACCAGTGAGTCATCCTTTCGCCTAGAGTGCTCGTCTGAATCTGTCACAGAGTGCTTGGTCGATGGTGGATTGGCAACGCTCGTTCGTTAAATCGTATCGCATCAAGTCATGAAGTAAAGTCTATCGCATGGATCATTCATTCTCGTCATCTAGATCTTGTCATTAGATACCATGCATTGCGATTATGCGAATATCTTTGATCTTGACGCTCGACCAGACACAGCCCAATGTTATGGTGACACCATGCGACCGTCGACGTACTGCAAGACAGCCTTCCTCCCATTTTGCTTGAGATGCATTACTGTACATGCGGGTCATTCTGCACGAACTATTTTTCCTCGCCGATGCCTTCGTTCAATGCGTGCCGTGAATCTGTCTAGGCTTGTCACGAGCGTCCATCTACTTTTTGCTTTGATTCTGCTGCTATCTCACGATGATTCGGACCTCTCTATCGATTGCTGGACAAGATGTGCTCGAAGACACGTTTGATGTGAGGAACCCTTATACTGGCAGTGTCGTCGGTCAGGCCGCAGAAGCCCGCTATCAAGATGTAGAGAAAGCCATCAATGCTGCACACAAAGCCCAGCCGAGTTGGGAGAAACTGCCACAGTCTGCTAAGAGGGCCATCTTTCTCAAAGCTGCTGATCTCGTCTCGACTGAAAAGTATGCCTCAAAGATCAAAGAATACATGAAGGCCGAGACGGAAGCTAGTCCTATATGGTGTCAGATCAACGTTATGGCCAGTGTGAATTTGCTGAGGCAGGCTGCATCGCAAGCGTCAGAAGTGAAGGGACAATACATCAAATCTGAACGAGCGGACATGTTTTTGGTAACACGAAGAGCAGCTGGTGTCGTATACGCTGTTGCTCCTTGGAAGTAGGTTAGAGAAACTTGTCGCTTTGTCAAGTGCTCATGCTATTCTAGTGCACCAATTAATCTCAGCTTGCGCGCCATCGCTATACCTCTGATATGTGGTAACACCGTCGTGCTCAAAGCATCGGAGAATTCGCCGGCTAGTCAACGCATTGTAGTCGATTTACTGCTCGAAGCCGGCCTACCTGAATCAGTGAGCCTGGGCCCTCTGAAGTAGCAACTTGCATCGCTCATCTCCTTGTAAAGGTCTTACATTTCGTCACCTTTGGAAGAGAACACGCAGGCGAAATCACGAGCAAAATCATCGCACATCCAGCTATCAGGCGTATCAATTTTACAGGCAGTGACATTGTGGGCAGAAAGATTGCAGCAGAGGCAGCGAAACATTTGAAACAGTGTATTTTTGAGCTGGGTAGGTTCAGATGTGGATTCAGTGTTCAATGGTCAGCTGATCTTGTCTCTAGGTGGAAAAGCTCCAGTCGTCGTAAGCTTAACATGTCAACGGTGTTCTTCCGCCCTCACATAAGTATAGGTATTGAACGACGCGGATCTAGAAACAGCTTCATCCGGCATAGTGCAAGGCGCTCTAATTCACTCTGGTCAAGTTTGCATGTCCACCGAACGCGTCATTGCACAATCAGGCATCGTTGACAAGCTCACAGAGCTCATCAGCAAGAAAGCGAGCAACATCAAGCTTGGCCCTTTATTCACTCCGAACGGCGCAGTCAATGTTGTGGAGCAGCTGAAGGAAGCCAAAGCGAGTGGCGCGAAAGTCCACGTTGGCAATGTTCCAGAACAAGCAGAGGGAGACTTCAAGACTGTCATTCAACCGCATGTCCTGTCGTCCATCACTCGCGACATGAAGATCTGGAAGCAAGAAACCTTTGGCCCTGTCATCTCCATCACCTCAGTCGAGACAATCGACGAAGCGGTAGAGGCGGCCAACGACAGCGAGTACTCCCTCATTGCAGCCCTCTGGACTACAAATCTGCACTCAGTTACGGAAGTCGCACCGAGAATACGAGCTGGACACGTGGTGGTGAATTCCGCAAGCATTAGTATTGAGCCTAGCTTCGGTAACGCGGGATTAGGGTGAGCTTGATTATCAATCTGCTAAAGCAATTCTGATCAGTCGACAGCGGCCTATCGGGTTACGGGCGATTCGACATTGCTTCGTTCACAGACGAAAGGTCAATCTCGTTCATGCCTCGTGAGTGCTATTGCTATCGGTTCGATGCTATACTGATCCATTTAAAAAGCTGGTGAAAAGTTCCCAATGGTAGATGGTCATTAGAAGCAAACGGTATGAACTGTAAAATGCAAAGTGTTTTTGGTATGAAAATGATATGTGCATGCATGACCCAAGCATAATGTTACCCCCTCTACGGCTCTTAAAGCCCAACCTCAATGCCCTACCCCTGCGTCGTCCCTGATGTCATCGGCGGTGTCAAACCCGCTTGACCAGCTGCTGCACTGATACTCGGATTTCGCAATCGTACAGTTTCGTTGCCTTCTCCAGCCGGTTGCCAAATCGAATCTTTTGCTCTATATTGCGAAACAGGTGGAGGCATTGGGTTAGGCGTCTTGCTTCTCCCACATACACCATAAGGCAGCGGTGTAACAGAAGGTGTAATTTCATTAGCGAAAGAAGAGGGATTGAGTAGTCGCGCTTCTGACGAGGTAGTAGGCAGCAGGAGTTGGTTTTGCTTTTCAACTACAACTCGCTTGCGTTCACCCTTGGCGACGTCCGATTTGGATTGGTTGTAGAGGTAGAGACCGAAGAAGGTCATTGCCATGCCGAAAGCTTGGACGAAGCGAATTGTTTGGCCGAACCAGACTATGGCCAGGCTGAATCAAGGTATCAGCGCAATGCAGTCGTCTGCCTACAAGAAAGCTTACCAAATGACAGCTATCCGCTTGATAAGAGACGCGATCGAATAAGCGACTGGCGAGCTTCTTGCAAGAATCGAGAAAGCAAGCAGGCACTGTGAAAAGTGCACAGAGCCATTGATGAGGAAAAGGCCGAAAAGAACAGGTCGAGAGACGGCATCAGGTGCCAAAGGTTTCGGCGTAAGAAGGACTGGGAAGTCGGTGTACAGCCAGATGGGGATCATAAGGAGAAAGGCCATTCCGGATGAATAGAGTAGTAGATTGACTTTGTCGAGTCGACCCGCAGATGAGCCTTGAGATGACGAGCGGACCATTGTAGACGCTCCAGAATTGTCCGATGATTCCTTTGGCAGGAGTTTTTCTATCAAATCTACGTGAGACTATGATAGACAACGATTAAAATAGTTACTCGCTGGAGAAGATGTTTTGAGAAACAAAGATGATCGTCGAGCCAAGAGCGCAAATCAGACCAGCGGCATTCGCTCGAAGGTCAAAAGAGCAGGCGAGCATAACTCCAGCGGTAAGAGGTGCTAGAGAGATGTAGGTCGCAGGCGAATATCGCACGCGGAAGAGTAATGCGTAGGACAAGACGGTGAAGAGCGGTGACAAAGCCTGTGCGCGATATTGGTACAACCATGAGCAGGGACACTCAGGCAGACAATACCACGCACCTTGATCGTGTGCACTGTACTGACTGGCACCCGCGCAATAGCCATACTCGAAAACACATGCCCAGCTATCTGAAAGAAGCTCATGACCAACGTCCCATGCAACGCCTGCTTGCTCGGCTTCTTTATCCCCCACGCACTCAACCCATCCAACAAGCTCCAATTGAGATCACTAATGCTCGACCTTCGCCTACTAGAATCTTTCCCCCAATTCCTGTGACTTGCTATATTCCCCGCGTTGAGCTCGTGTAGCTTTTCTCTGACCAAGCAAAAGAGGACACAATAACCGGCAACGAAACCGAATTGGATGAGCGTCAGTGTGACTGGATAGCGGAAGCGAGCCATGATGGATTTGCCCGTATTGCTTGATAATGCTGAACTAGCGTACCACAAGGCACACAGACCGGCGTATCTTAAAGCTTCTGCATTTGGTATTCGTAGTAATGCGCTGGTAGAAGCTATTGGTGAGCTATTGCCATAGGTTGAAGGTAGGTCATTTGAAGGATTCTTGTTATGGCTTGGTAAGGCATGCGAAGGATTCGATGCAAATTCTAGAGCTTTTTTGTAAGCTGTTGCAAAGAGGGAAGAGAGTGTTGTTTGGCTCTCGTAAGGCGCTTGAGTCGAATAAGCAGAACCGTTGGCCGGATAGATGGATTCAAAATCGTTGTATCCATTGTGAGGTGAGCGATACGTTGCTGGATTTGGATGTGGAGCCGATATGCCAGATGCAGTAGAATAGAAGTAAGGGGATGACGGATTAGCGTGCACGTTTTGTGTCTTTGAAGTTGGAGGGAGCAGCTTTTCTTCTTCGGGCGGACTGGGTGGCGCTACTGGACCAGGCAGACGATAACTGTATAGCTGATCTTGTAGATTCATGCTTGCAAAAAGAGTTCCAGATTGGAAAAAAACAGCAAAGTCGCGTTGTCGGCTGTTTAGCCTTTTGAGCACTAGTACGTAAAGCAGCAGAGTGTCTAAGTGTATCAAAGAGCAGGTCGCTTCAAATGTGGGTATCTACACAGGCCTATGTCGAGTTGACGCGGTTGGACATTGGCTCGTTATCGAAAAGCGAGAATGTCGACAAGTTGAAGCTCGTTGTAAAGAGCAACAAGTATTGGGATGCCACACGTGCTTGTAATGTCAGATGACTCTTTTGGGCAATCTTGCTTGCGGTATGGAGAGATGAACTCATGCGAGACAAAGACCTTAAGGCACCGGAGATTCAACTACCCACGCATGCCTGAAATATCCAAACGCTTGACTCTCACAGCAATTAGTAGGCAGACAAGATGCGACAATGGAACGCTGGTGTCTAGTATTATCACGGCAGCTTTATCGCTTTTGCGTACAAAGACTATAGAATGTTTGTCAATCAGCATTTGACCAACACGTATCAATAGAAACCAGACTTACATCTACTACATTGCCCACCGTCTTGAGCGTCTCCAGAGTTGTGTCGTACGTTTTCTGCTGTATGCATCAGCGATACTTCTATCTCCCGTAGTCAATTACTCACATCCGCTTCAGGCTCCTCGTACACAATCAAGCATCCAGCACCTTGATCCAGGATCCCAAAGAAGACTTTGTCCAAGATCATTTGACTTAACCTGTAAGTTATCGGACTCGCTGAGCTTTCGAACGAGCAAACGCGAACCTGGTACTTACTTTGCCTCAACCTCTGCAACAGGCTGCTTGACCATCTCGGCCACATACGCAATCTCGACGTTCGAATAAGGTTCAATGATCCTAACCAAATTCTGTTCCAACAAAGTGTCGTACAAAGCAGAAAGGTGGTTTCGAATGATAGGGTCGTCAGAGAGTTCTTGTTTGTAGTCTTTTAGAGCGGTCTCGAATTCTGCCAAGGAGCGATTGGAGTGAGCGAGAGCGACGACTTTCATTGCGTCTACGTCTCGACCAGCATAGCGGGAAGCGAGTTTGCCTGCAATGATTGCTGAAACGTCTTCGCTCTGTCATCATGAGCGTTAGTAAAGACAGTAGACAGATGGAAGGACATACGAGGTTGAGCATGATCTTGCACATCAACATGTACTTTAAAGCCGAAACAGCTCGCTTGTCATCCTGCGCCGCATAACCTTCCAACGTCTCGAAAAAGTAACTGTAACCCGTCTTGTAGTCCTTTTCCTCTGCCAACAACACTCCGCTCTGCATGTCCATACCCGCTTGAAGTAAAGGTGGGCAATAGATTGAATTGGCCGCTGTTCGAGCTGAAGTCAAGGCGGCTTTGGCTTTCGGTACATTGGCTAGAGCATGGTTGACTCTTGATTCCAACAAGTGAACTTCAGTAAGAATCATCTTGTCGTCCAGCCGCCTCAATTCTCGAAGTAGAGTGTTGATCAAAGCCAATGCATCCCGGTAAGAACCCATGTCGAAATGAAGTGCAATGAGTCGAGTTTCTAGTGATTGTGCTAGAAAGATGCGAGACGTCGATCTGGCCCATTCGCTGGCTTCTTTCGTTGCGTTGATTTGGATCTATAACATACACATTGTCAAGGCTTTGCGATTACCACAAGCACAGACAGGCTCACTTGACGAGTTTCAGGTTTAGGAATGACATCGAAAGCGTCAATAAGTGTTCGAATCAATTTGGCCGTTTTCGCCTTTGCCAGAGTCTGAGTGAACAAGTTTGGCAAAGCATCTTTCAACAGTTGCGAGAGCGCGTTGGGATCTTGCAACTCTTTGCTGTAAATGTTGGACAAGGCCACTAACGCTTGTTCTTTCTCTCGAAGTTGGACATCCGTTTCGGAATTGGATTGCGCGTCGACTTTGGCAGAAAGCACGGAATTGTAAGAGGCGACGGCTTGATTCCAGTTGCTGGACGCTTCAGCCGCTTGGCCTGATGCTAAACTCGATGTATCGTTCACCATGGTTGCTCGACAAGATCAGCGTCATGCGAAATCATCCAAAGACGACCTAGTCACGTGATCTCGAACAGTGATTGCAGGGAAGCTATGCACTGACTGAATACACGCTTTGCATCACTCTCAATTTCAAGAATAAGCCCTTGCCAAAAAGATCCAACTTCATCTGTCCCATAGCAATCTCTTCAGATCCAGGTCATCATAGCCTTCGAGCTGCCCATTTACGCAGACACAGGATGAAGCTTCTCCCAGTGATGGTGCCATCGCCGAGCAACTGACCGAGACGAATCTGTTCGTCTGATGAAGCAGCCATCGTGGGTCCAAGGTCTTTCGGCTTTCCAGAAAACTGCCTTTTGTAGAATGGGGATCTCGCCATACCAGGAGCATCATCAGCAGAAGCAGAAAGCTTCAATCAGAGGCTATACCAAGGGCGGGATTCCATATTGCGAACGAGGTGATGATCGAGTTTCCTTGGTATTGGATGCATGACATCCCTATTAAGTACTTTCTGGCTCGGTATTCAGGTGTACGAGATACGTCCACGACAGGGACATCAGAACAGATCGGACTGAAGCACCAGCATATTGAAAGACTGGCTCTAAATGATGAGATTTGCTAGACACGGAGCAGCAAGCACCGCCAGACAGTTGGAGTGTATGCAGAGCCTATACTAACAGAAAAGCCGCTGCCTCACAATGCGACCACAAGCATGGTCAAGGGAGATAGGTAGCGCGTTGAACACCTTTGCCGTCACAAAAACGACAAATGGAAGGACAGAGAGCCACGTGGGCCCGCGAGATAGCACTGGCAGGCAGAGCACGGCGTTGAAGACTAGCACAACACGAGTGATATTTGGATTGCTAGAGCAAGATAATGCTCAGATTTGATCTCTTGTGATGGCCAACGCATTATAGCCAAAGTGGACAACTAACAGCTTTCTTGATCTCTTGTAGCAGTGGGAAGCTCCATGTTCAAAGCAGCACAAGCAACCGAACATGCTGTACCCGACAATTTGCTGCAAAAGTTCAAGTCGTTGGAATCAAGATAGACTGGCTTTGCTATGCCACAAGAAGCTTATCCTGCAAAATCAGCGATCTCTCAGACTCTTTGCGTTGCTCCAGCTAATGCGGAAGAAGTTCCGACTTCGGCATTAGAGCATAAACCTTGTAACCGGCTTATAATGCGGGTTCGCGAGTAATCAAGTCTCGAGGAGCACCATAGGCCAGCAAGCATGAAGCCTGTGTCGTACGAGTTACCCAACTTGCTCGAGCTGCCCGCATGGCAACTCGCTGGGTTGTCAATCTTGGCTGCGATAGTCACTTTCGTCGTTTACGACTATGCCAAGGTCTTGCGTAGGTCACCATATATACGCAGATATTCAAAGTATTGAAAAGATGCCTTGCAGGTCTTCGCAGCAAACTTCCGCCTGGGGTGAGATGATCTCGAGCCAAAGACAAGTCACGTCTAAAGAGTTGTCAATCACTTAGCCCTTCCCATGGCCTATCGTGGGAAACACATTCATGCTGCCAGACACAAAGCCTTGGGTGTGGTTCGAGAAGGTCGCTCAAGACTTAGATGCACCCGTCATCACAATTTGGATGGGGAGCCGTGCGACGCTTTGGATCTGCGATGCTTGGGCTGCAGATGAGCTTCTCAACAAGGTACGCTGGTACTACGCGCTCCCATTTCTGACTGATTCTGGCCTTCAGAGAGCCGGCATATACTCGTCGCGACCTCGCATGGTAGTCTGTTAGTCTGCAGGCCTAGTTCATCAGCTGGAGACTCATTTGCTACAGTCGGCGAGCTAGGAACAGGCGAGAAGAACTTGGTCACGATGAAATATGGTCAGCGCTGGCGAGAGCTTCGCAAGATCACCCATCAGGGCATCGGCACTCAGCAAGTCAAGTCCTACCGTGATATCCAGAACGGCGAATCGAAACAAATCCCTTGGGTATGCTTTCACTCTTATTTCGCAGGATTACCAGCTGATCCCAAGTAGGAAATCATGCAAGACCCGTTGGAATACGTCAATCACTTTGAGCGATACGCTGCTTCTGTCGTATCAACTGTCGGCTTCGGCAGACGTCTTCAGACATTCAAGGATCCCATCATTGCTGAAGTTATCTTCGTTATGCATCTGGCTGCCGTAGGATAGATCCTGGACATGCTATGCTTCATGCTGACATGGCATACAGGCACTCAACGTACCTGGAAAATCTATGCCTGTGAGCAGCTTGCAAAGTGATACATCCCGACATAGCTGATCTCATACTTTCAAAGATGCTCATGGAAAGCTTCCCAATTCTCGCTCGTTTCCCTCAGTGGGTTCCTTGGCTTCGCACTACCAAAGGACGAGCAAAGGGTCGCATCTTCTTCCAGCACTTGGCACAAGAAGCTTTTGAAGATAACCCAAATCCAAGCAACTGTGCGTGTTTAATGAGAGCTAATGTTCGCTTTGCTTAACGTAGGATTACAGGCCGCGATATCTATGAACACTATGTTGATCAATACAAGTTGGACAATGAAGAAAGTAAGTATGAGTCTGTTTGCGACAGCTAAGTCTGACCAATATGCTCAGTCTCTGGTCTGGCTGGTAACCTATTCGGTAGGTCTTTCGCAACACAGATTGATTGCACTAAATGAAGAGTACACTGTAGGCGCTGGTTCCGGTATGCTTATCTCCTCAAGCTATTCTAGTAGTTTTACATTACTTGCTCAGACACTTCATCTTCCACCCTGATCAGCTTTGTTCTGGCTTGCGTCGCTTTCCCAGAGTTTCTACCAAAAGCATGGGCAGAATTGGACCGAGTCGTTGGACACGAACGTTCGCCAGACTTTGACGACCAAGAGAATTTGCCTTATATCAACGCTATCTGCTCCGAGACGCTTCGATGGAGAAGTGTTGCAATCATTGCCGGTCAGCCTCATGCCAATGTCGAAGCGGACGTCTGGAACGGTTATGTCATTCCCAAGAATACCGTGCGTGCGACTTCGAGAATTCTTTCACTGCCTTATTGCTTGCGTTAGTGGGTCCAAGCCAACCTTTGGGCAAGTAAGTCACTTTGTTTCTACTGCCAGAATGCATCCTGACTATCGTCCAGTTCATCGTCACCCCCGCGAAGTAAGTCTGTGGCTTCTCGATCAGCAAGATCGGGTCGCTCACGTCTTCGTGCTTGCCTTAGTTCCCCGATCCCGACCGGTTCAACCCTGATCGCTACTTGAAAGAGAATCGCCGCCCTTACCCAGGTCCCGATGGCTACAGTGCCTTCGGATACGGTCGTCGTATTTGCGCAGGCAAGGCACTCGCAGAGCAAGGCACTTTCATCAGCATTGCACGACTTATTTGGGCTTTCAACATTACAAACGGTCTAGATGCGCAGGGCAAACCGATTCCAGTCGACATTTTCAATTACACCAATGGCTTGAACACTCGGCCGCGTCCTTTCCCTGCTCGTTTCATTTCACGCAATGCTACAATAGCTGCGACAGCCGAACGAGAAGCCAAGGAAGCTCTGCAGGAATTGGAGCGCTACGTATGCTTTGCCTCTCACCCAGATTTGATGGAAGCTGACTTGCGTGCCCAGAACCTACCTACGAAGTACACCCTTTTTTCTAAAGCAGCTAGCGATGCAAGTCTGCGGAAAATCATCAAATGATTGTCAAGAGGCGAGATCGATTGTTGTGACAGAGTCAAACACAAGCTCGTCCTCTGTACTACCTGTGCAATGTATTATTAGGGCGCGTGCCTATTCTGGATATGTTTCTGTTCAGAATGCTATTGCCAGCGATACTCCGAATCAATTGAGCTTATCTGGCGACGCGCTTGACAGTCCAGAACTTTTGGCCCCGCTAATTTCAAGCCGGCCGGAGATTGAAGGTTAATTAAGAGCTGTTTATTGCCATTGTGAAAAAGACCAACCTTACATGGATGCCTTTGTCTGTTGACGCCCATCAATATGTCTGCCAGCCCATACGTATCTCTGTTGATCGGTGTGCAGCTTGGTTAGTCCAACGAGGGTGTACCGTTTGGTCAACTGAGATTTCCGATAGGCATCGCATTGAATGGCTTCGTCGTAGGACAAGCAGTCTTATACCTGCAGCAAGATGGATCTACCGAGTCAGTCGCATCGATCAGCTGGCTCAGAGTGGCTGATGTTGACAGATGAGCAGTCCAAGGCGGTACCGATGGATCGTCGGCGCCCTCACTATACTTGTCATGTTCCACGGCCTTGCCCTTGGAAGTGATTCGATTATCAAGTATGCAGTCCACGGAATTCAAAGCGGAGCAGCGCTGGAAATCGGCCCAGCGGTGGTTTTATCGATCATAGCAAACGCTCTGGTGGACTTGATAGTTCAGACTGTGTATGCACATCGAGGTGAGTGGATGAGCTTGCATGTGCGGCGACTGTGGCTAATCCAGGTGCAGTCTATGTGGTGCTCAACAGATCGCTCTGGGCAGCTGGCCCGCTAGCGCTTGCGGTTCTTGCATCCTTCGGAAGCATAATTCGTCAGTTCTCCCTGGATCGTCTGTAGCAAGTGCTTACCTAGAGACCAGACATTGCCGTGATGCAGGCGATTTGTGCCAATTACATTATCTTCTTGGAACGGGTCGTAAGCAGAGTTACCTAGATATCCATCTGTTTCACGCCAAGTCCTTTAGGGTCGACTTGCAAGCTTGTGTTTCATCTTCCCCTTTGCTTGCGACCTCTTGATCACATCGATGATGCTTGTCGGATTGTACAAAACGTATTCTTTGGGTTCCTCGCAAGGCAGTCAAAAGGTAGCAGCTCCGATTCGGCCAGCTACTTGTTCTGATCGCATGTTGCAGATCATACGAAGGCTCTTTTTCTTGACGATTGAGACAAATGCGATAACAACGCTTGTACAGAGGTCCGTCTTTGCGCAATGGGAAGTAATAGGACGCTGATCCCGCGAGAGCAGTGTCACTCTCATCCTATATTTCACCACCGAATTCTGGTATTCCCTTCTTAGCGGAGTGCTGCCCGGCTGCTACGTCTTGAGTGAGTAGGGAATGCGTCCAGGTGCAAAGAAGAGCTGATAGAGTCTACAGCACTGCTCTTGTGGCTCAACGCAAGGGAGAAGACTAGGCAACAGCTCCACAGGTCAACAGCCACTCCAAACAAGGCCAAACGCTCTTCAGACCGGAAGCTGTCATTCGACCCAAGACCTTCTTTGGCCGTACGAGTCTCGACATTCCAAGAAGTTCACATCGAC
This sequence comes from Kondoa malvinella, assembly GCA_039545315.1. Classification (NCBI taxonomy): domain Eukaryota; kingdom Fungi; phylum Basidiomycota; class Agaricostilbomycetes; order Agaricostilbales; family Kondoaceae; genus Kondoa; species Kondoa malvinella. The sequence goes on along the minus strand of BCIM01000004.1, from coordinate 303,701 downwards.
AGCATGGATTCTGTGCAATCGAAAGCGGAACAGGATGCGCTTGAAATGATATAGACAGGGCTGGCGGAACTGTATCTGGTGGTTCGTGGATAGTGTTTATGAGCTACAGCAGAGCTGGGCACTGTAGTAATTGAGCAGAGAGAGGCCATCTTGACATGCGACTTCTTTTGACATCTTGCTTCCAATGGCGAATATGGACAAGACAACAGATCTACCAGACGAGCTGTTAGAATCCATATTGAAGTCCCTGGTACCCTTCAGCGCCGACTTGGCAAGTTTCGTTCAGAGCTCTGGTAGAACCAATCCGTGCATAGCATTGGCGAGAGTCTGATTCTTTGGTATATAGTTCGCTTCAGCAGGATTGGCCTTCCGTATCTGTACCAGCAGCTAGACGCTGGTGACTTAGCAAGGAGTGGTCTGCTCAGGACAAGCCAGTATGGCCAGTTCGTGTGCGTCACATGAAGGTTGTTGGCACTCCAATACCTAACGGCTTGATCTATACAGACAAACTTGCACATGGGACATGTCTTCACGTAGCGCCAATCGTTACTCCCTCGACAATCTCAGACAATGCCCCAACTTGAGGTATCTGGGCCTGCAGCTTCCTGAAAGTAGAACGCATCACGAGTTCAGCAGCAGACTTCCCGCTGTTGAAGATCTACTTTCCCTTCCCTTCTTGAACACTCTTCGTTATTTAGTCATCTCGCGCAATCCACGCAAGTACTTCGTCTCGCTTGTATACCTAATGCTCATTCGCGTACAGACCACCAGGACATTACCCAGATTGGAGAGTTTGCAGCATCTTTACAGAACCTGCGCGGCCTCGATATAAGCGACATGTGCATCGCCAGTCTTTTCCTTCCACAAAGCAGCCTTTATCACTCAGCTTCTTTTTCCGACCTGACTCACATCACATATCAACCATGCTGTCCTATGACAAAGGCCATAGACGGACAAAATGACGACGAAGCATTGGCGATACTGTTATCTGCTTGTCAAGAAAGTCTCCGATCACTCGACCTGCTTTTACCCATTGACGCCTGGTCAGCAAGATGGCCCTTTGATCGATTCTCTGCTTCAGACGACAACCAAGCTTCCTTTCATTTCTCCAAGTTGACGAATCTCACTATTCTACCGATCGAAATCACATACGATAAGGCGACTGTCGAGATCTGGGCAGACTTCTTCTCCGTTCTACCGAATCTGCAAGTACTGCACTTCGAAAGCGACGTCATCTTTGATGAACCTGGCGTTCGCAAGTTTTTCACCGGGCTAGCCGCATCCGACTCTTCGAACAAGACTTTGCGAGAAATCAGACTCACTTGTGGTGCGCTGTTCCCATTAGTGTAGTCTCGCTTGACCGACCATTGATGGCAGGCGGATTCGAGTCTTGTGATGAGCACTCGTACATCCAGGCTGAAGCTCTTTCACCGCTACTCGATCGAGACATCTTCCCTCAGCTACGGATATTTGAAATGGAGTTGGGCATTGGCTGCGAGGACGATGTTGAGAGCTACTTCTCCGGCTTCGGACAGATAGCTACCACTCAAGATAAGACGGCTAGAGCGGTTGATATGGTTTTATGGGACTTCTCCCAGCCGTATACAAGGCGGCCTGGGGTCAAATGGTCCTTCAGATTCTGGTCAGCCATCTTGCAAACACCTTGGCTCTGTGCTGAATGTAGCGCAGTCACAAGAATAACTGGTCTGGGCTCTATGGCTTTCATTCAGGCGATCAGGGAGAACGATACATTCAATGGATGGCAGATGCATCAATAGGAGATTCTGGCCGAGCTCTGCCCGCAGTACACCACAGCGGAAGCCACAGCTCTGCGCGAAAAGTCAATACCGTGGCCATCCAAGACTCTACGGACTAATTTGGGATTTGAATCAGCTTTTATGCATTCTGTACAACTGCTTGATCTCCTGAACGACAAATGTACATATCATCCTTGTAGCTTGATCACAACTTTGCTTTGCCATTTGCTTTGTCCCTCAGAATTCTTCGAAGCAGCTTGCCTGAAGGGTTCTTGGGCACTGCATCGATGAATTCGACACCGGCAGTAAGATGCTTGTATCGAATGGTCTTGACCTTCACGAAATCTGCGATCTCAGTTGCTTTGGCTTTGCTCTTGCTAGAATCGCTGCCGACTTTCGATCGCGCGGCTTGAGAAAGGACGATATACGCTTTTGGCTGTTCGCCATCCATCTCGTGCTTGACTCCAACGACACAGGCCTGCTCAGAATGTGAGTAGCATACACATCTGCTGGTTGAACGTACATCTTCGACATCCGGATGTGACAACAGCAATCCTTCCAACTCTGCTGGCGCGACTTGCATGCCCTTTGTCTTGATCCTGCAGAACGAAGTCAGCGGAGACACAACAACCAAGTCAAAGATTCTAACAGCTCTTTTATGCGGTCGGTGATGAAGAGCGCGCCAATGTCATTGACGTATGCCTCGTCGCCTGTAAAGACCCATCCATCGGTGAAGGTGTCCTGTCAAAGGATTCAGCTGAATACGAGACGATTGCTACTGACTTACATCGGTCGCTTTCTTATTATTGAGGTAGCCTAAAGTGTTTGAAGGGCTCTTGACGACCAGCTCGCCAATCTTGCCTACGCCTTGCTTCTTACCTTCTGTATCAATGATTTTCACTTGAACGTTGCTGCAATACCAGATCAGCTATAGATTTAGGAGCACGGCACGCAGCCTACCCAAGTAGGACTCCAATACTGCCAGGAGGGAAGTCTGGGTATTTCTTGCTTGAAGGAGCAGAAGTGACGACGGTCTAGCAAAACGAAAGGTTTAGTTCGTGCAGCGACATGGACCAGACTTTGACTGACGGATGTCTCTGTCATCCCGTACCCTGTCACAGTGGTAAGCTCTATGCCCTCGCCAGATAAGCAACGGAACTCACCTTGGCCTATAGCTGCTCCCGGAATACGTTTCTTTAACGCGTTTAAGATGTCTCCGCCAAGTGGTGCTGCGCCAATCTAGGATCATACGTAAGCTGAAGTAGTTGCATGTTACGATTAGGACGAACCATGATCTCCTTGATCGGACTCAGATCCGCCTTTTGCGCTTCTGGGCTCTTGACTAGCATGACAGCCATAGGAGGGACAATATCTACACCAAAATGAGAGCATGTTGTTATCGCTTCAACGGTGACTTACAATGCACATCGACCTTGTATTTCGCCGTGATAGTGAGGAATTGAGTGAGATCGAATTTAGGCAAGACAATTAAAGTGACACCGGCGTAGATCTGCGAGTGTAGGACGACGACAAGACCATAGATATGATAGCTGTACAAAAGATCAGCATCGTTAAAGAGCGAGGTAGAGGGGCGTACAAGGGCAAAACAGCCAAACAACGAGCATTGCCCGCTGTGAATCGATCATTGCGGAAGGAGTTGTATTGCAAGACATTGGCGATAACGTTGTAGTGCGAAATCATGACTGCTTTGGGTAGACCAGTTGTACCAGAGGAGAAGGATAAGAAAGCGAGCTTGTTCTTGCCTTCGCCTTTAGACATCTTGTATCGAGTGTAGTCCTTTCCGGATGAATGCTTCTTGATCAAGTCGAAGATTGAAGGAAGGCCAGATTGAGGGCCAGGTTCCATAAGACAGATGAACTTTGAGTCTAACCCTGCTTGTTTCGCTGCTTCTCTGGCTGTTTCTATTGCTAGTGGATGGGTAATCATTGCCTTGACGCGATGCGTTTTGGAAACAGTCGTGATTTGGTATGCCAATTCGCCAGGTAGATAAGAAGGGTTTGCTGCAGAAACGATACCGCCAAGCTGATGCGTAGCCCAACAGCAAGTCGCAAAGTCTTGCGAGTTTGGCGAGAAGATCAAGACGACATCATCTTTGCCTACACCATATTCGTTGAACAGCGCTTTGGAAAGACCTCTTGTCAGCTCGAGGCAATCTGTATATTTCGTCTCGTTTCCAGTCTTTGGATCAATGTACCAAGTCGTAGTTGATGGATCATGGCGATCTTTCGGGCGATGATCAAACATCTGGCGGGTGAATCCATCAGTCTGGCTCTCACGATAGAGGGAAATGCTGACAAAGTGCGGGATGTCCATATCGTCTGGAATGCCTTGTATTTCGGGCTGATCATTTCACGTGGCCAATTAGTCATTGTTCGGATGCCAGAAACGCTAAGAAAGACGCACCATTGTAGCAGAGAAGATGCCGTCCTTTTCAGTGGCCCATTTCATGTTGGACATGTTGCAGCAGTGGAAAGCGGAGTCCAAGAATTAAGCGGATAGCTTTGACAGATTCGGAACAAAAGGGTTCAATTGAATGATCGGTCTGCTGGTGCACGAGTTGTCTGAAGGCTGACAAGGGCGAGTGATGAAAAAGGCGAGCAGGAGCAGGACAAGGAGCGTATGCGGGTCACCGCAAAGCAAGGAACAGCGACTTCGGATAAATGATAACTCGACGAAAGCCTTCCAACGGAAGAGTAAGATTGACAGGAGGAATTAGCCGTGAACCTCGAGGTCGTCGCCGGGAAAGACAGACAAGTGCAAAAAGACCAGAGAGACGTCAGAAAGAGCCAGACGACAAGAAGGCGAGAACAGAAAGAAGTCTTTTGACTTGCACCGCAACACCGCTGCGACATAGCAGACCGTCAAGATGCAAGACTTGCACTTTGGCACGCCTTCGAACGAGACATACTCACTTATCGAACTTCCAAGTGAAATTCTGTCGCTGCTATCGAACGAAACACCTCTAGAGCTCGAAATCAAAGGCCAGCCAAACGATGAGACTATGCTTTGTACGCCCGATGCAGTCTACGCTGTACGCGCCGTGCAAAGCTCCAACACACTTTTGCTCTGTTCGACGCGTGATCAAGGCGGATCATTGCAAGTCAAAGCAAACTTGTCTCAGACTTTGGATTGCACGCCTTGTCTGCCTCGACTGGATAGGATAGACGATCTACTGGCAGAGCATACTTGGATGCACGATGAGCCTGATCCGGTCAAAGTTGTGCGTATCTATCCTATCACACATGAATACTCTGACGCGCAAAGCAGAGCAAACGCCTATCTCGCTACACACTAGAAGACCTGTATTCACTCGTACAAGCCCACGCATCACAGATTGACGCGTACCTACATACCAAACGAGTGCTTCGTATACAAGGCTATCTCCGACCCGTCGCACCCGCTTCGCAACTCTACCTCTTGTCCTCTCTTCTTCGCATACATCAAGATGAATCATCCAATACCCTGCTTCAAGAATTCGCAGAAGACGCAGAGATTGACGAAGACCTCGCTCGACAAGTCATTAGCTGGTTCCCTATTGAATCAGGGTTGGACGTAGAAAGTGTAGTGAGGGAAGTGGGCAAGTTGTTGATGCAGACTTGGTGGACTGGTACAAGGAAACAGGCGCAAAAAATTGGGTCGTTGATTTCACTCAAAGAGTTTATGGATGAATGGGCGAAAGTTGTGGGCGAGAAAGCGGAAAAGTACTGTGATATGGCTCTGTTGCAGGTATGCTTGTTGACAAATTGCGGTACACACATGCTGACCGATCGTAAAGGGCAACTTCATCCTCAATGGTTCTGATGGACTGCTCTCTGTGCCTATCAAGACTTTGCCTCTAGACCCATCTGCTCGCTTTGCGCGCTTATTCTCGCTCAAGCCTCGCTGGAAACCGGACGAGATAAAACCTGTACGTCTGCTCAATCTAAAACTTGATCCCAAGCTGACATTCACGTTAGTTCCTGCTCGATATAGCAGTAAATGATAAAGAGCGGGAGAAATGGATACTGAAGAGCGTAAGGAAAGTAAAAGAAGGAAAAGAGACTGTCTTTGTCTCGCGATAGAATATCGAAAAAATCGTGATTAGAACATGATGTACAACTTTACAACACGCAAAACGGCGGTTCCTTCTTCTACCCAACGGCCTCCTCTTGATTATCAGTCATCTGTTACATTCTAATAGCTGTCTTCGAGCTCTTTTCCTTAAGAGCGTTCAATATAAAGGGGGTGGTCGAGCATGTTGTAGGTGATGGGCGGTGAAATTCGAAGCTTGAAGCATACTTTGGTGAGGCTGCATATTTGACATCTGATGCCCAGGCGAGTCGGCAGATGGATACATTGGCGCAAGTTGAGAATAGTCTGAATGTTCAGGTATCAGCTGTAGGCCGTTTGTTGGTAGCGAGTTCTTGCGGTGAGGTGGATGATCGGATTGATATGGGTTTTGCATGACTGGCATCATCATTGGCGGTGCAGCGAATTGGAACGGGTTGTCATTCCCTGCATCTGGATGCGTCTGGTGATGACCCATATGCATTACGGAAGGAGGTATCGACATATTATTCGAGAAGCCTTGCGGAGCTGTCTGAGGTCGCATGTTCTGGCCCATGTTTCGACTCGGCAGAGTAGCGTGGGGATAAGCAACAACGTTTGGCGTTAAGTGAGTTGGACCAGTCAGGGGTCGCTGCGGACGTTCCTGTTGTACATCGCGATCTGATTTCGTCGTTGCGGCCGAAGAATGTTGCGCAGTATTAGGACGCTTCTTTGGCCCTTCTGCCGCCTTTTTTCGCGCTCTCCATGCTTTTCGCATGTCGGTAAACTCTGCTTTCGTGGTCAGCTATGGTCAGAGCTTGCTCACAGGTGGACTGACCACTTGGCAACCGCTTGTTACCATGCTTTTGTGCAGCCACATGCGCATTCAAGTGATTGAGACACTGAATCAGTGCGATCAGCTCTCGTCCTAGCACAGAGGAAAAGCAAACATACACCATAGGACTTTGTGCAATCGCCATAATTGCAATTGTACATCCTTTCAATCTCATCAAATCTCCTTCTCGCCCTCTTTTTCTTCGCTTGCCCATTCCTGCCTTTGCCTCCAATTTCATCCGGAGGTAGATCCGTCACATAGACAGGCTCATCACTCTCATTGCTGCCTTCTTCCCCGTATGCAGTGGACACTTCCGAACAACCCGTATCTGGTCGAATGCTGTTGCCTGTTTGCGGACGATGCCCGGTATTCGGTCTTTGAGATGTAGAAGGGCGGTTTGCAGTGTTTGGACGAGAGGCAGACGCAACTGGGAAAGGATCGTGCGAGAAGGGATAGTAAGAGCTGTTTCGTTCTACTGCTGCTGGGTTCATTCCTACTGGCATGGCTGAAGATGTACTATGCGAGGAGCCGGGTCGAGGGAAAGCAGGATATGGTGAAAACGAAGGGTTGCTCTGCTGTTGTGGATGGGGATATGCTTGCGGCTGATTGAAGGGAAAGTAGGCTTGAGCTGGTCCTGCTGAATTTGCTGGTCTACTTGAGCCTTCCATTTCGCCAATAAGAGCGTTTTCAGGCAGAGAGAAGACTCGTCCTCGCGACATATGATTGTTTGGCATGTTCATCGCCATTGACTGTTCCAAAGCTTGTTGATAGCCAGCAAAGCGGTGATGAAAAGACTGTTGTGGATTCGAGCCGGATGGGACGTTGCTGAACGCATTGCTTAAATGGCCAAAACCGTTGTATTGATTGAGTGAACTTGACGATTGGAGCGGTGCTGAGGACGACAACAGGTACGAAGGAGCCGTCATTGGTCGCATTGAGTGGGACGGGACGTTTGCAGAAAAGCTGAACGGTGGTGAGAGGCCCTGATCGAAAGGCTCTTGAAAAGGTCCACTCAAGGGCGAATGATCAAATGGCGCAGATAGAGGAGTTTCTGGCATATACGAAGCTGCAGACTCTGGTCCCGAAAAGCATTGCCCGTCATGTGCTGCTGGCGAAGGCAGGTCTGGCGCGGTGAAAGCCCACTGAACATTATCGTCAAGGACATCTTGCTTGTTCATCCCATGCGCAAAGTCTGCAGGTCTTGGAGTCCGAGATCTGTCTCCAAATTCATGCTCAGGTTCAGTCGATTGAGGCGATATGTGATGTTCCATGAAAGAGGATGACTGTGGTCGATGCGTAGGTGCCTGATGTGTGAAGCTAAAGTCGGAAGACATGTGGGAAAGCTGCTTCACTATTGCTTGCTTGCTGCCCAGGTGCTGAACTCTCGTGTATGCGAGTGTCGGTATTGAGCAGCAGCGGGTTTAACCGCTTCTCGCCAATTGACTGAACAAGCGACTTTTGAGCCAAGGCGCCTCAGGATCTAGACAGCGACTGCCTGATCGAGGCCGCAGTGTCCGTGCTGCACGCTAGTCGCTTGGAAACTGAGGCGTAGGTAATCAAAGAAGAGAATATACGAGTCTAAAGAACGTCACGCGGCTCCGCGGCTCCGTCGTGTGCTCGCCACGACAATTTGTGCTAAAAGAGGAAGAAGGGAATCATAGATATTCACTGTTGTACAGGGCCGTTAGATATCATTATCATCTAAATTAATTCCTCATTTCGTTCGTGTTTTGGTCGGTTCCGCTTTCACTTCCAATAAAATGGAGTCCTTCTTATAGCTCTACTCTTGCCCTGATCTCATCCACCACGCTGACCACTGAAGCTGTCCCACTTGACACTGCTTCGCTGACTATTGACGATGCCGACGAGACATGCTCTTGAACACCTTCTGGCGATACTGAAGCTCCGACAGCTCTCTTTGCTTCTCTTGTAGCTGACGATAGAATAGACGAAGCTGATTGTGAAGAAGGAATCTGACTCGAAAGCGATGAAATTACAGAGGATCCCGTCTGACGAGCGTTGGCCAAAATAGATGAAGCGGACTGATAGGCGCCCTCTGCTGCTGGTGTAGCTCCAACAAGACTGGACACACTTCTGGTTGCTTCGTGTAGTAAAGAACTGGCGGATGATGGTATTGATCCTGCATTGCTGGAAACGGATGATAATAACGATGAAGCCGATTCATAGATGCCTTCAGCCGACGGAGTTGCGCCAACCAGACTTGAAGCACTTCGCGTAGCTTCATGTAGTATCGAACTGACTGAACTAAAGTCGAGAGCGCTTGAAACATCACTCGCGACCGAAACTGCGCTTGCGGAGACTTGTGAGGGCAGGTCGGTCAAAGCAGCAGGTGCAGCATAAACAGCTTGACTAGAGATGTCCGAGTAGACGCTTGTGATGCTCTTGGAGATGGACGATGGGTCTGGTATGGCTTTCGAAACATCGCTTGAAACACTCGATAGGCTGGCCGAAATCTCGCTAGCATCAGGAACATGCAGGTTGTCGTATGCTGATTCAATCGTGTCTGTCGCCTGCGAGATAGCTGAAGAGATGGTAGAAGATTTTTCGCCGTAACCAGATTTTGCTGATTCGGTGGCTTGAGCAAAGTAAAGAGAAGCAGATTCTTGCACATTGGTAGGCGAAGGAGTACCGCCAGCAGCGACGACAATCGATTTGGATACTGCGCGTGCACTATCTCCAGCCGAGTCGTAGGCGTTTGCAGCTGCTGATTTTGCCTCTTCCCATTTCTGACCCGCTTCGTGCACGATTCCGAGTGACTCGCCACGCAAAACTTTGATGCCAGTGGTTCGAGAAGTGTCAATGTGATCTTCGAAGAGTTCGACGACGCTGTCCACGCAATCTTGAAGAGCATTGAGTTTGTCAATTGGTCGAGCAGACTTTTTGATTGCTGATGGGTCCGATGCAAGCGACTGGCACTCCTTGTACCATCTGTCTTCTGCTTTGCTGAACTCGTGGTATACTAGTGGAGCTCTTAGCTCGGGTTATAGCCATTCAGCAAACAGACTCACGCAGCCAATCAGCTTCTGTGGCATCATGTAAACTGGTGAGACCCTCGCCAAACTCTTCCTGTCGGGGAAAAACGACCGCGTGGATCAGCAAACGCTGAAGACACATCATTGAACCGACCTGAGCTTTCGAGACCAACTTCGCCAGAGCAGCTCCGGACTTCTGAACAGCACTCTCTTCCTTTGCACCATGCGCCCTCTTGTACTCATCAATCTCATCCGAAACCAATTCAGCCCGACTTTGCATCTTGCCTCTAGACTTTGTCGCGATAGCTTCAGCATCAGAGACTTGTTCTGGAATTGATGCTTTTCTTTCTTTCTTGCCCATCTTTTCAAAGTATCGCTCAAGACGATTGATGTATGTCTCTCCGTCGGCTTTGAGGTCTTTCAAGCGTACATCAAAGCGGTAATCAATGTCTCGAACAGCAGAAGTCCGAAGAGTGTTGAGCCGTTCAACGAGAAGAGTACGTTCTTTCGCGCCAAGGCTGTTGATATCGGCGAGGTAGGATTTGCGAAGAGCTTCAAGTGCTCTACGCTTTTCGTTCAGAACAGTGTTGAGTTCGGCTTCCTTCTGTTCTTCCTCGATGATGGGCTTTCGACCTTCACCAATCTTCACCCCAGTCGCTTCTTGAGGTTCAGGCTCAGTAATTTCCGCTCGAAGCTCTTCAATGACCGCTGAAAGAAGGACAAGCTTTATAAGCCGCTATATAGACCATTGAGCAAGTTCTCTCACCATCAAGTTGTTCAGCCGCATCAACCTTCTTTTCCGCCTCCACTATAGCATGCTCTTCTGCTTGAACAATAGCATCCTTTGACGCTTGCTGTGCTCTTCGCTCAAACACCTTTTCCGTAACCCGATCAATTTGAGGCTTGATGTACAGACTATGGATCCTCCTCACGAGCGGCAAGAGGCGAGTCTGGAGGAATTCGATGGTCTGGCGGATGAAGCTGACTACTCGAGGATGGATAGACTTGAAGTAGACATGTCGCGCCATGGCATAAGATCGATTCAAGTATGGTTGAGCGGTTTTGCTGTACCATCTTTGGACCACAGGAATAGATTGGTCGAATCGTTTGCGGTAGGTGTTGTAGACGGGCATGACATGACGGTCAGACTGCTTGCGAAGCATTTGTAGACGAGGTTCGACATTCGCAGCGTATAAATTATTGCCCACGTTCTGATATGGCTTGATGTGTTTTGTAAAGATGCCGTTCCAGTGATGTTCCGCCTGGTTGAGCAAAGGCGTGAGCTGCGTCTGGCCGGTCCGAAGACCATTCATGAGCTGAGGATGAGCTTTTTGGTAGTACATTGATTGTGATCGGGAGATGACGGGTTGTGCATAGCCTTGTGCGCGATCATAATGAGGTTTGAGTTGCGCGAGGTATGGGTCAGCTTGACTTTGAGCATGTTGAAGATAAGGCTCGTAGTATGGCTTGACGGAATTGATGACTTGCGAGCGGTAGTGTGTAGCTGTGTCGAAGCCACGGCAGACAGCGTAGTCACTCGAATTACCAGCTGTCCGGCATGTGAAGGCGTAGGCAAAGGCGAGATAGGCTACGACTATAGTGGGAATCCATCCGCGGGAAGCTTTGGGCATTGGCGGTCGCTGCAAAGTCCTTGTTCAGCTTACAATAATCTAGAGAGCCGACGTGACTCACTCTGTCCGGAGATGGTACCATGCTATTCGTCTGCTGGTCAATGATTGTACGTAGTCTTTTTTCCTCCTGCATGAATACGTCAGCTCCTGCCGTCGAGCTATTCGAGAAGCCCACGCACGTCAGCAACAAACTTGACTGGTCTGTTGAAGGGCACGTCAGGCAGAGGGACGTCGGACAATTCGCTTTCTAGATCCAAAGGCTCTTCTTCTTTTTTGACCGTCCTCGGCGAATCCTTTGCCTCGCTGGTCGTTGAAGCAGTCGATATAGGAGCTGCAGGTATAGGAACAGCGACTGCAGATGCTCGTGGCTTTTTCAAATTGCCTTGGGAAGATTTTCGACGCGGCAGCTATTCGAACAAAAGGACATGTCAGAAACGCCTTAGGGTCTCTGTGTAGAATGCTCACATCTCCTGGTCCTGATGAGCCTGAACGTCGTGTGGTCACCATGCAACAAAGAGTATGACACGCGGTGGAGAGCAAAAGTGATGTCAATTAAAAGCTTTGGCCGCCCAACGAATTTGAAGCGCGATCAGTATCAAGCAGATCGCTCTACTGGCTGTCCTGCTTGCTTGCGACCATCTATGTTCACAGCAAATACATCTGCATGAAGTCGACAATTTGCAAAGTACGCTTCAAGGTGTACGAATCGAGGTTCTCAAAGCATGAGCATGCATGGTCTGCCAACAGCCGTGCTGTGCTATCGACTGCTCTATCGCTGATTTCACCACTGGTACTCTCTCTCGCGATAGAATTTTGGCTCGTCAAAGAACGTCTTTGTCACCTCGCGTGCTTCATATGTCCAACAGCAGCCCTGTTTGTGTGCTCTTGTCCTGCTTCAAATTCCTCTTACGCGTAATGCACATATGCGAACCATCACATAATCTATTTCTCTCTCCGCTCGCTTGGTGCCTGATCATGACGGAGAGTGGGCTAATCACTGTTCCTTGTCTAGCTTGCTTGGCTGTGAAAGCTTCGTCTCTTGTCTTGCACGACCGACCTTGATCGACTTCGAATCATGTCGACAATCGCTTTGCTAGCTTTGGCCGGCACAGCTGTAGCTTCACCTCTCCTCGCTCGACAAGAGCTTACGATAGATACGAATGCAGCTCCTCCAAACATTTCTACTTTACCTGCTCAGTCTCTGTTCTCGTTCTGGCGACCAAAAGCACACATCTTACCTCCGTCAGGTCATACCGGAGATCGTGAGTCGGCTGAGCTACACATGTTCACTCTGATATTATTTGCTAGCCATGGGAGCCTTTGCTGATCCGTCAACAGGACTATTCCACCAAGCCTATCTCTATACTCCGTTCAACGTTACTGGTCGCAATGCTGGAGCTGGAGCTACCACAGCTGACTTTGTCACCTGGACTGATCTGACACCAGACGACCCATCGTTCATCCGTTCTGGAGGCAAGAATGACGAACTGGCAGTGTTTGACGGAACAGTCATTCCTGCAGGCGTTGATGGTCTACCAACTTTGATTTACACCTCTGTCGCCTATTTACCCATTTCTTGGACTGTACCTTATATCCCTGGCTCCGAAACGCAAAGTATCGCCGTTTCGAACGATAGCGGCGTGACATTCAACAAGCTCGAACGAGGTCCAGTCCTGGCCAGCGCTCCGTTTGGAGTCGAACCTATTGGATGGAGGGATCCTTTCATGTTCCAGAACCCGCAATTCGACAGACTGCTCAATAGTTCCGATGGTGTTTGGTACAGTGAGCAGAAACACTGATTTGGCTTAAGGTTCGAGCTGATCTTGTGTTGCAGCGACTATCAGCGGTGGTGATCGCAATGCAGAAGGACCTGGTCTCTTCCTATACAGACAAGCCAATGAGAACTACACGTCTTGGGAATACCTAGGTGCGTCCATTCTTTTCCAGGCGCGATACGGCATGCTAATATTGATACATAGGCATTTGGTGGGACGAGGAGCGCAATAGTACATGGGGCGATGGTACTTGGGCCGGAAGATGGGGTGTAGTAAGTCAAACTGGCTCTCTAAGTGTTCTCGGGCTGACTTTGTGCTAGAACTTTGAGGTCGGGAATGTCTTTGGTCTCGATAAACAGGGAGACAACCCTTCCGGAAGTCTTTACACGTAAGTCTTGGCCATTGTTCACAGCACAACGCTCACTGTTCATCAGCCTCGTTGGCACAGAAGGCGGTGATGGATCGGTACCAGGCGGCAGAGCACAGCTTTGGGCCTCTGGAGAGCTTCAAGCAGTCAACAATACAGCTGACTTCAACGTCACTATGGCTGGTATTCTTGATTGGGGCAAATCTTCATACGCCGCTGCTTCAAAAGTCGCGCCTTCCGACATTACTGCCTCGCAAAGCAGTGGAGCTCCAGATCGCCAGATATGCGCTATTTGGATCACTTCTGATTTCTTTGGTGGGAATCCTTATCCTTGTGAGCGTCATGCTTGATCAAAGTCTGTCTCATGCTGAAGACGTTCCAGATGACCAGACAGGATGGGACGGTCAATTAGCTCTGCCCCGCGAGCTATACGAACAACGCATTACCAATGTCGTCAACGACGCAAGAGCGCAAGAGACTGGCTCTTGGCGTATCATCTCAAACGATACTTCTGGCGGAACTGTCGATCTCATCACTCTCGGCCAGTACCCTCTCAGAGAAATTGTCTCAGCCTGGGAAGCAACACCTAGTCTGATAGAAGAAGTGATTACGCTCGAAAGCACCGATGGCGAAGCTAGAATCGAACCATTCAACTCGACAGTCAGCTCGAGATACTTTGTACTCACCGCATCGCTCGCTTTTCCCGCTTCTGCTAGAGATTCGCAAGATTTGGCAGCTGGCTTCCGAATCTTGAGCTCAGAATATGAGTCCACTGACATCTACTATCGTGCGCTGGCCCTTCCATTGTTCCGCGTCGGTACTTACGGGGATCGATTACAGAGTTCAGCAACGAATCCATTATTGTGGACAGATCAAATTCCTCAGTCGTGGCAGCAGATAATCCAGGGCTAGACTCATTTAACGAAGCTGGTCGGCATCGCCTATGGGACCGCAACACGAATGGTACAGCTACTATGGAAACGCTCGATCTGACTATCGTAGTCGACAACTCGGTCATCGAGATCTTTGCGAACGAACGCTTTGCCCTCGCGACTTTGGCCTAGTACGTTTGACCTATTCGCTGATGAATTGACACTGATCCTGTTCATAGTCCATGGTACAATGCGTCGACTGGCATTTCTTTCTACCAGCGTGGTCCTCTACCGGTCGTGTTTAGCAATGTGACGGTTTATGAAGGGCTCTTTGACGCTTGGCCAGAGCGCTCGCGCTGATATACATGGGAAAGGCTGTAGAAAAAGGTCATAATGCAATTGATCCGGAAGCGAGAAATCTTGCATCGCGATTTCTCGACAAGCCAGCACCTCTCTTTTTGATGTCGACGACATGGCTTCCATCACTTACCCGAATGCATCTACTGAAGCGCTCCTGCTTGCGGCCTACCTATTACCCATCTCAGCAGACAAGATCCAGGTCAATTCAGACAGCGTGTGTCCAATATATCTCGCTCAAAGTTTTCTGTCCTTACAATCGCTTCTTAGCTCAGTGTGACGCTGCCAGCTTCTGCCAATGAGCAATGTGATTTTGCGACTGGAATCTTTGAACCTTTAATGCAAGATGCGAGCAACCAGACGGCTTATGCTGCTGCGCTTGGAAGCTCAAAGGACGAGACGTCAGGTATTCTGGATTGGATAGCAAAGTCGCTCAAGCAGAGTGGTGAGGCTTCGCGAAAGGTACGTCTCTTCCCATGTCAGCAGAAGGTGAGCTGATTTTGGGAGATAGAGCACGAGCGATCACCTCAAGTCTCAGACTTACCTCGTCAGCAACAAGCTATCAGCAGCGGATGTAGCTGCGTATGCTTCTCTCCACCCTTTCATCGTGAGTCGGGTCAATTTTTATATAAAGCTAGCTTTATTCAGTCCATGCCTGTTCACAGTCCAACGCAACTCACGAAACCCGTCTTTCCCTCGCTCCCCTCACACGCTTCTTTGACCTCATCCAAAACAGTCAACTAGTCATCAGTGCCAGATCCAAGCTGTCTACCTTTTCGCCCGTCACCATAGATGTAGACAATATTCCCGAAGTAGAACGTAAAGCCGAACCAAAGAAACCAAAGAAGGAAGCCGCGAAAGAAACAGCTGCTGAACCTGCTGCTTCTCAAGGTGAAAAGAAACCAAAGAAGGAGAAAGCACCAAAAGCAGAGAAGGAAAAGAAAGCGCCTGCACCTGCTCCAACAGCTGAAGCACCAGCACCATGGATGATTGATCTTCGCGTTGGTCGAATTGTTGAAGTTGCCAAACATCCAGATGCGGATTCGCTCTATGTTGAAAAGATTGATATTGGCGAAGAAGAGCCTCGCACGGTCGTTTCTGGTTTGGTCAATTATGTGCCTATTGAGGAAATGCAGGGGAGGATGTTGGTGGCCGTGTGCAATTTGAAGCCGGCTAGCATGAGAGGCGTCAAGAGTTTCGCTATGGTTTTGGTCAGTGGGGTAATTCTCTTTTCAGGCTCGGTACTGATACGAGAGCCTCGGCGTGACAGTGCGCGAGCAACAAGGGCGAAGGAGGAGGTGTCGAGATTATGGACGTACCGGAAGGCAGTGTGCCAGGTGATAAAGTTTACTTTGAAGGGTTTGAAAGCGAGAAACCACTAGAGTGAGCCGCTCTCTTCGCTCTCTGATATCAAGCTAACAGTGTGATAGCCTACTCAACCCAAAAAAGAAGATCTTCGAGACTGTCCAACCTGGATTCATCACGCTCGAAGACAAGGTCGGTGCATGGGTCGATCCAAATGACAAGTCGAGCATTCGAAGAATCAGGACAGACAAAGGGTTCATCAAGTCGAAAAGCATGATCGGAGCCAGTCTGTCATAAAACAATACTATGCATGCAAATCTTCGGGCAACACATCACTTTGTACCTTTTCATCCCTTACTGCCACAGCTTCTAATTTCTTGTACGCTCGATCGACATCATCATTCACTATCACTATATCGTAGACGTTTGCTTGTCTTGCGTAGGTTACTTCTGCTTTAGACGCGTCGAGTCGGGATTGGATGCTCGCTTCCGTTTCTGATCCTCGACCTTTGAGACGTGATTCCAACTCGCTTAATGATGGCGGTGAGAGAAAGATGTAGAACGCGTTCAAGTGAGCATGGTTTTCTTTGACTAGTTTCACTCCCTATCCATCCGCCAAATCGTGAGAGCGGATAATTACAAGGAAAGCGAGAACGAACCTGTGAATCAATGTCCAGAATACAACGACAGCCAGAATCGGCTACTTTTTGTACAGCAGCAGCAGAAGTTCCATAGAGGTTTTTCGAGAATTCAGCATGTTCGATAAAGCCATTCTGTCAAACACATCTAAGCGGTACTCAATATGAAAGATTCGGCAAAGAGTACTGACCTGATCTACGAGCTTAAGGAACTCTTCACGCGTGACGAAATTGTAGTCTTTCCCATCTACTTCGCCTGCTCGTGGTTGTCTAGTCGTGTCTGTTCCAGCGACCCCTTCGAATCATCTCAAGGATGAAAGTAAGAAGCAGCACGAACGCGAAACGGAAAAGCCAAATTTGCCAGGATGTTCAGCGAATAAGCGCTTGAGTAGGGTAGATTTGCCTGATCCTGATGGACCTGAGAGCTGTTTGTTGATATATTCTCAACCTCTATTCGAGTGAAAGGATTCGGGAGGGGAACGAACGACTATTGGACGTGTTGTAGGTAGAGCGGGCATGCTGAGATCTGTGCACCCTGGCTCCTACGAACGCTTACACAAGCGAAAGAGAGCAGGACGCACGACGGATAGATTTCAAACGTATTGAGAAAGCGGAACGAAATTGCATATACTAGACAGCCACAAGCTCAGACTAAGCACGCAGATGACCAGAGGAGACACTCACCTGCTTGCTCCCAACAAGCTCAAGCCTAGCACGCGTCTTCCAAGGCGACGCAGTATAAAATCTTACAAAATTCATTTCGAGTGGCCTGTTCCCTTTTTCTTTTTTTCTCCTCTCGAGCAAGTCTCGCGAGCACCTCAAAGGGCAAGCGTGATAGTAAAGCAAGATGCAGTCCGATGAGCTCATATGGTCCGTCATCAACAACGTGAGTAGTTCCCTTGCAACCTTCGAGCTGTCGAAGCTGACAATTCGCCAATCAACGCTATAGCAATTCTGCAGTTCGTTCCTAATTCCCTCTCTCGCTCCTTTGGGCGAGTGGCTGATTTGATCGCAACAGGTTATAAAGTCAAGACTGTCTCGCAAAAGTACGCTGTCCTTCTAATAGCTTGCTATATGACCTGATGATGGGAAACAGCTTCTGTCGTAACCAATACAACGTTACTGGCTTTTGCAACCGTCAATCATGTCCACTAGCGAATTCTCGATATGCCACAGTGCGAGAGCATGAAGGTTCGTCGAATGCTTTGGACTTTAGAATAATTCTGATGTAGCGCTTTCCACGACCAGGTGTACTGTATCTGTATATGAAGACTGTGGAAAGAGCACACACGCCGAAACATATGTGGGAACGAGTTCGTTTGAGCAATAATTATGCAAAAGCTTTAGAACAGGTTCGTTCATTTCATCCCTTACTCTTGATTGAGTAGCACCTGACAGCGGCGGACAGATCGACTCAAATTTGCTCTACTGGCAACCTTTCATGCTGCATAAATGCAAACAGCGCATAACGAAAATCACCCAATACCTCATCAAGCTGCGCAAATTACGTCTTCGAGAAAAGTGTGTATACCTACTGCTGCCTTTTTACTTGTTTATGCTGATGAATTGTCCAGTGGTAAAATGATTCCGAAAACGCATAAATTGGAAAAACGTGAAGCCCGAAGAGAAGCGAAAGCACTGACTGCTGCTCGATTGGAAAAGACGCTCGAAAAGGAATTGGTTGCTCGGTTGAAATCTCGGGCATACGGAGATGCGCCTTTGAATGTGAATGAATCAGTTTGGCAAGCTGTTTTGAATGGGGATAAAGCTGCTGCTGCGAGAGCGGAAAAGGAAGTTGAAGGTCAAGGGCAAGAGGATGAATTGGAAATGGAGGATGATGATAGTGCTATGGAAGATGAGGATGAAGATGAAGAAGAAGAAGGAGAGTTTGAGAGGGAGTTTGTTGAGGATTTCGAAGAGAGCGATGAGGAGGATCTAGAGGATCTGGATGAGAGGTTCTTGGATGGTCCGAGTGATGAAGAGGACGATGACGAAGATGAAGCGCCGGCGAAAGGCAAGCGGAAAGCTTCGTCAAGGCAATCTGGTCCAGCCAAGAAGCAGAAACGTGAGTCCACGTCGAAACTAGACGAGTGCGGTCTAATCTTTCGTGACAGCATCGAAACGAGTCGAGGTCGAGTACGAAATGGAAGGACCGGTGCAGCAGAAGGGCTTTGCGTGGTGATCCATGTGTGCAATGCAATCTATTATCTATACATCCCTGAATGTGTTGCCATTTGCATCGTATTGGATATCGCTTGCTCTTGGGTCCGCTCGACTCAGTGGGTCTGATCTCATCTCTGACTCTTCAGAAGGGGACCTGTCTCGAACAGTTCTGGCCAGCGCGGTGTAGTCAGGTTCCGCTGCCTCATGATATCCAAGCGGGTTCAGAGGAGTAGCGTTCCGTATTGTGAAGTCCGATCTCCACACAGAGTATTCTTCGGGACAGTTCTCCAGATGGGGTGCTATCTTGCTGGCGAATCTATAGCGCATAATCTCCAATGGCACTGGGTCCATCGGAGGAGGGTCCTACAACCGGACGATTAGGCTGGAGTGGAAAGGAGATGACAGAAGAGCTCATACTCTAAGTATTGCGTCCCAAACCCGGCGGTGGTACTGCTCCATAGGTCTGCGAGATGCCAACTTAGCACATACAGCAATCTTTCCCTATCAATGAACATACAGAGAACGGATACTATTCAAGAAATGCAATATAGCACGTTCGACGCTATCAAGATTGCTGTGGCTATCGAGCAGAGTCAATTGATAAGGAAAGATACGGCAGAGACGGCTGACCTGCAAGCTGCCTGTCTAGAATCATCTTGTAGCTCGTTGACATGCGGTACATTTGTGTGAGACCATATAATGGCTGCGGTGGAAGGGTCGAGACCAGTGATAGTCCAGCGCGTATACCGAGGCGCAGTCCATTTTGCAGGATTGATAAGTGTACTAGAGCAATGTCCGACAGCAGGAAGATGCTCAGGCGAAGTGAAGACGGGGTAAGGGCAGCCTGCGGTTATCTCCGCATAAAGTTGCCGCTACAAAGCAGATTCAACATAATATTCTACATCCAAAGGAGCAGACGTACATTGTACATAGTTTGATGCCAAAGATACATCTTGTCGTGGATGTCCTGGCCACCTTCCTTCAAGTTTCTTGTTGGAGCAGCGGCCTTTTGAGGCGTCGCTTTCAGTTGTGTTCCATGCTGTACTACTAACGGGTGGTAGCTGTGAGGTCCATCGACGCGAACCTGAGTGTGCGGCGCTTGGTGAAACATAACATTGCCTTGACGCTTATTCACGTGAGCATTTTCCAGCGGAGTAGCACCTTGGTCCAGGTATGAATGGGTCCAGCGCTGTTTGTATCCCGCGTAGGCACTCGAACATTCCAGATTCGGTGCTACCTCTTTTGCGAACCAATAGCGGACATCGTCCAAAGACCAGGCTGGCCTGGGCCAGTGCTCTCCAGTCGTCGACTTTGAAAGAACGATTAACTCCGGGTGGAATTGACTTTGACGCGTCACCTACCGACTCGTCCCCATGCCAAAGACGATGATGGTAAGCTGAAAGCCATCTGTGGAGCAGCTTAGTCGCCTGCAATATCCTGACACGATGTCACACACCTATATCTGTCGACATCTTCACGCTGCTCTTCAACGAATTGGTGCATAGTAGCCTGCACACTTTCGGAACTTCCGTGGCTGCCAAGCAAACAAGATCAGACCGATCTCGATAACTCATCTGGAACAAGATATTGACCTAATGGCTATTTGTGCTGAGCCAGCTGCCGGCTGCCTAGGGTCGGGCACTCCTGCATATGACCATTTGATGGAGTGATTGGTTCTTTCGATTATAGTCCAGCGGAGATGTCGAGCATGCTGTCTGCATACAGGGATGATGTGTGCGTTTGGTCGGCAGGCGACACGGACGGAATGGACGGAATCATCACTTGGATATGGGCAGCCAGCGGTCGATTCTATAAAATAGCGCTGCTAAAGCTTCCGTTGGATAATAGACCGCATGATCGAAGAGCGAGCTTACGATGTACTCCTTCAAATATCCTTGGCGCGTGTCTTTGGACAGCTTGACATGTGTGTTCTTGAGTGGACGACGGGAATGCAATACGAGCTGCTGGTCCGAAACGACGCCATGGCTCGCTGCTGTAGGTACTTTCCGTGATTCTCTATTGATGAAACCGGCATCAGCTCGACGCTCCAATTCAGCTTGAGTCGCTGGCACGACACGAGAAGGTACAGAATGACCAGGATCAGTATGATATTGTTCAGGCGCATATCCAGGTCTATGAGGCAGTGGAACTTGTTGTCGTCTTCGTTGACTGTATTCGGACGATCCGCCGCTATGCCTTCGAGTGCTTTGCGTGTTTGAAGGAGGTGCGTGCTGCGGTCTCATATGACCTCTTCCGCGATTCTGATATGATTGCGGATGCGGTATCTGTCCATGATCTCCGCGGCCGTGCTGGCCTGGTGGAATGTGTATAAAGCCACCTCGATGAGCTTGAGGATGCGATGAAACAAAGGGAGGCAAGCCTTGCTGTCGAGCTTGCGGGTTCGGTGCTGTTAGTTTAGCACAGGTATGGGTTACTATACCGAGCATAGGAATGCGAGACTTACGATGGCCGATGTGAGGTTGGCGATTTTCAGGCGGTACAGGCCTCTTTTCCTGAGGATAATCATGCCTTCGAATGACCGCTGGGATATGATGAGTGACTCTCTTCGGTTTACCGCGATGCCGAAAAGCCGAATAAGCAAAGTATAAGAGGACGGCGCCAGCGACCGAGCCAAGAACGGCTACGATGATCTGACCAAAGGTAGCTGCTCAACATGGCATGCTTCAAATGACAAGCGCGCTTACAGTCCCGACAAGAGGTAAAGGCGGTCCTAGACCAGCTTCGGTAGTGACGAGATCTGCTCGCTTTTCAAGGAAAGGCTGTGCATTGCTTGACATTATTGACGAAAGGATCACGGCAGACCAGCTGAACAGACTCCTGGACTGTAGAGCCAGCATAGCCAGCATGCTTCTAGATGAAAGAAGAGGTGGCTGGCAGCTAGCTGTCAATTGCAAATAGCAAGAGAAGTCGATCAGCGAACAGCTGTCATATCGAACAAAGGGATAGAGATGGCCATGTCGGTGACTTTTGCATGGAATCATGCATGGATTCAAGAGTTCTGCAAAGCATAGTATAGACATGTGGCAGCTCTCTAACAGGTGCAAGCAATGATGTTCGGATAGGTTACAGTCTTGTAATACGATAGAAAACCGTTGCGACGGGTCGTAATAGTATCAGCCGTGCCAGAGCTACATAAAGGTCTTGATACGACACTGCAGCTGTGACTTGCTTGAACATAGGTTTTGGACATGTCGGAAAGCATGCGTTGGCTTTGTCAAACTGTAGCAAGGCTAACAACCAGTGACCAGCGCCAACATGAATTCATGCGAGAGTTCTGAAGACCGACAAGCACAGCTTTCAAACACGCGAACACGACTATTGAAGCAATTTCTTGCCGTTGCAAAGTTCCGCCGAAAAAGCTTGACGAGGCCCTCTTTCTGCAATTCCGAGGCAAGCAGGGTATCTCCAAGGGCAAGTGCAAGATGAATATAACGCCATCAACGCAACAGGCCATGACATGAAGGCTGATCAAGCTCGTCAAAGGTTTTCCAACAACAGCCAGGCCGTTCCTCGAGCCTGCCACCAAATACCCTATACCAGCGTTCATTCGCATCCTCTGTTCCGTTCTTTTCATCTTTTGGCCATACCGCGTTTCCGTGCGGTCAGGCCAGATCTATTCGAAAAAGGCGGTCTTCTCTCAAAAGGACGCGGAACGACTTGGATCCTTGCTGTGTACCTACTACGACACGGTGGCTACTTCTTGCGACAATTGGAAAGAACTCATTGACTTGGTGTTGTTTTCGACCTTTTGAGGCCAATCAAAATGTACGGGCTAAGCGAATACATGCGCTTTGCTCCAGTGTCCAGATGTTGAAACACTGGTTGTGCACTAGTTTTCGAAAGTCGCTTTTAGACTTTCTGTGAAACCTGCTTCTTGTGCGCTTCTCGCGAGGTTCAAGATAAAGCTGCTTCTTGGTGAAGTAGTAAAAGGGCAAGAGGGCTTTTTGGACGCTTGGCAATGTTCTTTATCGTCAGTATAACCGTACTGGTAACTTGACAGAGGTATTGATGTCAAAGGTTGCTGGTTTGCAGAAAGAACTTACCCACACAATCAATCTACATCCATCGTTCTTTGGACCATCTACTTCAAATTATCTATACACCAAAGTCCACGCAGACGTAGAAGGGACTTGTACAGGCAAGCATGGCTACATTATCTCGGTGCTATCGATCAGCAATGTCGGATCTGGGTCAATCATGCCTGGAAGCGGGGTGCGTCGGCATCACTAGCGCAGGCCGACTGTGCTCATGCATGGCTTAATGTACAGATGGCGGAATTCGACGTACACTACAAGGCTATAGTGTATCGACCTTTCAAGGGTGAAGTGCTAGAAGGCGTTGTGTCAAACGTGAACAAAGTCAGTCCTGCATCTTTCTGTGCATTCCATGCTCATTTATGTCTAGATGGGTTTCTTTGCGGATGTTGGGCCGCTACAAGTATTCGTATCAACACATGTCAGTCCGTCTATGGAAAATTGAGGTTATATCTCATTTTCGTGAGCCGTGCTGACAGCTAATACCACCCAACATGGTCTTCAACTCTTCTGCGAATCCACCATGCTTTGCACCGCGGAATTCAGATGAAGATGAAGACGAAAACCAGATTCAAAAGGGCACAAAAGTTCGGCTAAAGATTGTCGGTACGCGAGTAGACGCGACCGAGATTTTTGCAATAGGTCCGTCTGCTCTCGCCTACATCTCTCGGATGTAGTCTGACTCCCTCATGAACAGGGACAATCAAAGAGGATTTCTTAGGTTTGTTTTCTTATCGCGACACATCACTGACCATGGCGCTTATTGCCTGTCTGTCAAGGCGCAATACCTGCTGCGTAGCATCTCTGTGGGGGAGTAGGTGGTTGGGAGATGGATGTAATGTGTGTTATTCACCAAACAAAAATTGCAAAACAGCGTTCAGCTCCGTTCAAAGCATTGCACGCGCGGTTTCCCCAGCTCATTTATTCTGGTGTAGACCTTGTAAACAAGAAGAAACTATTCGCTGTGTGCGAAAATCACGCTAGCTTGTCTTTCTGCTTAGCTGTAGTGGATTCCATTCCTTCTTTAGAGGTATAGGCAGAGTCAGAAGATGAGGTGACGGTTGGCAGACGTGGTATCTTTTCTTCCTGTACTTGACGAGCAGGTGAAAAGAAGAAGCTCTTCACTTGTGCAAACAATGTAGGCTGTTTGCTGAACCACAAAGCAAACATAGCACCTGCATGCGAAACCCGAGCAATGCGACGGATTACCAATATGTTGTGCTCACTGTAAAGAAATCGCGAGCGATTCCAAACATGCTGCCAGAATTGAGCATTCACCAGCAACAACGCATCCTTTGATCTCGATGCCATTCTTGCCTCGATATCGATCCTGATGACCGGAACGAA
Source organism: Kondoa malvinella (assembly GCA_039545315.1). Classification (NCBI taxonomy): domain Eukaryota; kingdom Fungi; phylum Basidiomycota; class Agaricostilbomycetes; order Agaricostilbales; family Kondoaceae; genus Kondoa; species Kondoa malvinella. The sequence goes on along the minus strand of BCIM01000004.1, from coordinate 279,559 downwards.
TGAGCTTCTGTGAACACCCAAAGTCGAACGTTCGAAGACCTCACCAGAGCTCAGGTAATTCAAGCCAATGTGCCCAATGTTGGTGTAATGATACGACTGGTCTTCTTGCCCAGTATAGTCTACCTACTCCCTGTAAGCCTTACGAGTAGCAGCCGCTAATAACCTCTCGTTCGTATCATCCCTGAAGTCCTTCCGCATAGAGGCCATATCGTCCCATGTTATTGTGTTATTCGGGCTTTGCGCTTCTTTGCATTTATTCGCGGCTGCATTGTATTGCTGAGTTCACACCTCAGCTTTATGATATCCTAGGAGAGAGAGGAGAAGCCTAACCCTAAAAGCTCCGACCAGTTCTGGGGACAGTTGCGCTCGCAGCAAAGTCTCGCTGGGCCATGTTTCTGGATTCAGATCACAGATATAATATGGCACAGAACCAGCTTGGGTAGTCCTGATCGTGTATGCAATGTGATCAGAGGCATGTACTGTGAATGGCCAGAGGCTGCTCATGGCCTTGAATGAAGAATTGGAGCTGCGGGAGAAGGCAGCGAGAGCGCTAGGAAAGATAAGTGGTTGTTATGCTATAAGAGCAGCAAAGACGAGCTTGTCCCAAGTGTTGATCTTGGGAAGAGCTGTTTCCGCCTTGAACAGTTTGCGAAATTCGCTGTGCTATCTCTTGCAAGTGTGTCTCAGCTGCAGGTAATGCAAAGTCGGATGAGAGCCTCAATATGGGACAGCACTATGGGGTAAAGAGAGCGCTGCCAGATTCTAAGTTCGAAGCGACAGGACATCCCGGAGGTCTAGAGCATCCAAGCACTCATCACGTGATCTTTGTTGTTTTGTTATCGACCTTCGTCCATCTTCTCTCTAGGGAGCGAGCCTCAAATTCACAGCAGCTGCCAAACGGTCTCAGAGCTCATGCATTCACCGTCCTCAACAGTCGTCCCTTTCAGATAACAAGACAGAATAAAAATGACTACGGCTCTCCCAGAAACGCCAGGCCCTGCTTCGTCTTCACGCATTACTCGCTTAGTATCTCGCTTCACACCTCGTAGCGCATCAAGTCAATCGCTCAACAAGCAATATGGTCAATCGCCCACCCAATCAGACGACGGCGAAGATGTGCAGCCTCCCATGTTCATGTCAGAATTTATGAAAGAATACGGAAACAAACAAAGTCCTACACCTGCTTTACCTTCTTCTGGCTCTGCTTCGTCCTTGTCTTCTGCTTCAGGCAGGCAATTGCAGAAATCAACTTCGCATCAACAACAATTGCATCAAGAGTCGTCGCATCCTCCCTTGCGTGCGAGACATAGCGAAGATGGTTCTGCTTCACCTTACAAACCGCTCATGTCGGCCAATGAACTCAATTCAAGTAGAGGTCATCAACGTTCGGCCACGGGCTTAGGCTCGCTCGGACTGTCTAGCTGGAATAAGAGCAAAGAAGCGCTTGTTGGCTTGACGAGGAATGGTAGTGGTGGAAAAGATAGCAAAAAGTCATCCCTTAACGGCAAGCGAAGTAGCGCAGAAGCTTGCGATCTGGACGGGATTGACGAGTTTGCTGCAAGTCAATCATCCCATTCACTTGCACGAGGACTAACGAAGCGTGTACAGGCATACAAATCACCACAGCAGTCTACCCATGACTTACCGTCCTCTTCTCGTCCACCTCTTCACCAAACAAATTCCTTCGATACCGCTCCTCTCAACCAAACAAACCATTACATCAAGTCCACACCCGGTCCAGTCAATCTAGCAGGCGGTCTCAACGAGTCTAGCAAACGCTTCAGATCTGCTTTCAGGCTCAAAACACGTGCGCAAGATGGCACAACTTCGACTCTACGCAAAGCTGGTCGGGCTAGGGTGACGGATCAGAGTTCACCCAGTGAAGAAGGTAGCGATGCACATGGAAGTAGCATAGACGCTTCTGAGAGTGACAAAAGTGAGCAGACTGCATGCTCAAGCGAGGTCAACTTGCTGAGCGTTGTTTCGCTTCGCAGGTCCAGAAGATCGCTATCACTCTGCTTCTGGCTCTGCATCGCCTGAAGATCTTGCTTTGGCTCGGGGTATGGAAAGAGTACAGCTCGTACCGAATCATCAGCGCCAGACTTCGGAAGAACGACCTTCGATGGACGGACCTCGACCGAGCATGGATACTATGCGACCTATCTTTGCATCTTCTCGACTTCAGAACAGACTGGAAGCTGCATCACTTGTCAATTCGAACCAGGAAGAGCCTTCTCCTCCGCCTGTTCCAGCTCGGGATGCCCGTCGTCCTTCTCCACCTTATGGTTCGCTCTTCCGTCACAATCGCAATTCTCCTACATCTCCTCCTTCCACATCTTCAACATCAATAGAACCAGTACAGACATTAGCTGGAAGAGCTTCTTTCGACACTTTTCGATCTTCACCTACCGCCGAACCAGTCGGTCGAGCTTCTTCAGACATGCTACGAAGGCCGTTTGACTCGAGAAGGGATCAAGCAAGAGAAGATGCAGGTCGACGTTTGGCCGGTACCGCTCCTTTGCATTTCACCAAATCCAATCCCGCTTTGAAGGAAAGTAGTCCGACCGCTCAACCTCAAGAAAACAGAAAGTCTGATACGTTGAAGTTCTCGTCTGAAAATATACAAGTCTCTGCACCGGCCCCTAAGAAACCGAATGACCTTTCGTTTGCTTCTAAAAGAGATCATCACGTCTATGCAGCACCTCGTGCACCTCTGCTTGAATTACCCGCTCGTCAACATCAAGTCTCAGCAACAGATCGAGTCGTCCCTCTTCGCGCACACTCTCCTTCACCGCCAGAACAGAACCAATTCAATGTCCTCCCTGATCAACCTCCCGGTCCTTCACAGCCATCACACCCTGCTCCGTCAGCGCCTCTACCCGCACCACCTGCTTCTCAGCCGCAACAACAACAGCAGCCGCAACAAGCTCCAGCCCGTAAAGCGACACACATGACCGTCAATGGGAAACAATACCTACGATCTGCATTATTAGGCAAAGGTGGCTCTTCCCGCGTGTATCGAGTAACGGATCGGGATCATTCAGTCTTTGCGCTCAAAAGGGTCGAATTGGGTAAAGGCGATTTGGAAACGTACAATTCGTTTTGTAACGAGATTGAGCTGTTGAAGAGGTTGAGGGGTCATGATCGGATCATTCAATTGGTTGATGCGGAAGTTAATGAGGCGAAGAGGACCTTGATCATGGTGAATTTGACACAACCTCGAAGGGTAAAGATAGCTGATGGTTTGGACAGATTTTGGAAATTGGCGAGATTGATCTGAATTCGCTCTTACAAGAGAAGCTTGGCAAGACGGTCAGTATGAACTTTGTGCGACACGTCTGGGAACAGGTCCGTCGTTGAATCGTTTGCTGTTTGTTCACAGCTGACAGACATATGATCGGGAAGATGCTCGAAGCAGTCAAAGTAGTGCATGACGCTGGCATCGTACATACAGATCTCAAGCCTGCCAACTTTGTTCTTGTCAAGGGTGCGCTCAAGCTCATCGACTTTGGTATCGCCAAAGCTATTCCGAGTGATACGACAAATATTGCTCGTGATCAGCAGGTCAGTCCGACTTGCAAGCGTTTGATTGATGCTGATGGTAGCTTGCAGATTGGTACTGCGAACTATATGTCACCTGAAGCGCTTTGCGATAGTGGCATGGGAGCTCGCGGTGAACGGCTCATGAAGGTAAATCACGGATGCGCCCTCTTGTATTGCAAAGCTGATCTCTTATCCAGATGGGTCGACCTTCAGACGTCTGGTCACTTGGCTGCATTCTCTACCAGATTGTATACGGCTCAACACCTTTCGGCCAACTTCGGAATCTACCCCAAAAGATGATTGCCATTCAAAACCCACTCTACCAGATCGACTTTCCTTCGCATGCTGTACCCAAGACACGAGAAGGGATAGAGCGACCAGAACTAGCGACTCGAGTAGAAGACGACCTTCTTCGAGTGATGCGGAATTGCCTGCGGTTCGAAAGCAAGAAACGAAGCACGATACCGGAACTGCTTGAAGATCCTTTCCTATGCAGGGAAGGCTCGCAGACGATAGCGGAAGCACCAGCAGCCATCTCGCCTTCACTTATGGCGAGCATTGTCGCCAACACCATCCGATGGTCAGCTGGACGAAGACCGACAGCACACGAGCAAGAGCGATTCGTCGAAAGTCTCGTACGCCAAGCTCAACTTACTGGACAGTAGCTTTTCTTCTCACCTTGGGGGTTTGTATCGTTTGTTTTTGTACTATTTGCCGTTTTTTTTATGAGAAGAGGAGGAAGAAGGCTTCTCTCTGTGTGCTATTTCGTGTAGTTGATTATAACAAGTATTGAATCTCATAGCATGATGAAAGCTCATTTCTGCCATTTTGACTGCGCCGTTGTCTGCATTTCTGCCAGTATTTCCTGTTTTGTTCAAGCGACCATCTTCCAACACAGAGCAATCAGTCATGGCGTGCGTCGGACTCTGAGCAGGTCTAGGAATATGCAGAGCTCATAGAATGCGAACAACAGACTTCGACACCTCGTTCCACCTAAAATCGCTTCGCCCTCTGCTATCGGCGCTGCGACTTCAGCAGCACGCATGACCCAGGTCGTCGACTTTTACTCTCGCGTGAGTAGATGGTCCTGCTATTCGGTGCAACGCTGATTGTGGAGTCTGTCTTCAACAGCTACCAAAAGGTCCGGCACAAAAAGCCTCAGCTGGAGCAGACATCTTTGCTCGCTACAGGCAGAGATACTTTGAGAAAGGCAGCGGTGCTCCAATTGTGCGTATATAGCCCTCAAGAAGGAGTCAAGGTATTGACAGAGCAATAGGTTCATGCCATTCTCGGCTTGTTTGTCATTGGCTGTGAGTAGCTCTTGTTCTGTGCTCTACTTTGAGCTCACATGATATACAGACACCATTGACTACAACATGCACTTGAAGGTAATTCGACTTTGCGCTCGTCTGCCTATTGAGATTGCTGAGCACTGGATCGTTTTACAGCACCACAAGAACAACATCCACTAGGTCTTATCATCGCAAGAGCTGGATGTACTGTTGATGAAGCGTTGCTTGCAAATATAGTCGTATCGGTCAACTTTGGCGACTTGCTGTTTTCCTGCTGTTCTTTTCTCTCCGGCTGCTATTCCTGTGCGCAACAACAGGATAGTCTACAGGATACGCTCTATCGTCGCATTCTCTTTCCGTATTCCAGTTTCCAGAGATAGAAACCTTCCTGAACCAGCTATGGTCAGTCGGAAATGAGTTGGTTTTCGACCAATTGGTGCACAAAACCGCGGCTTCCTTGCTATTTCTCTTCTCCACCGAATCACCCTCCTCTCTTTGCCTCTTTCTCGTAAGCTCTCCTCCCATACCTACACCCAGCGTCACCTTGATCTTGCGCAAACTTCACATTCTGGGGGCTAGTACGGCTTTAGCAGGGTCGAACCTATATCCATGGTCTTTACAGCCGATAGCCCTTGGACGTTCCAGCAAGCAATCAATGACTGCATAAGCGCAATTGCCATGAGGAATCGAAACAATTTTGTCTTGCTCGGATTACCTCTCACCATAGTCAATGGAGAGGGAAACTAGTAAGCCGGTTGGGGCAGTCAGAGACTAAGCGGTGCATTTGGGCTTCATCCCCTTTGTTCGTGCAAACGTTGGGCCCTTCGGTTTGCGAGGTTGGGATTGTGGCTGTGACTCACAGTGCATGGTTGTATCTGGATTCGCCGATTACAGAGAAGTCAGCACGTTGGGACGATAAAGCGTTGGAATGCTTTTGGCTAGCTATTTCTGATTTGTCTTATCCGCTTCAGTTCCTTTGCTAACATGGCTTACTTAGTTTCATACATCTCAATGCCTCAAGCAGTTCTTCCAGTGACGTGGTAGGCTGAAACGGGACTCGGTGTAATGACAACTTTGTATCCTGTTTTCAAATGTACAACCTGAATTTTGCCTACCCGTCCTTACTGCACTCAATTGCCCATCTTGTCCTAACTCCTTGCCCTTGACTGAAGCACGCCCGAAAGTTCTTCCAGCTGGATAAGCCCGATCTCGATTGCCTTCTTCAGAAACAAGCGCTTTCGCTCGGATGATCGTGTGTGACAGGACATGATCAGCGAACAGCGCTCGGACTGTGATATGGGCTGTAGATTATGGATCATAGAGTGTGTAGACGAGCACCTGGAAGGCAGATTAGCGGACAGGCAGAAGGCTTAAAGATTTTGGACTAACAAGCCGATCAAGCGCTTGCAGAACAGACCCTGCAAGCCAATTCAGCGTAAATTCGCAAACGTGGCCCCATGCATCATTGCAGTTCTTAAGCTTCCGCTTCCTTGTCTCCGGACTGAGCAGAATGCTGATCAGGCGGTTTCGTCGACTTTGCGTTGCCAGATCTGGGCTTCTGGTTATCTCTGGGCTCTTCCGGCTCATCGATGACTCTTGTATGCAAGCCAGGCCAACGCTCCTGCAGATAATGCGCGATATAGTTGATTGCCCAAAGTTCAGCTCGACGGTGACCAGCGAAGAAGACTGGCATGTTTAGCTGTTCAGCCAGCTCGAGACCATCTTTGCGAGTCTCGCCAGTCAGGTAAAGTACTTCGTGAGGTTCGGCATTCAGGTCGGCCTTTGCTGCTTCAAGGACTCGCTGAACGATCGGACCGTCGAAAGCGTTCATACACGCTAGAGCCTTGACCTCCTTGTCCTCTTCCACTCCGACTACGCCTTCCTTGCCTCCGAATTCCGCTTCTATCCTATCAACCCAATTTCTCAATGACCCTGAAGCTGATCCGACTAATCCCATCCTCCGCTCCGGATCCTGCTTGTAGCCCGTGATATCGCTATACGGCTCATCAAGACCTAGCCGAGAAAGCAAAGCCTTGTTCCAACCAGTCGTGAGCAGTTCGTCGAGTCGCTGATGCGAAGACAGAACGACAGTAGATGGAAACAGCCTAGATCGATCCAAACCCCAAGGACGATGCAGAAAGACAGCAGAGGAAGGCTTCAAACTAGGGTAAAGACCTTGAGTTGGCGTGATGGATAGAATGACTTGATCAATTGGCGGACGAGTACGGCTTGTATGGTAGATCAAAGGAAGGTGTTCAGCTGCAGGAGGTAGCAGCTCGTTCATGTACTTGATCAGCTCTGGCTGCCGTAGGTTTGTCATGTCGTGCAGATATGCGAGCGTGACTGCTCCTTGCTATGCAACTTGCTGGGGCAGTGAGATCTCGAGCTTGATCAAAGGACACAGATTGGAGAAGATAGTATTAGCCTTTCTTTATAGATGATGGACGTTTGCTGATAAGCCAAGAAGAATAAGCCAAAAAAACTGGTATTGTATCATGTGAGTTGCGGCGACACAGTCACCTAAGCAGAACATCCTGCCAGATCTCGAGGTGGAATACGAAATGCGATGATACAACGATACTGCTATTGTCCTCCTCACGAACGCCGCACACAGACGACCTGACCTTCCCCGAACTGATCTATCTTATTGCTTCTGCTCAAGAACCTCAGCTCCTGGTCCAGTCCGGAGACGAAGAACAGCAGAACTCACCTCCACGAACTCATCCTTCGGCGCAGCAGCCCAACCTTCCGGCACGCGACTTTGTCTAGCAGATCTCCGATGTAATTTTGCCTCTGACGGTTCAGCCATCAATCTGCTTCTACGGTCCGACTTGTTGCCCATGGATTTAGAATAGTTTAGACGAGCTTGTTTGACTGTGATGGATCGAGTAGGCTTGCTTTGACCGCTGACTAGGTCTTGCAGACTCGCTCGGGGTGGATAAGAACTGAGTGCTGGTGCATTCTTCACACTGCGTTTGACATTTAGTTTGATGTGAGTTGAGTGAGACCGAAAGCTCACTTTGCCGACTCAGGAGCAACGTATAGTTTAATCTTGTCCAGTTCAGCAGCGGTAGGTACGCGACCTATTTCTGCAGTTGTCCAAGAATCGAATGAAACACTGCGTTGGCGCAAAGCAGGTTTCGACGACTTTCTGCTAAGTTTCCGAACGAGCTTGCTGAAAGTGCCTTCCTTTTCCGGCACTTCTTCTGTTGTTGGTACACGAGCGAGGGGAGAAGAGTTCTTGCCTAGTAGAGGAACATCGGAGAGCGGGTCGCTGGTGGGGACTTTGGCATCTGAGTCCAATGATGAGCATGTAGACAGCGTCGGAGACAGAGAAAATTCACCTGGGCGGTCATGAACTTCCACTCGACCTCCAGAGCCCTTCTTGACTCGACGGTTCTTTTCGTGAATCCCTGATGCCGCGCCTGACCAACCCTTGTCGCAAGATTGTACATGAGCAAGAGGCAATTGCTATTAAGTAAGGTGCAGACTTACATATTCGTCTTCATTGAGCGAAATGGCTGACGCTCGACGGTGTTCGTCACCAAAGGCTACATCGATACAATATCAGCGAAACCATAGCATCAAAGATCGCCAAGCTCACCGCTCAGAAAGGCAGGACGAGGCATATCTGCCGAGTTCAAGGTAGTAGCCGTGCTGATGATAGAAGACCTATCCGACCTGTCATCATAGGTAGGCGGCATAGGTTCCAAGCGAGAAGAACGGTAGAGGGGTTCCGCTGTCATGCTGTTTTGTGTATATATAGAGATTACGAAAAAGCGAGTGATGGAAACAGAGCAGGAGAGCAGGAGAAGCAGAATATCAAGTATAGAACTGGCGTACAATGAATGGAAGTCGTCTTCGCACGTAAGGCCGTCACGCTTCTTATCATTCGTCGAAGCTAGAACAGCCTAACCAGACTGGCCGCAGACGCCGGGCAATACTACAGCAGACGCAGAGGATACGAGAGTAAAGGACGCGGAACATAGCGAAACGTCTTCTTGCTGCGTGACAGCGTCGAACACTTTCATCATGTCTCTTCAAGATGTGCTTCTCGAAGTTTGCTTTGCTTTTTCTTTTCTGCAGCTGTGCCCAGTGTTCATACTCTTTGTGTCTTCTTTGGTAGTTTCACGACTCGGTCGCTCTGATAAAGATCAACCGACCTTCCAAAGGCAATGCTGTAGGCTGTCACATCCTTCTCTGTGCTTTGTATGAATTCCACGGGCTGTCTAGATGACATCTCACACCTACGAGCTGTTCACTCAGCGTCTGCGCGAAGCGGAAGCATCTAACGCGCTCGTCGTCATGGGTAAGCTTATCCTCTTTCATTTGAACTGGCTCGATGCTGATCTTAAAGCATTACAGTTACAGGCGAAGGCCGCTTTTATTCTGCTGGTGCAGGTTAGTATCCCCGCATTGAAGGCTCTCGGCAACTCAAATAACCGATTACAGATGTATCGCACCAATATCAACCTGACGAAACAGACCTCAACAGTCGTGTTTCCTACGTCAAGCGCTTCGCTTCTGGATCACTAGAGTAAGGCTGGCGATTCATTCATATATCGATGAGCTCATGTTGTGGTTCTTTGAGCTTAGTCTAGTCAATTGCCTGGCGCAATACTCCAAACCGCTGGTAGCTGCAGTCAATGGACCAGCAGTCGGTTTCTCAGCTGGCTTGCTTGGTCATTTCGACTTTATCTATGCCGCCGAAGGGGCTTACCTCTTTACTCCTTTCACTTCGTATGTTTCCCCTCATTATCATCTGCTTGACAACTGACTGTGCGACAGACTGGGATTGACCGCTGAAGGAGGCTCAAGCGTTACGTTCATCCAACGTATGGGTGTGGCTAAAGCGAAAGAAGCCCTATACCTAGGCAAACGCTTGTCTGCTCAAGAGCTGAAAGCATGTGGTTTTGTCAAGTAGGCTCATATCGTCCTCTTTAGCGCTTTTCCTGACAGTGATTACAGCGAGGTTCTGCCCAAAAAGGACTTTGTTCCGAACTTGGTCAAGCAATTTAATGGTCCGTTTACATTTTCTTCTCTCATCTAATAATGCTGACAATCGCACAGCTCAATTTGGACACCTCGATGCTGGCGCTGTCCTCAGGATGAAGAAGATGCTGCGGGACCATCACCCAGACTCGACTTCACAAAACATGAAAGAGATCTTGGGCGTTATCGCTGCTTTCGAAGTGAGCCTTTCCTATAATTCTCTCAGGCAAATTCTGAAAGAAAGCAGTCTGGTGTGCCACAAGAGAAATTCAAAGCTTTGGCAGCAAAGTTGTAAAAGTAGTTTTGTTATGCCAGTGCTCGATATTGCAATATACTATCCATGTGGACTGAATATACTCTTCCATAAGAAGCCCTCTGCCAATCATATTGAGCACGCTATAAGGCAGAAGAGCGCCAAGACATACCTGAAAGCAACACTTCTGTTTCTTGAGGCGACCACGCATCATGTTCGACTGGCGCTTGGAAGAAGAACATCATTGCCTGCTTTCAATTTAGCTACGAGTTACTGTAATCGAGCAGTTACAAATACCTGAAAATCCATTTGCCGGATTGCAACGCTTGACCGCAACAGAAAAGCCAAGCATACATATGTGTGATATTCACTAAAAGCATTGGAGCCTTCGGACTGTCACACCATCCAAATCAGTAGCTGTAATACGGCATAGAATTGAACGACTGACCATATATGAATCCCACATTCTGATCACCGCATCGACGGGTAGAACACGCAGCAGCAAAAGATGGATCCACTTAAACGCAAATTGTATGAATTCGACATTCTGTTCTGCCAGATGTTGTGCCAAAGGCGCTGTTCGCACGCTTGTAAATAAGCCTAGCAAAAGACACAAATTGTTGCGAACGAACCGTCGACTCTTTCGCAGTGCTCCCGCAATTTATTGATCTGCCGTTGTATGCCAGGTTGACCGGGTGTATAGTTATCTTGGATCCCTTCTGTCAATTTTGACAGACACCAGAAGGAATCTGCTTCGACTGCTTGAAGAACCGAAGTTGGTAGATGAGCTACATCGAACGTTTCCGGGTCAATGTCTGTTAGTGCATTAGCTAGTATTGGAACAGAGATGGAGAACGCACCTATATATGCAGAGAGAAAAACTTGGAAGAAAGGCGTAACGAGATCGTTTATCCCTTGAACGTATCCACTTGCTGGATGTCGGATCGCCCAAACGTATAATATCCTCTCCAAACTCTGTTCGACGAACTCAACTCATAAGCCAAGCCTATGGCATTGACGCCGACGGACCTTCTGCGTCGCCTCATAAGCCCAAAGTTGGACACCGGAATTCGTCCGAGGCACATCTATATGGATCTGATGCCAGATCGTCTGGTTCAACCCTTCTCTTCCTTTTGCAAATGCCAGCCGGACCGCATCTGCGTATTCTTGTCGTTTCCTAGCTAGAACCGATATCCTTCTTGCTGAAGGTGCTGGTAAATAGCCCTGTCCGCAGGAGCACCCTCAGCAAAAAAGCATGCGAAAGCCTACTCTGACGGACCAGCAGTAGCTGCCAGCATATAGGTCTGAGTTCATCCGGTATTCCTGCCCAACTCAATTTCCTCAAATTGCCCAGATCCACATTCTCTCTGCACAAGCAATCCAAGAATTTTTCTTTCTTCCTTCTTGTCCGCTTGCATTCTTGTTCCGCTATTGATTCAGGCTCTGTATTCTTTGATATAGGTTCTTCAGGCGGTGGATGTGAAGGTTTGGCTTGCGAGAAGGATTGAAAGGATTGCGAGAAAGGCTGTAGCGGCGGTGAAGCGAAAGGTGCGAGTGAAGGTGTTTGACTACCTGGTGATCGTGGTGCAGGTGCGAGCGAGAATGGCGGGAAAGATGGACCGGCATCGTAGAAATTGCCTGAATCTGAGACGCGTAGGTGCTGCAAAGGTAGAGCGGGATCTCGAGTAATCTCTTCCACGTTCAACTTGACAGCCGCTGCCATTTGTTCAGTGGACAAGCCTAGACCCACTAGAGGTTTGGAAGATGATGCAGCGAGAGGGGAAGGCACTCGGTCCTTCAAAGGCACCATATGATCTAGCGTATCGTCCGGTTCTGATTCAGCCAAGCTGTCTGCTCGATCACGCGTTCCAGTGCGGTGTGTCGCGCCTGGTGAAGTCGTAGGCACATGAACCCAGGATTCGTTATGCGGGTCATTGGGCGGTAGAGGCTTCAATTGAGGCGGTCTCGCGCTTTGGTAGGACAAGCTAGCCTTCTTTGCGTGGTTGCTGTTGTTCGCAGATGCTATAGGCGTCGGTCCAGGTGACTGCTCGCCTGATGATTGCCTTCGCGATCCGCCAGAGAAATAGTCCCAAATGGATGAAGAAGCTGTTCTCACAGGTTTCGGAGGCGTCGCTTTGATTGTTGAGCTAGATTTGCTGCTGCCAGAAGCTTGCGAAGACAACGATAGCTGGCTCAGGTTCGCGGCGGTAAAGTCTTGCGCCGTCACTTCGCTTGTGTCCCATGGATCGTCGTCCTCATGAATTGTCACCTGAGGCCGTCCTGATGGCATTCTTGAAAACCTTACAGGCCTGTTGGGGGTCAACAGCGCGTCTCTATTTCTCTATTCTTGCAACGACGGCTGGCTTGCATCTTTTAAACACTCTCATGCCCTGGCAAGCCTCTCGTTGAACTTAACACTGCAAGTCCTGCTCAGTATAAGCTGGAACCGAAGCTGAAGAGAACTTTCTGCACTGAGCAACGGTCGAGCAAACATCTCTTAAATCATGTCTAGCCCTTGTGTCGCACTCCCAATCTATTATTGGCCTCATGACAGCTGGATCGAGCAGCCGCTGGCAGAACACAACAAGACGGCTCAGCTCCTCTGCGCTGTCTTAAATTCCGTTGCCAACCGAAAGTCCAACCTTCATAGCGCTATGGCGAGAAGCGTACAAGCTGCTTCTGAGCTCCCGTATGAGGATGTGTCTCAAGCGATAGTCGATCAGTTGTTGTCAATGAAGCTGGATCGTATTCTGCGCGTCTCTTTTGTTGACCTCAAGGGAAGAGGCTGGGGAAAGATGGAGGGCTACTCTGACTCTGACGATGGTATTACGTCTGGCAATATCTTGCTATCTCGTGGCTATCTGGACTTCCTTGAGCCATCTCAAGAAAATGACCGCATGATTCTTCCTTTGATTCGCCCTCATCGAGCTGATCTGTGTCCTCTAGACGCTCTAGAAGCTGAATTCCAAATTCGAGCAGCAATAGCACTTCTTCTCGGCACCTTCTGACATAAATTGCGCCACTTCCTCCAACTGCTCGTTTGCGCCTGCAGCACTCCGCCTCAAATCAGTTCTGTGCGCCGTCTGGATCTTCGAGTGGCAACAGGACATATTCATCATTTGGAAGAGCTTCTGTTTGGTGGTCAACTTGGAGCAGCGTTCGACATCAACCTTGTCGGTGTGTGGAGCGAATGTCGGGCTATTGTGGTGTACAAGGAAAGCGCCTGGCACAAGATCAGTCCACTCGCCTTGGCTGATCTAGTCACCTACCTATATCGACGATATTTCTGCTACGAACCGAAAGCTCTTGGTATGGTGGTGACTATAGCAAAGGGCGAAGGCACAGTCTTGATTGACGGAGGCAGATAAGGGCGATCGGAGAGCCATCATGGCGCTCCAGTCGAGTTGGTGATTTCCAGTGACAAGTGTGCAAAGTGATGGCAGTTTCGCCTTCGCATCTTGTACGCACAATGTCATAGATAACATACATAATTTACCCTGCATTGCCCTCCCTGAAGGAAAGGGCTTTGTTGAGAATAAAGCTAGAAGAGAACACCGCGTCATCATTTCCCTGTTTGCCTCTCAAACCATCAAGATGAGCACGACAAGCATCAAGACGTTCCCACAATTCATGGACGCAGTATGCCTGCTGCTACTCTTGCCGACGTGACTCACCCAGAGCAGATTGACGAACCTCGAGCCATCCTCGCTTTCCACGCACCCTGGTGTTCGCAATGCAAAGTCGCTCGACCCAAGTTCGACGAGCTCTCCAACGAAATTGAAGGTCTAAAGTTCTATACGCTCGAGTAAGGCCGGTTTTGTGCTGAGTGTACGAAAGCTGAATCGCGACCAGTATCGACGAATGCACACAGGTGAGCTTGAACTCAATGTGTAGGCTATAGCTGATGTTTCGAAGGCGGCAGAAGAGTGCGGCGTAACGAATGTGCCTGCATTCATGATCTTTGAAGTATGTGTCTTTCGATTGGTTTGCGAAAGTCATGCTGAAGGCTGCTTAGAACGGCACAAAGATGTACAGCCATCAGGGAGGATCTACAAAGCTGCTAGAGGTGCGTCTGGTCTGGCTGGAAAGATATCAGCTGATGCACGAGCAGGACTTTGTGCGGTCGCATGTCCCTTCGTGATGTTCAGACATCTGCCAATGATCAATATGTATATTTGTGCATGCCTGTTGCTTTCGTATTGTCTCAGCTTCTGCTCTATCGATGGTTGGACGATCTCCTGTTCCGATTGCTCTCACTTCAATGGTTCATGATGCCTCATCTCGCTGCTTTCTTTATTTCTTCGCGCAATAAGCGATTCTCCGTTTCTCTTCGATTCCTCTGTCCCGGTGCATAGTTTATGTTGCTCGGCCAAAATGAATTCATGTTATGACGTTTCCTTCCGCCAAATCAATTTCCTTAACCAGCTGAAATTGTTCGCTTCTGTACAACAGCTCTCATCTACTTTACAGGGAGACACTCTCACGCTCCGCAGCCTATCGCGTCGTCTGCCGCAGACGAAGGTTATTACTTCAAGTTGCGAAGCATCAAACACGCCCTCCGTTTTCGCAAAGATACTCTCTACAGCTCACATCAGCAACGGAGAGCTACTTGCATGCTCCTGTGACTTTCTGCATGCCTCGAGCTTCGCTTGTCGAAAATAGTGGAAAGTCATCAAACAAGAGGATTTCGGACACTTTACAATGTACAAGGAGATGCGCAAGCTTGTAGGCTAGTCCTCATGTAAAGTCTCTAATCGTACCAGTATGACGGACATCGAAAGAAGGTCCGAGCGATTTTCGACTTCCTCGCGATCGGACCCTCTGCTCTCCTTGTTTCCATTCGACCACCACTCTCCATCGCCCTTACAAGATCGGCTGTATTTCGCCTTTAGCTGCCTGCTTTCGGCCTACCCACACTCTTTTAAACCCCAAGACTCAGTCCGACATTCCTTGCTTCTCTTTTCCTGAACTTCGACCTCCTGTCGCCGAATCTTCTGCACACTTGTTTGATTCCCACTGGCTTGGATTCATCCTGCGTGTGAACTGCTACTGCTGTTGTGTTGAAGACATCTACATTCGCGCATCAAAACAACAATAAACAATACTTTTGCAAGCCTCGGTCAAAGACTCTCTTCCCTTGACCTACAGCACCCTTGACCTACAGCACCAAATGAGCCATTCAGCACCCATGGCTCGATTCAGGAAATCAATTCACAAACGACAGACCTGCTCACCATACACTTCACCAGCAGAAGGCGCTACCCTTTCAGCTTATGAACCCGTTACGTTTACTTGGGACCCGAATTGTTTGCAAGAAGTCAACCTTATTGATATCTACCTCTATGATTTGGAAGAAGGCAAGAGCGAGAATGGTCCCATCTTTAGCTGGAAAGATGTCCCTACTAGAAGTGGGCAATTTGATGCACAGATCTATGTGAGTCCTTCACTCAATGTGCTGCTCTTTGAATGCTGATAGTATAATAGGCCAACTGGTATAATGCTACCGATGCTGGTGATGAAACCATGAGGTTACAATTCGTTTCAGGTCAGACTTCAGACGACTTTGTGCATTCGTGTGCTAAAACCGACTCTTGTCTCTGACAGCTGGAGATCCAGCCTGGGCAACTACGATGGCCGTCGGACCTCAGTTCACTGTCAACTGGAATGGCACTGCTCCACCGTCATCAGTCACTGCAAATGACAATTTCGACAATACTGCTGAACCTGCTGCTGCCAGAAAGAAGGATCACAGTGTTTCAGGCGGGAAGTTGGCTGCTGCTGTGGCTATTCCTTTGTTGGCTGTTATTCTTTGCTTGATTGGGTATTTGGTTTGGAGTCGCAAGAAGGGCAAGAGTACCGATAAGCGATGGTCTGGTGTTGTTCAAAAGAGGTGCGCATCTATGCGGACGTCTCAGCCTTTGCTGATGCGTGCTCTTCCGGTGGTACAGAATGTCACAAATGTCACAAGCACCCTCTTTTGTCCCCAGCCATCAAGCCAACAACAGCAGAGGCTCATACGCATTCTCAGCGAACCGCAACTCTTTCGCAGGCTCAAACCATTCACCCCTACGTAATTCTGCCTTTTTCGCTTCGGCCAGACCTTCAGGTGAATCAATGCGCGAAGCCGGAAACCGAACGTCCAGAATATCCTTTGCTACTACCCCATCACCGACTAAAGAAAGCAAGCGACCGACGTCTGTTTCATACCCCAAGATTGGTCGGAATGGAGACGTCCTTTCACCTTTATCGCCTGAACAAGATACACCTCCCATGTTGGATTTCAGGACTCATCGAGCGCAAAAGAGTTCAATGGCTTCCAGTTTGAGGAATGAAGTGTCTAATTCTGAAACGGAGGGTGCTTTGAGTGTGATTGCTGGAACGCAGAGGTTGAGCAGGTTGGGCATGGAAGAAGAAGTGATTGATAGCAGCAATGATTTGGCCAGGTTGGCTAGTGGAGAAAGTGAAGGTGGTCATTTAAGACACATGAGCGAGGGGAGCTTGAAGATGCCCAAGATGAACAGGCAGAGTTTGAGTCCTGATCAAGCGCTTGAGGTGAGCAGTCGGACGCCTCGTCAGAATGCATCTGATGTCGTGTCCGACCTGTTTACAGGCATACTCCCAAAGTAAGATCGCAGCAGCTCAACCAAAGAAGAACTTCCTCTCTTTCCTGTCACCATCACCATCTAAACAATCCGTCCAATCAATGAACTCGACCCGCTCTAAGCCAACTCTGCCAG
The DNA here is from genome assembly GCA_039545315.1 of Kondoa malvinella. Lineage (NCBI taxonomy): Eukaryota > Fungi > Basidiomycota > Agaricostilbomycetes > Agaricostilbales > Kondoaceae > Kondoa > Kondoa malvinella. The sequence goes on along the minus strand of BCIM01000004.1, from coordinate 262,742 downwards.
GCGACGAAGAAGAATCCTTCATGACTCCCTCTCAGTCCAGCGTCTCTCTCACTTTCACTCCTGGCATGCTGAACCAACCTTCGCCCGCTATAATGCGTCCTACTTCAGCTTATTCTTCATACTCGCAGACGTCTGGTGCGCAAGAAGGTCTAGGCATTAACAGCATGAGCATGGATGAGCAAATGTTTGCTGAGCAGTCGGACAGAAGGGAGAGCTTGATGGCGGACACCGGGTCTCATCACAAGCGAGCAAGCGATGCCAGTGGTTTCTATGCTCGATAGGATGCTTCAAGCATAAGGTATATATATGTCAAGATGTGTGCAGTTTCGGGCAGTGTAACAAAGTCCCTCTTGTGTGTTGTTTTTCGCCTTTTAGTTTCGTTGGAATGCTATTTGCTTTTGCCTGAAAGTCCTGTTGTCCCTTTGAAGTACAAAGCCTACAACCCATGCCCATGTGCGCAACGATATTAATATGATGATGATACTAAGACTGAAAGAATTTTCTTTCATCTTCCGACAAGAATTGCTCGAACGACTCTTGATCCAAAGCGAGCGACAACTTTTTTGTTTCGAGCGACGGTTTCTTCTCTAGCAGGTCGACTCGATTAATCGCATCCACTTCAATGATCTCCGCTTCTTCTGATGTATCTTCTTCGCTTGACCGAGATAGATCAGGTGTAGTCGTGCCTATTGGCGGGAGTGGAAGTGGACAGGTAGGAGGTGGTGAAGTCGGTTCGGTAGAAGAAGCTTTCCTCCTTCTTGAAGCAGGCGAAGAGAAGGAAGTGCTGTTGACAGACGATATTGATCCACGTCGTTCCCGATTAGCAAACAGAATGTTTTCGCTGCTTCTACGCGGGATGAAGGAATGTGAGCTGTTCCTGCTGGGTGAAGTAGGTGGTGTAGCATATCGAGCTGAGACGGGTGTACCGTGCGAGGAAAATCGTTGGGCAATAGGAGTAGGTGAAGGTGTTTTAGTCGTTTGTAGATGCTCGAGTTGTTCGGTAGCGTATTGCGATGCTATTGATTGTCGACCGGGAAAGGGAATATGTGTTTGTGATGAATGCGAAGAGGCGAGTGATTGTCGAACGGGCGAGTTGGTCATTGATGCTTGCCTCGAATTGGATGGAGAAGGCTGAGGTGATGCGAGCGCTTTCGCTGATTCTCGATCAAAGAGAATGACGCGGTTCAGAACTAGTATTTGAAGCATTGCAGGAGACATATGTAGTGTAGGTGAGAGGATGAGTCGAAGATTGGAAAGCGTCATTTTGTTCTGTTCCGAATTGGCTGCAAGGTGTGCTAGGTGGTTTGCGATCTCTCGTAAAAGCTGCCATCGCTCCATCGGTAATGTAAGCAGAACGATAGACATCTTTTGTAATAAATGCTTTGGCGGGTTCGAAAGCGAGTACTGGCTGGTCCGGTCTGGAGCTGGTGAATGCGTCGAGCTATTTCGTGCTGTCGCTGGTGCGCCAAGTGACGAGTACATGAGCTGATCTAGTATTGGTTCGAGATCCAGTGTAAGTATTGATCCCGGTACTGTAGTCAATGGAGCTGTCAGTGTCATTAGACACAAACCTGCTCAACCACCCACATTCTCTTAGCCAAGCTTTGAATAGACTAGCAACAGCATGCGGATCCAGCTCGCTCGTGCTCTTCGTCCGTAAATCGAGATCCATTCCGCAATCAAAAAGTGTCTTTAGCTGTGATACTTGCTGTGCGCTGCCGGGGACACTGTAGTGAGATACCCATATATTAGCATGTCACCATGCAATGTGAAAGTTCTACCTACCGATACAGCCCTTCTTCATCGTCATGCAGCTCGAGATACTCCATGCAACGAATAGCCACGCAAGGCAACCAAGCCATCGCTTCAGCTCTCCCCTGATCCCTTGCACTACCAGCAAGACTACCAGACGCCATTTGGTGCGGCGAAACCATCCTGGTAGCATCCACAGCATCCGACAAGCTCTTGCCAAATACTTTTCCAGACTCTTGCATGGCCGTCTTGGGTACCTGCACACCCAGGATAGTAGTGTAATCAGGACTTGAAGATCCAATCGGAGGTGAAGAAGCTGATCTAGTTCGACTGTTGGTAGGGGACAACCTTTCCGAAGTAGAAGAAGAAAGACCGGCAATTTGTTTTCTTCCCCATGTGTTTGCTTTTGCTGCTAATTGTTTGCCTTTACCTGCTCCGTTTGCTAGTCGTGTGAAAGCAGCAGCTTGGAACGCAGCGGGAATAAAGGACGTTGAAGCTGTTCTTTGTCGCTGAGGTGGAGCGAGTGATTCTCTCGAGGAAGTAGAAGTGAAGGGTGAAGAGAGTTTACGCATCATCGAAGGTTTTTGTGGTAGAGCGGGAGGCGCAGTATTGGTGGACAAATCTGACCTTCTGGCATTGTTGGTCATGCTGGAATTGCCTGTACCGAGCAGATGAGGTTCACCAAGGTATTGAGGATAGACTGTGAGTGTTGGAGGAGCGCTTGAAGGCTCTTGTAAGGTGTTTATAGTTGTAGTATAGCTCATCCGCTAGCGCTTTGCTGGTACGTCTCGAGCGTGATTTCCAATTTTGTTGGCTTGAAGCAAAGAGCGAGAAGCAAGGTCTTGAGAGATTTGTGCTTCTGTCGAGAGTGGTTTTGACACGGACAGTCACAGAAGCCTGGCCCAAAGCGACAATGGCTCGAATCGATCTTCTGTCGAGTTCAATGGAAAGCTCTCAACGCCTTTCAGGCCGCCGCTTGTCCGGATTCAACGAGTGTTGCGAATAGTCGAGGACGATATCAACAGCATGGCACAACAGCGGCGCTCAGACGACAAGGTTCTGCTTGCCGGGTCATGGCATCGGAAGAAGAAACAACAAGTGATCGTGCCTCTCTCCGTGCTGCCTGTACCTGTCCTGGCTTGTACAAGATCTGCCCCTGTCTACTTCTGCAAGCTTGCAAACAATGAAAACCGCGTTGCTCAAGCCAAATTACGTGTTTCCGCTGCAAACCTTAATGCGAATAACAAGCTAGATGATGCACGCTTCTGACACTCGCTTTAATGAAGGCTCAAAATGTTGCTGGAAAGGAAGATTGAAAGCCTAGAACCAAGCAACGAATTGTCATGCAAAGGAAACTGCATAAGAGGTGCACGCTAGCACGCTAGCATGCTCAAGTACGATCGACAAGCTGTGCTATCCGCTTCAGATTACTGCGTTAGGATAAAGGATCTGCCCAAGCCATCCTGCACGAAGGTCTGCTTGCTGCTTCATTTGGTCGACTAAAGTCTCCGTTTAAACTTAGCGCGGTTCTTTCTGCTTCTGTATCTCCGCTTACGGTCCGTCTGTGCGATTCAGAGTGATATATAGTCAGAGGAAGCTACCAAGAAATTCAAGACAGTGAACGCTCTTCACTCCATCCGTTGTAATGCTGAAGTTGTGATCAAAAGCTTCCACCTTCGCCGACTGTCAACAGAATTTCGGGCAAAAGATATGCCATCCGCGTCACTTTTCAGGCAGCCACTTTCAGCAGTCTCATGTACTTCCACTCGCCTTTTTCACTTTGCAACCCATGCTTTTCCTTTCCAGATACTTGAAGAAGTGTTTGCCATTCATTACAGGCTCTACTGTTCCGTGACTTGGCTTATTGATAGGTGGAGGGAGAAGCAGTTTGGGCGCCGGTGAGGGAGAAGCAACGGAATTTCCTGGATTGACCACCTCAGGCTCTCCAAGGCAAATATCATCGCGCCTCGACAGTATGCCATTCAAAGGTCGACGTGAAGCGTATTGAGAGTGATCATAGGGAATAACATGCAAGGTATACAAAACTGTCCATTAGAAGATGCCCACGCCCACAGCCTTCTTTACCCTGGTTCGTAGCGTGTCAAGACCGATCGCGTGATGAGGAGGGTGACCAGTCCAAGCCTGCAACAGCGTGCGTGCCTCGTTCTCCGCTAACGCATCTATGGCGGCCGAGTTGATTAGGGCAGGGATCTGTGCAGCCAAGCGTGATTGTAAGAGCTGTGGATACATGGCAGGCCCGACGACTCACGTCAGGATGAACCAAGGAAGGCAATCGCCCGTCCTTGCAAGGGATTTCCCCGTACTCGATGGCTCGGCCATCACCATGTGCCGCATTACGCGCCTGTACCGTACAGCATTCAGCCTTGCCTATCAGTGGTGTAGCTGTTCAAACGTACAGCGATTGCATGCTGCAGCACGACGGTGGATTGCGTTCGCAACTCAACCATTTGGCCCGCCATGTCGTCCAGAGTCCGCTTCATATCGTCCTGAGTCCGCTTCATGGAGTCCAATTTCTCCTCAAAAGGAAGCATAGCTGCTGTAAACCACGCAGGGGCAACTGTGTCTGCAGCGGCAGCGGTTGCTGCAACACAAGTGAGCTGCGTCAGCTGGTGCACACGGAAGAAGCGCACCTGCACAGCTTTGAGCAGTCACTTGGTGATCGTAAATTCGAGCGCTTCTCAGGTCCGCATCCGGGATTGGCCTGACTGCGTTGAGAAAGATTTAGGCCAGTACCTCAGGCGTCAAGATCCACCTACTACCACGCAAACGTTCGACATTGTGCAGATATTTCGCCGCATCACTGTGATCAGCAGCCGTCGGCGGCTGCTGAGGAGCGACAGGCAGAGGGAGCAGTGGTCTCAAAGTCGCTGATTGAGTTGGCAGAGGAATGGCCATCAAGTATTGTGATGCTTTGGGGAACAACAACAACAACAACAGTTGGAAGTTGGAAGTTGACCTTGGAACTTGTTAGGTTTTTGAATTGTTATCGGGTATAATAAAGTACTTAAGTTGCTTTTTGGTCGTCTGCTAGCTGTTAGCAGAACATTAGCCTCGACGCAAGCAAAGGGCCATGTCGGTTCTGCGTTGGCTATCGATACTCCATCGCAGTCCGCGTGTAACATGAATTGCGAGATACCAGGCTACAATTTGAAAGGTTCGCTGCAGCCTGCCTAGCCTGGCTCTTGTTCGTGCCAAAAACTTTGGACATGCAGTATTTCATAAAGCTGTTCAAGCGCTGTCAAAGATCGGCGATGAACTCTCTTTCAATGCTACGCGCTCGTCTGTTCGTTTCTCTTATACTTCCTACTTTATTCGTCTCTGAGCTGTTGTTGCCAGTGCAGCTCAAGATTTCATCTACTTCCGCTTCACGCTCTGCATTCGGTCTGGTGACTTTCGACAAGAGCTTCTTCTCTCGCTTTCGTGTCACAGTAACGGATGATCGTCCAGCTATCGACATCCAGCTCACAGCGAGGGTACGTGGTGCATTGTGTAGAGTCTTGAGTGGCTCATTTTGTTGGACAGGCTTTCCTTTCCATCCTGAAGAAAAGCTCTAGCTCGAATGTAGAGAACCTCTCTATGGTTGTTGTGGACGAGGATGTACAAGCTGCAAATGAGGAGGACGACAACACTGAAGGTGGATGTCGAGTCATTGTCAAGCTGTTCTTGAAAAATGGTTGGTCAGAGACTGGCTCTTTGGGAATTTGTTCTGATGAAGGTGTCGTCCGAAACAACAGGTGTCACAAAGACTCATCGCCTTGTTTTCTCGCCTGAAGTGGCCCTCGTCGCACTGGCAAATCGAGATGCTTGTACGAGCGAATGGACCGCTAGTCCTGGTGTGCTCAAGCAATGGATGGTACGCCTGGAGCTTTATTCTATGTACCTGCTCTGAATGAAGCTGTAGGAACACTTTCACGGCACACGAACAGGCGGAACTGAAGAAGTCACCTTTCATTGCACGCCGCAACAATGCAAGATCAAGTCATACGAAGCTCCGGAGGTTGTCGCTAAAGCCGAAAAGAGTGCGTTCAATTCATTGGCACCTTCTTTCGATGGTGTGCTCATTGCGATGTGCACAGACTCTCTCGCTTCGCGACCTATCACCACCTTGCTCACTGTAGACGTGGAGGACTTTGATTCGTATCTCATTAGATCAGAAGAGCTTGTCACTTTTGCGTTGAAGGAGTTCAAAGCCATCATCACTTTCGCTGAAGGCATTCGATCACCTCTGGAAGCTGCTTTCGCTTCGGGTGGACCGTGAGTGGCTCTCGCTGATTCTGTCTGATAGTGACTGGATCATCGGTATCATCTCACAGACCAATGTTGATCACTACGCGCACTGAAGGATGTATCGCTGACTTTGTCATTGCGACGTCCAGTGAAGACCCTGCAAAGATCAAAGAGGAGAAACCCGTCATCAGACCAAAGAAAGCAAAAGTTCCCGCTCAAGCCGCTCCCTCACAGCGACAAACAACCTTTCCACCTCCATCTCGTAACCCTACTCCAGCTCAAGCAGATCCTTGGCGTCAACCTACACCTATATTACGAAATGTGAGCATGTCACAAGAACCCGCACCTCGCAACCAAACGCCGCTCTTTCGTCCTCCTTCTCCAAGTCAAGATCATGATCTCCCAGCAGTAGAAGATCTCCCTCCTGTCGCGCAAAAGGAAGCAGATGATGAATTTGGTTTGATACCTGATAGCGAGATGGAAGGGAATTGGGATTTGATCATGTCTCAAGTGCCGGCTAGTCTGCCTCCGCCTCAGCAACCGACTAGAGTGGATAGCGATACGGAAGAAGAGGATGAATTGGATAATGAGCGTGAGAAGAAGAAGGGAAGGTGGAAGCTGTTTGATTGAAAAAGGGTTCTTCGCGAGCTGGAAGAAATCTTCGGTGAACACGTCGCGGGTTTTTGCAAATGACGCGAGGGGGTAATGAAGTCAGGAAGTCCAAAACAATGCAGGAGATGGCAGACTGCCAGAGCATGTACAGCATGTACAGCTGTGCATAGCCAATAGTTAGCCTTCAAAGCCAAAGCATTTGACAAGGCAGCTCTGTCAACCTGAAACATCGACCACTTTGGAAGAATGGCTGATAATGTGACAAGACTGCGAAGCAATACTCAAACGTCTGATGACTCTTCTCCTTCGACGCCAATGACAGAGATGGGCACGCCGCTGCTCGAAACTACAATAACGACAACAGCTCGCGCAAGTCGGGCAGATACCTCGCTGGTGCCTCTAGATAATCCTGTAGAGAGGGTCAGTTCCCTTCGACGATAGTCTCTTATCCGAAGCTCATTGGCCTGAAATGCAGACGACTACAACGATTCAACATGTTCACTCGAGAAGTGTCAATATCGAAGAAAACAAGGATGGCAGTCTGCGACTGTTGCCTGTGGCTTCTAGCAGCAAGAAGAGCCGAATAAAGAAGGTGGAAAAGATTGTGACCTTTGCACCTAGAATCAGGTAAGCGTGCACGTCTGCAGCAGTAGGGCATCAGCTTGCTCACCTCTAGCCTAGTCAATTTGACCGAACGAACCCTTCAACTGCTGGAGATACTTTCCGAGGCTTTCATACTCTGTTCTGGATCTTAATGGCCATTATGACTTTTCGGACATTTGCGACTTCGTATCGAGAGAATGGCCAACTCGTTACTTTCAACTTTGGCAAATTGATAAGTCAAGATGGGATAGTTTTGGCGATAAGTGATGGGATTTTGGTCGGCGCTACAGTGCTTTGTGTGCCGTATATCAAGTTGATGAAGAACGGTTGGATTCGATACAGACCATTTGGGTCTATCATCCAGCATCTGGCGCAGACGGCCTACCTCGCGTTAGCAATTCGCTGGACCTTTCATAGGCAATGGCCGTGGGTCCAAAGCGGATGTCGGTTGCTCTCCATTCTTTAGAGCTATATCTTACACAGGCAGTTCAGATCTCACACTTCACTCCCTCACTATGCTCATGAAGATTCATTCTTACTGCTCGACAAACGGCGTACTGTCAGAAAAGTCAATACAGCTAAAGAAACTCCGAAAACAGCTCGACGCAGCCCTCGACGCGCTGCCGAAGGGTCGCGCAGGAGCATTGAAAGAAGCCCGACAGTATCTTGAATCAGAACAGCCACCTACCAGTCCCGCGGCTTCCTCTTCAGCCGTTTCTACCCTGACGGAAAGTACGCTGCTCGCTGCGGACGATACCAAACTCTCTCGACGTCGATCTTCAGCTCATGAGGCAGCGACAACAAATGGCGAACGTGAATCATGTTGGGATACACAACACCTTATGGATATTCTCTACTTTCATCCAGACCCACAAATATCAGAGCTGGCTTCACAAAGCTTGGATTTACTAGACGACCTGACCTCACGCGGGAAAGACAAGATAGTCTGGCCAGCTAACGTCACGCTGCTCAATTTCCTCGACTACCTCAGATTACCTACACTAGTCTATGAACTGGACTACCCACGAACAAGCTCGATCCGGCCGCTTTATGTGATTGAAAAGACTTTGGCCACCTTTGGCACTTTTTCGTTGTTGTACATCATTACCGAGCATTATATTATACCCATCACAAAGGAGAAGAGCTCATTCTGGGGTATGGCGTTGGATTTGGCTGCGCCATTTATGGTCAATTACATTTTGCTTTTCTACATCAGTGAGTGAATCTTTCGTGCAACATGACGAGTCTAATGCACCGAATAGTCTTTGAATGTATAGTGAGTGAAGGGATCATATTCTGCGGCAGCAGATCATGATCCGTGACCTTACAGTGCAACGGCTTTGCCGAACTCTCGTGTTTCGCCGACAGACAATTCTACGAAGATTGGTGAGGCCCGATCAGATTGCGCGAGACTTGTTCTCATGCAGTGACAATTCGGCTTCACAGGTGGAACTCGACCTCCTTCGATGAGTTTTCACGCAAATGGAACAAGCCTGTCCATACTTTTGTTGGTTTTACCAGTCTCAGCACTTTATACTGAAAGCTAATACCACCAAACAGCTGTTACGGCATGTCTACACATCCACGAAGACGGCCTACAAGCTATCGAGATTCCAAGCTGCTTTCGTCACTTTCCTGCTTAGTGCTTGTTTGCATGAGCTTGTCATGGCGGTGGTAACAAAGGTTTGTCTCCTCGGTTCCTCTCTACCACTATGTTCATTAATGGCTTGCGTGCAGAAACTTCGACTGTACCTGTTTGGCATGCAGATGGCTCAACTTCCACTGATCATGGTTGGACGAGCGAAGATCTTCAAGCAGAATCCAGGTCTGGGGAATGTGCGTCTGTGTGAGCTACTTTCGGTCACAATACTGATATCCGCTTCACGGAGTACAGTTGTTCTTTTGGATTGGTCTGCTGAGCGGGTTTCCGTTGTTAGCGGTTGGGTATGTCGTCTTCTCTGACCCTGACAAGACATTGCTAATCGCTCTGACAGATACCTACGGTTCTAGTGGACGAGCATTGCATGACACAACGATACCCTCATGATTGCTTCATCTGTCTTCGAGGTTAGGAACTTGAATCAGCAGGAACAATTTGCCCGAAACTATCGCAATCAGCTAAGCATCAAGTGAAAGTAAATGCTGTCTGCGGTTGTGCTGGCGACGATGTAGCATCTTCTGTGTCAGCAATTGTCTGAGGCTGTTCAATATTTGCAAGACCACGCTTCAGAAGTATATATATCCCACGATGGTCTTCAGTCGTGCACTGCCAGATCAACCTCCATCTCCTCCTCATCTGACTCATCCTCGCTCTCTGCTGCCTCTTCTGGCTGACGATCAATAATAGCAGTCCAACCAGCAGCCAATTCCTCCTTCTGCTCCAACCCCAGCTTGGCCGAGACAGCTGCTAAAACCCTTTGAGCCTCCTTCACGTCCTTTTTCTGCCATACTAAGAAATCCAATCGAGCCAAGTAATCTTGTATACTCGCAGCGGATTGGGCAGTTGCTAGTCTATGCAGGATGTCCAGAGACGCGAGATCAGATTCTTCTTGGATTCTCTTGTGATAAAAGGCAAGACTGGGTGTACATTGTTTGCTTAGCGCCGGATAATCGACAGTCGTTCCAGCCCGAAGAGAATAACTGATGTATCGGCCAAGGACGAGATCTAGTATCGAGCCTGTAGAGAAGGATGAAGTGGGTGCGAGTGAAGGTGAGAGTGTTTGTGCGCGGTTAAGGAGTTGTAGGTACTTTGATTCTAGGGCAGAGGAAGACGAGGATGAGGAGTCTAACCATTCTTGTTCGATGAAATCTAGGTAAAGCGTCCATATCTGCGCATCACATTAGCGGCAGGACTTGGAAAGCGATTCGAAACATACACGCTCAGAGAATGGGCACGCCTTTAAAGCTTGTTGTAATATTTCTGCTTGCTCTTCGCTTGGCAGATTATTCGAAAGCAGACATCGCTGAGCCCACAGCGCTTCTGATCTTGGGCAATGCTTCGTCATGCTCTCTGCTGCTTCTGATGTAGGTAGGTCGCACAGATTACAGCATTCGAGGTAAGCAAGCCAGAAATCAGGATTTTGCAAAACTTGTTGGTGCTTGGATGCAGCTTTGTAGATCTTGCTGCAATTCGCCGAGAGGTATGATTTCTGTCTCGAATGAATACGAATCACATGCGAGAGACCATAGCACTCACAAGAGCTTCGTCGTCTATTCCTTGAAGTTGACCATGCATGAAAGCCAAGAAAGAAGTGTAAAGCATCGGATTCCGTTTACAAGCTGTCCAATATGCTTTTACGCATTGACTTGTAGCTAGAATCTTTTCTTCTGATGTGGATGTAGAAGCAGAGAGGTATCGTTCAGCAAGCATTGCTTCTGCTTCCACCGTGCCGGCGTAGGTCACTGCGATCTGATTGAACAGGTATTCGAGTAACTTTGATTTCAGGGGAGATTTTGAAGATTGGAGTAGGTCGACGAGGCGTTTGAAAGTGTCTGATTTGGCGCCGAACACTGCTTCTGGGTCAGCATAAATCCTTTCAGACAGAAAGATGCGCACCTTGCATAGCATTAGACAGGACAAGCTTGACCAATTGACCATTGAGTACACCATCTTGATCATTCACGCTCGCGACTTCAACTTGAGCCGTCATCTGATCCATCTCTTCATCTTGATGGCCATCAAGAGTAGGCGTAACGACTACCTCTTCCACTAGAGGCTCGGCAGCCTTTTCTTTCCCTTTTTGATTGACGCCCAACACCTGCCATCTCTTTTTCAACTTGTCTGCAAACCCAATCTCCAATCGAATCCATTTCTCCCAAATATCCCAATCTCGCTTGACAAACCTTAGACTCCTCATTATGAGTTTCCTAGTAGCGGCAGCATCTTCATGTCTTTCTGTGTATTTTATAGCAATCAACCAATATTCAGCTGAATGAGGTTGAGCAGCAATAGCAGCCGTCAAGACTTTTGAAATTTGTTTCGGACTAGGAGGAGACATGTTCTTGACATGACTAATGAGGGCGGACCATAATTCTCTTGAAGTTCGAAATCGTCTTGTACCCATGGATAAAAGGTTTGTGACATGTCGAGGTATGGAATAGGCAGAAATGGATGGGGGGCCAGTTGATCGTTTCTTGCTTGCTCGTAGTTTACGTAGCTTCTCTAGCTTTTGTTCGTATTCCGCATAACGCAGGAAATCTCGAGGTGTGCAAGATCGGCTGACTAGACTCAGTTCATAGGCTGTTCTCCTCTTGACGATTTCAGAGATCTCGGCCTAGACACACATACGCATAAGCCACAGGATATAGCCAAGAGTGATCAAAGCGGACAGATGTAAAGATTTTCTTTTCTTGCAAATCGCGCAGTTCTGCTATTTGATGCTCGAGGTTGAGCTGCACTCGTTCGCTCATAGTGTATCAACTAGTCTATAGAGGTATTTCTGTTCAGGCAGAGGTATAGCCAGCAATTCAGGGGTATCGCTCGTTTCAGGTCGAGCAAAGATTTGGACAAAGTTGGCCCTTGACGTCGACATCCACGCTTGTACCGTGTTTGATATATAGAGCAGCTACATACCACCTCTCAATTCCTCGAAACGCGCGCTGCTTCCTTGACGCGCGACCACGACTACTCTCTTTCAAAGAAAAACAACACACATGGGCGAAGTCTCGTTCCGACTCATTGTAGCGCCTGGCCTAGATCTGTTTGATGAAGTCGACTTTGAAGCTCTACCAGACTCTTTGCTTGATTACATTGCCGATTTGCCCGTTTGCAAAGCATTCGGTCATCGAGGTCACAAACGCGCACTTACGCCTGAAGCATTTCGCCAAATGAGGCTCGCTTGTATTGGGACTCAACACATTGAAGGTTATGGCTTTGATTGGTGTGAGTCGCTCGTTTGATGGGCTCGAACTGTCTGAGTGTTGATGTGATTACACAGACACCGCTTTGTATGCAGAGTGCGCTGCCCCTCTTTACGCGCAGACTCTTTGCTGATACTCGCTCAAGTCGTTCTATGTGGTAAGTCAGGCTTCTGCCAGTTTGTTACAGCTTTGAGGATTCGCGTCCTTTAGGCGTGCGACTATCATCAACTTTGTCCACTTTGATTGCGTAGCAGCAGAAGCGACGATCATGTTTGTAGATGGCTCTGATATCGTCATTGACATGCTTGAAGAAGAAGACCTGACGAACGATACGCTACAAGCCGCTTTGAATGATTGGTTTCGCTATGTCATTGTTTGCTATGATTTCTTTTGCTCTTTAGCACCTACTGGCGAGACTGGTATGTTTTATCATCTCTCATCAGTCTCTGAAACCAATTTCTTCATAGTACCGAATCTGATTGCGGACCTGCTTGAATACCCTATGGATGCTATCACTGCCGACACCGGTCTCGAGAGGCAAAACATTGACGTGGAGCATCACTTGCGCAACAGTACTTTCACTGCAAAGCATCTCATTGACGGCATTGAATGGTTGCAACGCATCACTCGCTCTAAACTCATCAATATCTTTGCTCGCTTTATTAATCCTGTGTTGAGGGATAACTTGCCCAATACTTATCCGCAGTGGTGTGCTGAGAGCCAATTGGAGAGTCTGGTGAGTACTCGTTGCCAAATCTTGTACTTTTGATCCGATACTTGGTCTAGCGATCGCAAGGTATGCCTCCAACCAATTGCACGATTACAAAGCTGATTCCGATTGATCAGCACGAAAAGCTTCTGGAGAGCTTGCTTCACTACTCGGAACCAGAATTACCTATCTGACTGACGAATGCCAAAATTGGATTGCTCTCGCTTCACATCGTGATCACCTTTATCAATCGTTCGAGGATGACTCTTTAGAGGAAAAGACGTTTGGCATTTTGACGACTGATGATTCTGGCATCATTGCTCTAGGCAGTACTATTGTCGAAGCCGATTTGCAAGCTGATATGCAAGAAGACGACGGTCCAACCAGTCCTGAATGGGAGATGCACTCAAGCGATGACACTTTATCGAGTGATTCGGATCGGTTTGGTCCTTCTGAGAATGATTATCGAGCTGCTTGCCTCTCTCCGCCTTCATCTTCTGGACAATCGCAAACCCAATCATCAGACGTTGGGGAGGATTACTCGCTTGCTTTCATGCCACCTCAAGCCCTTGCCAAAAATTTGCGCAATCTCTTCCCGTTGGCCCATAGAAAGCGTATCGCAGAATTGGAGCAGCACATTGCGGAACTGGTTGATCAGATTGCGCAAACAAAGATGCTTTCTACCAAATTGGATGAAGCAGATCAAGAAGCTACTCGTCGAGAACTCGCCTCTTTACGTCAGATTGATGATGATACTACCGTGCGCAAACGTCCAAAAGGTACCAATGCCAGAGCGAAACTTCGAGCTCAAGTCAATACTACCGTTTCGCCTGTGAATCGAAATTTGAGGAGAAGGAGGGGTAGAGCGGATACTACATCAGCTCGAATTGCTCAACAGCTCATTCCATCTTATTTGCGTCCTGATTACGTTGCCGATCCTCAAGGTGAAGAAGAAGACGCACCTGCTGAACCAGACATCATTGTCAGACCGGATCTCGATCTCGAAGAAGCTGCAGTAGCCGTCTTGGGTCGATTGCAAAGAGAAGCTTCAGTGGTTTATGACGATTCGGGCGTTGGCATGATGCTTGATGTACCTTCTTCTTTCAGCGCGGTCGATGCGAGGTTGCAAGAGCACAATGCCATGTCGGATGAAGAAGATGAAGAGGAGAGTTGGTTTCGAGATTTGGCACAGACGATGCGGGCTGAGCATGGCCGCTTTTCTGAAGGGGATGATGGCCATATCGAGATGGCTGAGGCTTGGGACGTTCTATGGTCTGATCCGCTCGTGTGATCCAGTATGTCTGTCGCTTGCTTAAGATGCCCTTGTCTGATTGCTTCAAAGCAGAACAAAGGCTCTTTCCCATTTCTCACTCTCTCGGGCTGAATTTCCTTTCGGTACATTTGCGAAGTCTGTGCATGATGTTACAGTGTAGTCCCTGCGCACTGTCTTTGCATTTACATTCCACAGTTAAAGTCGTACATCATGATCTCGCCTTTTACTCCGCAGCTTCATTGAGGCGTATACAGTAGACATCATGGCAGCTGAGTGGCATATGCGGTTCATGCGAAACAGGGTGTCGAATTACCATCTCGCAGTCTTCTCGCCAAGCTCGGTAACCGTCATACTGGCGGCGCGAATGAGGATCAAGCTGGCACAAGACACACTACTTACCGTGACGGAAGAGGTACGCGGGCTGAGCCTGATTGATATAGTTCAGTAGCTAGCTCAAAGACTGCACTGACGGCTACTGACATGGTATGGAATCGTTCCCTTGTTCCGCCAGCAAACATAGGAGGATGTGCTTCAATGGTGAAGTCCGCCTCGAAGCGCCTATCAGATGAAGAAGGCAAGGCAAGAACGACAAGCATGTCCATATGAGGGATAACGCCTTGTTTCCTGTGTTATCAACTCATTTGTGTTTCGCTATAGCAAATGACAGCTTTACGATGTCTCATCTTCCTTGACGCTGAAGAGCGCCTGTCTCGTTTCGATTCCGGACCCTCTGTCTTAGAATCAGAGGACATGCAGTACGCTAAAGCACTAGGCTGACTGGATACTGGTGTGCTACCAGAACCGCGTCAGGCACGATCTCAGTGTAAACCTACCTGAACTTACAGTCCGATACTTGTATGCCTTCTCACTGCTTCTCCCAACGTCGAGATGACCGTAGGGGTCCAGACCAAGGGAAATGCCAGCTGATGTGGTAGTACTGCGTCGGACATCTGTGAATTGTGCCGACGGATCTGAGGTCAAGGGTGAAGAGAAGTAAATTGCCTTGATGGTGGGCGAACGCGACCGCGCACTCGCTGATGATGTGGAGAAGTTGACCGTGATTGTACAGTCCATGAGTCGAGCTACGAGCAAACCCGGTTCAGTGGTGCACACGACCAGTATGTAGATGGTACGTACTCCTCGCGAGCGAATGAAATGCTGCCTGAAATCCTACCGCGACATATGTCTCAGATCCAGATGGTGCCGGCAGCTGCGTTTGACCCAACATCAATACAGAACTGCTGTTGCATTCGAAAGTCTCATACATAACGCGTATGAGCTAGAACAATATGAGCGGCTGCAATGTCAGATTGGCTAGAAGAGGCTCACTCTTATGTATCGTCAGTCTGGTATGGGGATAGCGAATGTCAGCCACATGTGCGTCATTGAGCTCATTTGATGCCAGAGTGGACCGCTGCCCACGTTGTGTTCTGCTGCGACGAAGTGTCGCATCGGGTGAGCCATTAAAGGAGAACAAGGGCGTGGTGATTCTCGAGAATTCGCTAGCAGATTGATCTCGAAGTTCAGGAATCGCTTCAAAATCGCCCATTGAGTATCGACTGGTAGACTGAGGTGTAGGAGGTGCATGACTGTTCCTGGTCGGCGTCTCGAGTTCATCATATCTGCGGCTTGCAGACGCTGGGCTGGTGCTGGCACGCACTCGACCATATCTGTCATAAGGAGGGCAGCCAGCGCTAATGTTGGCCGCTTCCTTTCGACTTTCCATGCCTGGCCGAGGGATGGAGTATGGCTCATCGGACCAAGGATTAACCTCGTCCTGGTCGGAGTCGATTAAACCGGTTCTACGAGGTTGTTGGCGCGGAGTACAGCTATTGGTTTGACCGATCGGGTCGGTTCTCCCACTTTGCATAGCGTCCCTGTACCGACCATCGCCTGCAGTGGCATCGTCCGGAACGACGGTATTGACTTGGCTCCTGCCTCGCCAGTCCGATCCGATAGTGAGAGCTGGCGTATAAGCTGCGTTCGCAAAGACGTCGTTGCCTTGATTCTGAGAGTATCTCGATGCTCGCTGCGAGCTCTGGAATTCTCTCGGTTGTCGGTCCCCCGATAGGCGAGACTGGCTACTGAGACTGATTGAGAGATCAGCAAGACCAAAGGGATTATCGTCGCCGTTGAATAAATTCTGCTGCCTGCTTAGCGCTGGTTGGCGCTGCGGGAAGGTCCTCTTGTTGACATCGCCACCGGACACTGGCGGTCGTTGCAAAGAGCTTCGTTGGCCATATTCAGGGTCAGAGTTAGGTCGTGATGAAGCAGAGTAGTACGAATCAGAAGAGTTAGATGAGAATGTGCGTCGCATCTTGAGTATGGCTCATCAGCGATTACTGGCCTCAAATTTCAGGGCCGAAACAAGCGCGTGATAAGTACTGACCATACGAAGAAGCTCCAGCAAGGCACTGTGAAGCAGGCGAAGAAGAGACAAGGAACAAATAAGAGTGGGACAAGGGCCGAAAAATCTCATTACGAAGTTCAGCGGTAAAGCGGATCCATGCGGCTAGATCAACGTGTTGAGATACGACAGATGAGAATAGACTCCAAAGAAGCGTAGGTTCCATGC
The DNA here is from genome assembly GCA_039545315.1 of Kondoa malvinella. NCBI lineage: Eukaryota > Fungi > Basidiomycota > Agaricostilbomycetes > Agaricostilbales > Kondoaceae > Kondoa > Kondoa malvinella. Next base: position 246,110 of record BCIM01000004.1, on the reverse strand, counting down.
TGTATGCTGTGCAGACAGCTATATGGGCCGCCAAGTACGAAAGTAGCAGGGCCGGCAGCTCGTTATGTGACTTGACGAGGTAGAGATATAGCCTATCGAGGCGCGAGGTGAATGTGGCTGTCGCTTCAGCATAGAGTCGACAGTCATGACAGAATCAGGCAGGTTGAGCAGCAGGATGATCGATCGATGAATTCGACTGAATGGCCGATCGCTATCGCACCTGCGCTTGCGATCAGGGAGCGCAGCCTTAGCCACCAGATAAGAGCAGCACGATCATTTCGTCCGAACAGAGACCGATGTGACTGAGGTGACTTCAAGTTGATTGTTTCGCGGCTTCAGCGAACAGTGAATGAGTCTGAGCAGTATCAGAGGCAGACATGGCCAAAGGGGTCAGCCGGAGAGATCGAACAGCATCTGAGACTCAGAGAACATTGATGGAAGTCGAGCGCAACCTTGAATTTACATTGGACAGTCTAACACTTACAACATAGTCCGCCTTCTACTTTGCAGCTTTCAGGGCAGCATCGATTATCTCAGTCATTCTGATCACGGCCTCCTCTTCATTCTTGCGCCCAATGCATTGCAAACCGATGGGAGCATTTTTGAAAGTCTCCGGATCATCTGTGAAGATCGTGAACCCTTGCTGGAAGTAGCCAGAATTAGTCAGACTTACACAGCTCGAAGACGCGTTTGTCTTCCTCGCTCAAGAAGGAAGACGGAGCAGGTTCTTTTACATCGACTGAAGGGCCGACTCGAGTGACAGGGAAGTTCGACGCGGCGTAGTCAGTCAGATTGACGAAAGAAGTGTAGTTGATGTATTGTGGCTGAACATCTCTATCAGGCATGCCCAAGCGAAGGAGAAGAGCTTACCACATCATGTTCGCCAGGACAATTCGCGCTTACTGGACAGATGATGGCATCGACAGGCCTGCCAGTGCCCGTTTGCGAGACAGTAGCTTCCCAGCGGTCGAGCTGCTTCTTGATGAATGCTAGCTTGGCGCGACTTAGTTGCCAATAGGAATAGGTGTCGAGGTGTTTCGCTTGCTTGTTCATTACCCACCCGATATGTGGTTCCCCGGACAAGGCTAGGACCGACTTGATGTCATGACCCGCGTCAGCGTTATAGATGGCGTGCTGATTGCGACAATTAGGCTCTCGATCATCGTGGCTTGATAGCTTACGATGATTTTGTTGCTCTCGGCGTGATCGATAGCTTTCCATTCGATGACAGTATGGCCAGCAGCTTCTAGTGCAGCTTTGGTCTTCTGCATAGCTCGCACATAAGGTGGATGAGGTCGACAAACACCATCGTCCCCTAGCATAACCGTCAGCGAGTGATATCGCGGTACGAAGCCACTCACACATCATGCCAAAGCATAACTTCTCACCCTTGCCGTGATCGACCAAATTGTAAGCATCTTCGTTCCAAGGCATTCGCAGAGCGGTTTTGCATCGGCTACTGCTTTCGTGAACAGCTTGAGTCCGTCGAGCGAGACTGACATTGGTCCGAGAACAGAAGGAGCGGCTTCTTCACCTAAAGAGTAAATAGTCAGTATAGGGCTCTTTCACAAAGAAAGTGACCTGACCTTCCATTGAATTTGTTGTATGCATGTATGGAATTCGGTTATAGCTAGGACGAAGACCGTATAGACCTTGGAAGGCTGCTGGTATGCGACTACCATCGCGAATAAGAGTCACATCTGCGAAAAAGTAATTGCACTGACACGCTACCGCCGAGGTCAGATCCAACACCAAGGAAACTTCCTCGCATTGCTATCAAAGCACCTTCACCTCCAGAACTTCCACCACCTGCAGAAGAGTTAGTTTGATGCTGGGACAGTGACTGAGGCAAAACCTACAAGTCAAATTAGTATTGAAAGGGTTCAGTGTCCGTCCCCATAGATTATTGTACGACTCGCTGAACATCAGCGCTTGTGGTACATTGGTCCTATACACGACTGATAAGTACAGAGAGGATCATCCTCACACGAGAGGCTCACCGAACGTAAGGGACCGCGCCTTGAGCGACAAGCAAATCGACAAGAACAGCATTGCGCTCGGAGACCTTGCCAATCCAGCCGACGTAGCCCATAGTCATCCTGTAATAGATCAGTGGAATCTTGTGCAGGAATACAGAGCGCAGTTCCCTTGCGCAGGACTTGAAGAGTACCTGATGGGGAGACCACTGTGACAGCATTCAGCCAATCATCTTATCGTCTGCGCACGCGAGAGCTTACTGCAGCGGCCCGACGACTTCACCAGTTTTGGCCAAATGTTCATCCAATGCTTTCGCTCGTACCAATGCACTCTCCATGCAAATCTCTGTCAAGCAATTCGTGAGCTGCGTCGCTACCAGCGCGCGATTTCCAAAAGCCGAAACGACTTCCAAAGCGCTCCATTTTTTGGTCTTGATTGCCTCGAGGAGCGGCGCGATGCCTTCAGTCTCGGTGATTGCTATTTCCTGGCTTGACAAGACGGAAGAGAAGTCGAATTTGGTCACGTCCAAGTCCTTTGGCAGCGATTTGAGCCTCAAGGGCTCCGGAATGAAAGCATCTCGTTTGGCTCGTTTGGCTGCCGCTTTCGCTATTTTGGCAAAAGACTTCAGCTTTCTGGACGCATTCACCTATTGCAATTGCTTACACTGCCATGTCTCGCCAGTTCCTAGTACCGAAGTAACGGCGGTCTTTGCTTGTTCGAGCAGAGTTGTCATGTCGGTCAAATTGTTAGTACAGTCCTCGAGAAGCAACCCAAGTGTGTATCTCAAGCGGCTCTTCGTTCATTCCGTCGGTATATGCCCTATCGCTTCATCCCGAAATCCTTATCGGAGTTTAGCCCTAGTGTCGTTTTCCCTATCTATACTTTCTTGACCTGGTGGGCATCTGCAAGACTCTCTTAAGCTTTGCCAGACTGTCCTCTTGCTCGCAAAGCTGGACGCACGGTAGCAAAGCACCTCTCTGACAATTGAGTCCCGCTGGCACAAAGTCGGTCGAGTCTAACACCCAATACAATTGCTTATCTCCTTATCTCTCGGGTATACCCATGGAACATCATCTAGCCGCTATCAGTGGCCCACGGGCTAAGAGCAATTAGACCGGGGCAGCCCACCTCTTATCTTATCTCAGGTCTCGCTTCCGCTCTCTCTTCTGTTCATCTTTGCCCCTCACGCCATCAGCAGCTGTATCGCAAACCATGGAAAGCCAAACCTACAGTGAGAAAAAGGACTAACACGAAGCCGTCTCTTCGGCCATTCCCGTACCAATTCATGATGGGACACGGAAATACAAAGGCGAAGACTCTGTCGAAGGAGGTGTATTCGCTGCTGGTCCGGATGGTGTGGACTTCAGGTGAGCTTGGATCGTTTTGTTCGCCGCGTAGGCTAATTGTACGGTTAGGACGGTCGGCTGGTAAGCTGCTGCATGGTAACAGTAAACGCTTGTCAAACCATACTTCCCCGATAGGAAGCGAGCTTCCTTCTTCTTCCTGAAGGTGTGGTCCATCTAGCTGGGCAAATTCGGTGATCTGATCTCGCCAGTAGATGACTTTTGCCGCCGGTGTTTTGAGCATTCCGGCTTCCTTGTATACCTTGGGAGCTGTCCTTGGCTCGCTATTCAGTACGTCTTAGATCACTGTCTTGTGTACACTGATCTCATTTACCCTTAGTCGCTTTCTGGGGCATCCTCAATGCAAGTGGATGTCGTGCGCCCAGAACTTGCATTACTAAGTTGTTTACATGTCCAGACATACATGGCTCTGTTGCAGGGACAGTTCAGAAAAGCTCATCCTTCTGTCCACACCGTGGCCGACATGGGCTACATTTTGGGTTTACAATGGGGAAAGACCGAAAGGATAGCCAAGATCTGCAGAGAAATACTCGGTGCACTGTATCGTACGTGAAAAGCCATCTACAAATCCATTAACTGATCCATACTTCTCAACAGTCATCTCATGGATCGTGAGCTTTAAGCGAGTGTCAAATCTTGCTTTGACTCATATGTTCTGGCAGCTCTGTTCCGGTGTATCGATGCTCGGCTTTACAACAGCATTGAACGCGGTCTCTGAGCATGCAACATGCACTGTCGTGTATGTGTTTGATTGGCATTGTTTCTAAGCGCTAATTTTGTCCCCTAGTTTCGGTTTCGTCTCCTTCTTTGTCATCAGCGCGGTTGGAAGTTTCCGAAAGATCTCAAGTCTCGGCATAATCAGCTGGACTGGCTTCATATCTATGTTTACTGCCATCATGATAGTAACGGTCGCAGTGTGAGTCGAGTTCATACCGCTAAGACTTTCGCTAACCTAGCAATAGAGGCTTACGGGACCGACCCTACGCTGCGCCACAGACCGGCGACTTTGAACTGGGCTACAATATCGCTCCACCAGCTGGCACTACCTTTTTGAACTGGGCTACAATATCGCTCCACCAGCTGGCACTACCTTTGCTGGCGCTTGGGGAGCTGCTCTCGCCATTTTCTCGTCTACCGCAAACACGTCAGGCTTTGTTCCAGTCATTAGCGAGATGAGAAGGCCACAAGATTATCCCAAGTCTATTCTATGTACTATGACGCTCATCAGCTCGCTTTATATGGCGATCGCGAACGTGGTGTACTATTACTGCGGTCAATGGGTGACGAGGTAAGCACTGAAGCTATGCGAAACACGATCATGTTTCAAAATGTTCTTTGCTAGTCCGGCTCTCGGAAGCGCGGGTCTTACTATCCAGAAGATCTCTTGTATGTCGCGTTTGGTCCCCTCGCATCAAAGCTTATCCCCAGCCTAGATGGTATCGCTATTCCCGGTCTCATCGCTGGCGTAGGTCAAGCAGTCTCTTAGCAAATATCATGCTAATGCATAGTTGCAGGCGGCCATCTGCGTTCATGTAGCTGGCAAATACCTTTTCGTCCGGATCTTGAGGGATTCGCCGCATCTCACTTCCAACTCGAAGACCCACTGGGTAACTTGGCTGGGCTCAACTTTCGGCATAGGTCTAGTATCCTGGATTCTGGCTGAAGCTGTGCTTTTCTTTGGATCTCTTGTTTCATTAATCGGAGGTATGTTCATGTGTTAGACGAGATTAATGTGGTCTCATCTGCTGTACAGCTGTCGGATTCGGTCCTTTGGGCGTGAATATACACTTTGTCAACTTTTTGCGTCGCTGACACTTTTGTTCAGGTCATGCTTCCAGCTCTGTTATGGTTCTCGCTCAATCCCGCTGCTTGGAAAGAGCGACCTTTGCTGGCCGTCCTGCACGTCTGTGTCTTCCTCCTTGGAAGCTTAATCACTATAGGCGGAATGTACGCCAATATCGTCAACGAGATCTAATGTTTCTCAGAATACGCTGCTGGAACGGTCGGCCACCCTTTCAGCTGTGCTGATAACTCTGGATCTACTGCAGGAGGGCAATAGGGTGTTTCATGTTTCGGACTTCGCGAGTATATATGTGCAATATAGACTTGAAACGCAACAAGCATGTCGCTTCAATGAGCCACCACCGCAAGCCTGTCAGGGCGACGATACCGACGAACAGGTGTATGTCCTGCAACAGCGAGTCCTGGTCGTATGGCTGAGAGCTGTCCAAAGTCATTACATCACGGTTTTCAGAGGCATCTGCCAGTACAGCGCCAAAGTTTTGCGCTGAACGCGAGGGTGAAAAATCTGATGTGGAAGACCGTTTGCATCGTTTCCCTTTCATTCACCAAGTCTGTCTGCGTCCTGCGCTCGTCAGAACGTCTGTTTATGTGATGTTTGTTTTCAGGCAGACTTGATACTGCCTTCGACTGCTCTTCCTCTGGCGAAAAAGATCAAAGAGCTAGTCGACGAGCAGTGCTTTACATCTGTACCGAACTGTCACCTTGGTGATCTGCTCACTCGAGGATTCCTGCAATCAACTGGATGTCGAAGCAGCGACAGTATGTTCTCCGGTGTCAGAGGCGCATGGCATCCTCTAACGGAGATGACAGGCGCGCTGTTAGCATTGTCGCTTGCTCGCAGTGACGGAGACGTGGTAGCTATCACTGCTGGTAGACTTATCATTCATTGCTCGCCTGGGCGATACGCGCAACTTGGTCTACCTGGAAGAGCATCTCGCTTCGGTCCAAAGAAAGAGCGCTATGGTCTGTTGCAATAATCGAGGCTTCTCAACATTCTAACGTTTGATGCAGTCATCGAGGTGAACTTGGGCCAACTGGCTGGCGCCGGAAGAGACAAGACCATGAAGAAGTTTAGAACGAGCCTGAATCGTCTTGGGCCATTCAACATGCTCTTCTGTTCCGCTAGCACACAAGAAGGTACGATAGTAACACTATGCAATTTCCGTCACTTACTACTACTGCTCTAGGCTATTGGAGTGCTCTCACATCCGTCTCTGTCACTCTTCCAGTACATGCAATGCAACCTTTCACAAAGCTCCGCTGCAACAGTGAAATTCTACACACTTCGTCCGGGAGTAAGGAAGACCCGTTCTCGCACCTTGATGGTCTTTTCAGCCTCGAATCTACGACTAATACTGCATTGCGCAAGCGGAAACGGGACACCGAAGCTAGAGAAGTCGAGAAAGAAGAGCTGGTCAACCATCTGCTCGACATAGCTGAAGATGCGCTAGATCGAAAATCAATGTCGGTGTTGGCCTGTGATTTTGCTGTTTAAAGCTTATCATGTGCTGTCCCCGATAGATCCTCAGATAAAGAACCGTGGGAGGGTTCTTCGCTCGTCGTACGCGTGAAGGGTTTCCTACATCCTTTGCTCTGGCCTACTATCCTTCGCATGATGTGCGTATGACGCAGCTCTGTCATATACATGGACTGATGCTCTTTCAAAATGTACAGCGAAGGGGAGCACATCTCGCAATTCTGTCTTTCCGGCCATCACTTTGCTCATTCGCCCATCGGTTTCCGAGCATCCACTGTATTGCTACCGGTATCGACTCGAACCAGAGGGGACAGTCGACATAAACGAACGACGGGCAAAGCTTTCGGTTCAGATGACGAGCGCTGTTCGATTTCGCAAGCTCAAAGTGGAGGCTTTAGATTGTTGGCTGTGTATAAAGAGAATAAGGTAGATGCTCTGCTGGTTCAGATAGAGTAATGCGGGCTCTGGTATTGATTATGCAATGTAAAATAGATTATGCATCACCCGTACGCCTCTTTTGCTTCCTAACTGCTTCCCTATGCCTCTTCCTGATCTGCTCAGTCAATCTCCCTCTTCGCTCAGTATGCCTTTCCTCTCGCTCTTGCCTAGACAGAAAAAGCTTAGCATGAACCGAAAACGATAACCTAGAAACTCACTTTGAGCCCAAAGGCCTGAATCTTCTACCAGAACCTGATGTCCAGCTCCTAGCTTCCAACCTCGCTCGTTGCTCATCATCCAAATGCAATCCTAACCGTTCCTCATCTTGCGGTAAGAACAAGGGAAAGAAAAGGGGTTCATCTTGATCAAACATAGTGGTTCGAGGTGCTTCCTTTACTGGCTGAACTTGTGCTAGTGGTCGTTTAGCGCGAGATGGAGCGGTGTATGATTCTGCTGCTTCAATCCCTGCGCTGAAGGGGTCTGCGTCTAGGTCGAAAGGCGCCAAAGCGTCGAAGAGCGAGAATCCCTCTGATCGCACATGTCAGTCGTGGGGAAAGGAAGTTCTAGGGTAGAACGTACGATCAGCTTCTTGAGGCTTGAACATGTCCTTCAAACTGGTCATGTTGACATTCTTCTCCTCCAAACCAGCTTCATCCTCCTGCATCTCATTCGGTACGACCTCTGCTTCGGGCTGCTCCTCATCCACAGCCTCTTCAAGCTCAGGCTCGACTGCCTCTTCAGGTATGTATCGCTGCACAGCTTTCCAAGTACTAGACTCGGATTGCGGTACAGCTGAAGGTAGGATAACTTTGCGTTTCTTTGGCTGTACAGGTACGACGGGTTCTTTTACTTGGGTCGACTCTTCGATGATTTCTGCTTCAGGTTGGATCGTTACTTCTTTCCGCTTCTTTGTCTTTTTCGACACTTTCTCTTCGGGCACAGGCTCGACTGTGAGTTTGTCCACGGTTGCTTCAGAGGCTTTGACATCGGGCATCTCTTCGTCATGCTCTGCTGTGTCTGATGCCGCTTGAACAGACGCAGGAGAAGCTTTGGGCTGAGAAGCGAGCAGACTGTTGAGCAGAGCGAGTTGAGAAGTCCGTTCTGAAGCAAGCATAGTCTCGTCCAAAGATTCCTTGAGCGTCTCTACTTCATGTTCCGACAGCGCGTCGGGCGAGTCTTCGCTTTCCGACGACGATGAAGAAGCAGAAGGTGTAGGCGATTTGGCCTCGATTGGCTGTTTAGGCGCTTTGGTAGCCTTCTTGCTCTGCTTTGTACTGGTTTCGTTATCCACATTGTTCACTATCGCTTTTTCGCCTTTGAGATGAGTAGGTTGCCATTTGACAGGGTCGATCTTCACCCTCTTCGCTCGAGATAGAGGCTTGATGGATTCAGGGTCAGTCTCTTTGACCTTTTTGCGCTTTTTCGTTGCTTCGGCAGGCTGATCAGGCAGAGGATGAGAGGGTCGAGTAGTGATCGGGTAGACGAGATGTTTCTTGTCTGCTGATTTGCGCCAGCCCTGTACAGAAGTATTCAAGACTTGCATTCCAGCGCTGATTAGCGACACTTACAGGCAGACCTTCTACAGTCTTTTCATCTACGAGAGTCTGGTTTGGACCTTCTTTGCCATCTACACCTCGCAGCTCCTTCTGCTTCTTGCGCTTGTCTTTCTTTGGCTTTTGCTTGGCCTCAAGCTCTGCAGCAGCTCTTTCTTTGGCCATACGCTCTTTATAGTCTGGTTTTGCCAATGCGATTCTCAAAATGTTGCCTTTCCACGTCGAACCGCTCAGCAGAGCAACACACTTTGATAATTTCGCTTGATCAGTCTTGAGAGTCAAGAAGGAATATCTTGAAGGATCTCCGTTGCCGTCGGATTGATCAAGGCGGTCAACTTTTGTGATGACACCAAAAGATGAGAAACGAGCTGCAAGTTGCGCCTCTGTGATGCCTATTGGATGGCCAGAGATGTATAATCGATAGTCTGTCGTCGGCGCAGCAGGTCCACTCATGCGAATATGACGCTGTGCATGGTCAAGCAAAGTTGAAGGTTGTCGAAGAATTTGTGTCTCTAAAGTCTGCTATACGCTCTCTATCCGCTACCTTTCCATATTGCTCCTGCCAAGATTCCTTCTGCTAAGTCCTCCTCGATGCTGTCGATGATGCGCCTGTCTGGGAGGCTGAAGCTGATCCATTGTGCGATAATTCGGCATACGAAGGACCATTATGCGATGATGCTTGTTCCGAGTGAGCCGAAGCCGTGTATGATTGTGGTAAACAAGAGGATGTAGGGTGCGAAGAGCCACTCTGTGAAGAATAACCAGATTCTGAGTCGGTGCCAGTCGCCTGTGAACGGCCTGCAATCGCTTTCTCAAAGCAAGGCGCAATGAGATGGTTGTACTCTTGTCTGAGCTGACCGTCTGTATGTGGTGTCCGCAGAGCTTGATTGGCTTTTAGCTGAAGGCTTGTTAGCTTTGGCTTCTCGCGACCAGGTCGTCGTGCTTACTATCACCGGGGAAAGATGTTCCCAGACCCATTCGTGATGCCTTTCCAGCAACCTGTGTGGTTTCATGTCATTATAGAGCCAGACAAGATGCAGACACGCACAATCTGAGGGTTCCGTGCAACTCAGGAGGCTCATCCGATATGAAGCTGTCCAAAGACGTATGCAAAGTATCTTTGATACTCATCATATCTTGATGGCTGTACGAATAGTGCGTGAGTGGAAGTATATGTGAAGCGAATGTCACATACCTGATGCCTCCCCTAAAAGTTTCGTCTAGATCTGTGGTTTCTCGAAACATGGTGCGACCAGTCAAATCCAGATTCCAGATTCCTTGCATAGCTTTGTGCGGTCTATGTATATCCGCTCTGGGATTGTACAGCACAGGATCTCCAATATTGGTAGTGTGATGATACGGTGCGCCGGCCAAGAATTCGCGTTCAAGCTTGCTCTGCAATACGACATCAGCGCAATACAGGACCACACGGGGTAACATACTGAGTACTTGTTCCGCATCATAGACTTGGTTTTGGCCACAGCTGCGTTCGCCATGGACTCCACCGTAGATGTGCCAGCAGAAGAAGAAGAAGAGTCGTCATTGTGAGTCTCAGAGCGTTGATGACCGGAAAGCACAGGAACAGCAGCTGTCTCGTAATTTCGCCATGATGTGGTCGACTCGTCCTCAGGGTGGTATGACCAATTTCCGACCTTTTTCGCTGCGCGCTCGTCGATCACATACTGGCCAGGCGGGTGTGAACTGTAAGGCTTTGTGGCAGGCACTTGATGAAGAATCTCGGATTTTTCTTTGCTGTAAGCGGAAGAATTGCTCTGCGATTTTGTAGGCAGAACATCAACCCGGATTCTGGGCAGGTCGAGGTTCATGTGATGGCTGAAAGCTTCTCGTAAGCCAACGAGGTCGGTTGGACCTCGGAGAGTGTTCTCCGCTTCTCTCTGCCATGATAGTCAGCTATAAATTTGCTGAGGTGGCCTTGAATAGAAGCGTACCAGCCCGTTCATCTGCCAAACTTCTTGATGGTGATCTTGTAGAAGTCTAGATGAGACTTTCAAATTGCTGCCTTCCGCACAGAGCGACTTGCTCACTGTAATAGAATCGCTTCTACGTTGGGAGAATAACCTTCCGATATGAGGCCCTTCATGCTGCTATGCATGGTATGTTTGATGCTTTGCATACTTGCGTGACTGACGCCGTAACTTCCATGAAGTTTTTGATCCGCTGTAGACGGCACCACTTTTGCTATTTGCCAAATCGACGGGCTCGGATCTGGTTTTGCCCAGCGGAGCCGCAAAGCTATACACGGAGGCTGGATCCTGGCTGCGACCTGGTAGCGAACAGTTGATCGGGTGCCTGCTACAATGCTAGGAGCGCCTGCACAATATTCAGTGTAGAGACTGGCCTACACAAGGCTTCAGACCAATGGCATAAGCTGCATGCGGAAGGACATACATTGTAAGCCGCTGTGATTTTCTGGGCTATTCTGTATGCAGCAACTAGACCAAGTTCTTCAACGAGAAGATCGACTAAGCGAAGTTGATCCTGTCTGCTCATCACTGCATCATGGAGGTTTGGACGCTGCAAAGTATGATCGACAGGCCGCCGTGTAGAAAGTCCGAAAGCTGGTAAGGCTGTCTCAGGCTGAGTATTGAGACCTTTGTCCAGTTCTCTGAACAGCTCGCGATGTTTTGGCTCATCGTGTGTTGTATCAGCTTGGGTGAGCTTATCGTTTTGATTCGAGTGATGACTAGCTGTAGGTGAAGCATGGCTCTTATCACCTGCACGTTGCGCGGGGTAGACAACAGCTGGCGGTGCAGGCTTGTGTATAGTACTGTCGGCGTTGTGCAGTGATTGAACACGTGCTGCTTGCTGTCCAAGCTGACTTGGAGGTGCTTGATGAAAATGAACTGAATGCAGGCTCGGGCCGTCGGTGCCGTTGTGATGCTCTGCACTTTGGGCTTCCCGGTCTTCGGCTAGACGACCCATCCGAGCCTTTAAGTTTGCCAATGCATCTGCATGCGTCAATCCAACAGGTTGTTGTGGCTGATTCCGATATTCAGTTCGCAGTGGACGTTGAGGAAGATGACCTGCTCTACTCGAAGCAGCCGGAACTCGAGTACGATAGCGCTGCTGTTTCAGAGCTCCTTGCTTTACGCGGAAAGCTTTCGCTTTCGCACGAGCCAGTCTTTCACTGTACAGCTTCCGTTCAACATTTCGATCTTTTGGAGCAGGTCTGTCTTTGCGGAGCTTGTTTTTGACGGGCCATTTCAAGAAATTGAATAGATTAGGCTGTGCTGGACGGTAAGGTTCGTGCTCAGCGACCTGTTCCTGTTGCCTTGGATAGTATTGCACTTTCTCCTCTGGGTAATAGTCTTGTTGAGGAAGATGCTGACCAGGAGGTCGATTAAGCTGAGCTTGATTTTGCTTGGGAGCTCGAGCGGGGTATCTCGGCTTTGATGCAGGCGGGTCTACAGATGTCATTCAGAAGAGCTCGTGTCTGGGAGACCTGTCAGCTCACCATAGACATGAGGCTGCTGCCTTATTGGCCAACGTTTGGCTGGTTCTGCTTCGTGTAAGTAACGGCAGAGAGCGGGGAAGGATCGACAGACTATTGCCAGAAGGGCTTACTTTACTCGTTAGTCAACGAATAAACGGTCACGAGAGTACTCACTGGCGCTTTTTGACAAGATAAAGGACATAGACAAAGACCAGAGCAACGACTACCCCGAGAACAGAGAGCCCAATCTGTCGACAGATCAGCTTCGTTTCAACCAGACAAATGTGCTTACGGTCAGTCCAGGACTGAGCAATGGCCCAGACTCTGGTTTGGCAACCAAATCTCGCTTCGACGCGGGCACAGCCATAATCTCGTTGAAGAAGAGCAGGGCGACTACGAGCATAAACAGACTTGCCGGCTCATCTAGAGGCAGCTGTAGAGAGCAAGTAAAAGAGCAACAGCAAAAAAAGCAGCGAACGAAACGGCAACCGGAAAGACACAAAGGGAACGGCAAATGCTAGCGATTTCGCTATGAATTCCAGTGAAGTTTAGAGCGTCTGATACACATGAGCAGTATTGTAGGGGCTTCTTTAGTTCTGTATATCTGCCCTTCCAGTTGTTGGTCGCAGGTGCTTGTATTCCTTTGGCCTTCGTATGACTGAAAGCAAGGCTGGATTTGGCCAGAGTTCGTTGCAGACTAAACGTAGTGTCGCACTGCAGAGATCGTTGGTCGCACACGCACTGCACATGTACAGCAAAGTGACTTGAGGAAGAGTAGCAAATGTTGGTGTACACCCGTGCAGAGCAAGCAGAGACACGCGTTGATATGATGCTGCCGTTGTAGAAGCTACACTTGAAAGTCGACGTTCAACAATGACAACCTGCCAGAGACTCAGAGCATAAATTTCTCGTGTACAACTGAATCATATTGCCGTCTCTGCCTGAATCTGCTCTGTCATTCCTCATGTGAAGCACTGCAACATCGTTTGCTAGCTTGTTGCACCAACCGCAAAAGACCGATTGTTCGGCGACTTATCGACCAAGTCGCTCTCACCCTTTCTTGTCCTTAGTGAGGGCCCGCGCTTTGGTGATCTTCTATCGCGGTGTGATAAGAAGAACCACCAGAGCTCGAATTTGTCAATACTTCCGAAGGAGCATGCATGTCTGATAGAGGTAGATGGATGGACATTGGCGAAGGTCTTGGTAGACCGAGCGCTGCCGCTACGACTGATACAGGCCCTCGCGCCATGTTATTTTGCCGCATTTCGCTGTGACAGTAATAAGCTTGACATCTTCAATTCAAGACAATGAGACTTACACGTTTGTAGGAGGATGTACCTGCGTGTGCTGCGACCTGTCTGAATGCTGCGATAGACCCAGCTCATCGACCAGCGCTTCATGCCTTGGGTCGATATGCGAAGTGTTACTGCCCATGTGCTCAAGACCCCGCCTCGAATTTTGACTGGCTGGAGCTGTCGGACCGTGGCGAGCTTCACTACGAGGAGAATCAAGCCGATGCGGTACAGGGTGCTGGTGCCTACCTGATCGATGACTTTGATCAGATTGCGCGTGTTGCTGCTGGCCGTGCATATGCGGCTGCTGATTCGAGTTAGCTGCCTGGTCTGGGTGAAATCGTCGTCCATCATTCGCGTGCGATTGCTGTTTCGCGTGATATTGACCTTTTTCGTTTCGATGATACGCGACATGCTGACTAGGTAGATGAGCTAAAGGCCTCGGCTGTCCTTTAGCTGTGGATACTGTCAGACAGTCCCTTGCAATCAGCTAAGAAGCTCACGATGCATTGGCGGCTGTCTGCTTCTAGGCCAGATTCGCGCTGGGCCGCTTTAGATCAGCCAGTCGTCAAGGAGCGAAAGATGAAAGCGGACAATTGCCAGAGGGGCTATTTCGACCCATTAGCAAAGGCATGACAACGGAAAGCAACACTCACTGATGCTTTTTGACCTGATAAAGAACATAGACAAAGAGTAGAGCAACCACTATCCCCAGGACAGATAAAGCGATCTATTGATCTTATCAATGGCGATCACTGCGGCAGGGGTAGACGTACTGTCCAGGCAGGACTGAGCAAAGGTTTCGTCTCTGGACTGGTTACCAGGTCTCGCTCGGACATAGGCTGATGACTTCAGGCCGTAAGAGAGTAAGAATACGAGCTTGGGCCGCTCCGATGGCTCATAAGAGGGTCTGATAATGAAGCAGTCGAAAGCGAAAGACAAGGACAGAAAGCGAGAGGACTTCTGGAAAAAGGAACAAAGGGAAGCTCTTCGCAGAGATTTCAAGTATGGCACGCAGAGATTGAGAGCAAGAAGTATAGAGCGCAAGCAAGAGACAGTGAGATTGAGTCCTGAGATGTCGAGGCTCGAAACGCATGAATGCGAAGGGACGCCGAATCTTGAGCTGTAGCTCGCGTCTATAACAGAGCAATATTAGATGTTCTATCTGGCTACTAGCTAAGCACAGAAGGCTGGTCTGACTCCGACGGACTGTGCGACTTAAGGCTTAAGCTTAAGCACCTAACCCCGCCAAGAGTTGCATGACCGCTTCGGGAAGCCAGTTATCAAAACACCAGCACCCCTTGTCCTAGCGAGAGCAACAGTGCTCTGTCTTCCTACTTGAACACACAGACACAAACAGACACCAATACACAGCAAATCATGTCAGCACAGAACGCAGCACCGGGCGTTGGAGGTACGATATCGGGTCCGAAGAAGTGTTGCAACGTACTGAACCTTTTTACTGAACGCAGGCACTGCCCAAGATGGTGGACTCAGTAAGTCATGCCTCGGTGACCGAATTTGAGTCGTGCTGATTTCGAATGGCTTGTAGGCACAGCAGGTACTTCTTTGCATGCTTCCGTAGGGCTGCAGCTGATACAGCGATAGACACTGTTCGTGACGGAGGTGAGTTGCGTATATTCAGGTGTCGAAGTATCAGCTGATCTGATGGGGCATAGGTCCGGATGATAAGCGAGTTGATGCACAATACCTGCCGCCTGGAGGAGAATCCCGGGAGAAGCCGTACGTATCCTGCTCGACGTGTGGACAATCGCTGATGTCTTTGCAGATTTACTCGCTCCGAAGGCAATGTAAAGACAAGCAACCCTGCACCAGGAGGCGAGTCTTCAGATGTTGTGTTTGTTGCAAGCTGACTGCTCGTAAAGTTGGTGGAACTGCAAAAGATGGAGGCCTTTGTGAGCTCAGATGTGAGAGAAATTGACGTATAGATGCTGATGTGACTTGTTCAGCTACTGCCGATACCGTTGCAGACGGGTTAGTTTGCTCTCTCGGCAGCATGTGCAGCCCGCTCACCTCTAAGCAGAGGTCCAGAAGACAGGGCCGAAGACCCTACCTACAAGCCTTGAGTGCAATAGCATGTAGGAAAGCAACCAAATCAAAGGAGTCTCAAACATATCGAATAAAATGAAAGTATCTGTACATATCAACCAAGCGGCATAGCTATAGCGAGATATACGTTCACATTTGAGACCAACGACTCGACTCAACTTATTGACTTGAGATCGACATCTGCCTTTCTCTTTCTTCGAACCACGTTGCAGTATATACCCTGCTTGGAGTATGCCACCAAAGCGCAACGCAGCTGCCTCTGCTGCTTCTGCCATTTCCAACACTTCAGCGAAAGCAGGCAAACACGCTCGCAACAGTTCCATTACAGAACCTTGCCCTCGCTGTCCTACCAAGCCAGGCCGCGGCAGACCAAAGAAAATAGACGATGACTCTGTAGATTGGATAGGCTGTGATCAGTGCGTGGCTAAGCGGCAAGTTACTCGGGAGGTCAATATGTTGATATTCGCAAGTGTTTAGGTGCTCCACCTGGTTTCATTGGCACTGCGTGACGGACGAGCCTGTGTCCAACCTTGAAAACATTGATAAAGTGGGCTATCACTGCTTCTAGAGCTCTGCGAGACGAGATATTGATTTGGGTCCTCACAGTGGTATTGCAGCGATTGTCTCGAAGCAGCTTCATCCTCTGCCAATCCGCTCACTATACAATACAATAATGCACCACGCAAGTCTGCTCGAAGCAACAAGTCGACGAACCTCAATTATGCCAACCTGCACCAAGGTCTAGAACCAGATCCGCATCGCTTCTACCACATTGTTCAATCCAAGCCTATCACGCCGCATGAATTCAAAGTCTTACCTGATGGACAAGGCATCGACGAAGAATGGGTGCTGCATCACCCGGAAAGCATGCTGGAACCTCTGATTATCGAGAATAAAGAAGGTCTAGGGATGCGTGTGCCTAGTGATCAGATGACCATCAACCAGGTAGCGCAGCTCGTCGGTACTCAAACACCTGTGGAAGTGATAGGTTCGTGAATCATGGTTCTTTGCCTTCATTGGCTAAGTATCCGTGAACACGAACAGATGTTGCATCTCAATCAGACTTGGCGAATTGGACATTAGGTCAATGGGCAGCCTATTATTCCGATCCTAAACGCTCCAAAGTCCGGAACGTCATTTCGCTCGAAGTTTCAGATACAGCACTGGCAGCTCAAATCTCTCCACCAGCAGCCGTAAAAGCGATCGATTGGGTAGATACTATTTGGCCGAAACATAGAAAGGGAAAGATGGAGTACCCGAAAGTACAGAAATATTGCTTGATGAGCGTTGCGAAATGTTGGACGGTCAGTTTGGGCGGCTTTGCATTTTGGCGTTTTGCTGATTCTGAGCTCTGGTCATAGGATTGGGTCAGTGATACATTCGGCTTTATCAGTCTTAACTGATGGTCCAATTGTTTCATTCTGACAGCACGTTGACTTCGCTGCGTCTAGCGTAAGCTCAATCAAGCATCTCTTAAGACTACCCTGACAATTCTTGCAGGTCTGGTATCATATTTTGAAAGGATCCAAGACGTTCTACTTCATCAAGCCTACAACAGAGAACTTGAAAAAGTATGAGCGCTGGTCTGGGAGTTCGGATAGACAAGAAAATACTTGGCTTGGCGATGAAGTTGATCATGTATATGAGGTGTGTGGATAACATTATTGGCCGTCTCGCGGTCTAAGTTTGTTTGAATCGCACAGGTCAAGCTGACTCAAGGCAATACTATGATCATACCCACTGGTTGGATTCACGCTGTGGTGTGTGCCCTTGATTCTGCCTTGTGATAGTCTGAGTCTGGTACAGTACACTCCATCGGATTCGCTAGTCTTCGGCGGCAACTTTCTACATTCGCTCAACATCGGCACTCAGCTCGAACTGTATCGCATCGAGATCGCTACCAAGGTGCCTCGCAAGTTCAGATTCCCAATGTTTGTTCGCTTCCGTGAGTCTCCTTTGTGTCGTTGCGAAGGTTAATGCTGACCTGATGACAGTCTGGTATGTTGCCAAACACTATACCAAGCTTTTCCAAGCTCTAGAAGGACCAGTCTCGCCCACAAACCTGCCTGATGAAGTGACGCCTCGTATCCTACAAGGTCTGAAAGCGCTCTCCGTTTTTCTTATAGAACAAGCTCGCCGAATCGACGAATCATCTACCGCTTCTTCTGATCAGCGCAAATGGGCGACCGATCACGTTCCATGGGAAGAGATTCCTCGCCCTGATAAGCTGTGCAGTCAGTTCCGTGCCTTGGTCCTGCAAGGTCTAGGTCGAACAGAAGAAGAGGAAGGCTTGCAATCAGCTGCGAAACGATCTGAATCACCTGCTATGGCTTTATCACGGAAAAGGAAACAATCTTCCGAACCACCTACCGTTTCGGCCAAGCATGCGAGGTTGAAGAATTTCAACTCAAACACAGCTGCTAGTCCGCGAACGAAAGCGTCTGGTGCGCTTGCTGCTGGTGGTAACAACGGTGCAGCGGAAGTCAAGGCTCCTGAGACAATCACTAGCCGGAGTAGGATGGGCAGGCCGTTGGAGGATGATTCGATTGGTGATGAGGAAGAAGTGGAAGTCAAGACGACTACTTCTGAGACTCGGGTCACGCGGACTGTACGAGCTGCTGGGAAAGTCATAAGAGAGACTAGGACGGTTACTACGGTTGTTGAGCGGGTGGTTTGGGATAAACTGCCTGAAGAGGAACCAAAGGCAGAAGATGCGGAAGATCAGTTGGCTGTGGCTATGGAAGCAATGTCTCAACCTGAAATGTCTCAACCTCAAGCATCGCCTATGGTCAGACAAGAATCTCAAGACTCGAATATGGCTAGTATAAAGGAAGAAACGCCCATCGAAACGCCCATTGAAGCAGTCTCGCTTCCAGCTGGTCTGTGCGACTTTGCGCAACAATCGGAACCTATGGCTCTTCCTCCTGGTCTGTCGGACTTCCTGCCCAAGCTTGATCAGCAGCCGGTAGGAGATCAGTCGGCCACTCTCCCGCCTGGCCTTTCCGACTTCATGTCTTCCTGAAGTGCTGTACGCTGTGTTGTTTGATTCGATTGAGGGAGTTGTATGTAGTAGCTGTTGGATGCAATTACCAATCTGTACCACTGTAATGAGCGGGTAGAAGACTTACCGCTGTGTCGCGACTTGCCGTGGAAATTCTTCTTTGCCTTCATGCAACGATTTTCGACACTGCCTTTAACTTACAAGTGATCCTGCAAGTGCTCGCCGGACTTTGTGTCTGGCCTGCAAGACCTTGCTGCTTCCGTGCTGTGACGCCCTTCCCCAGTGTTTCGGTAGCGCTAAAGAAGTGTTTACTTGTTACCTCAATTGGTCACTGCGGAGCTATCTACACTCGCAAGCAGGGCCTGCACGACGATATCCGCTGTGTACAAGCCAATGAAACGGTCCAACGACTCTGAAAGGCCTGCCAAGTCCTCTGAAAACGAGAAGACGAGGAACTCTGTAGACTTTGGCGCAAGGCCGCGTTTGGTGTCTGACGAACATGGGCGTCCTATAGATGTAGCTTTGAGACCCGCGCATCACGGAATACTCAAAGATGAACCGCCGAATGCCTCGTTTACCTCTTCGCAAAAGAACAAGCCGCTCAGCGCTCATGGGTCTGATGATTCTCGCGTCCGCACCCGGAATTATGTCCTCAACAATGCCAATAATCCAGGAGCAACTTTCCAAGCACCGCGGCAGAATTCAGCTCGTTTCCCTAGTCAGTCTATCGGCGACCGGATCAAGAAGGTTCTTGCGGCAGTCAGCAACTCTTTGATCCCACCTTCATCGCCTTCAGAATCAATGACGAACGCTACGGACCTTGATACGAATCGGACAGGCTCTGAATGGGGAGCTGGAGCGGAATTCAGATTACAATCCGCTCGATCAAGAAGAGATAGTCTGCTCGAAGATCATCAAGCTGGCACTACTACATTCGAGCAAGCGGTGGATGTCGTTGTTGTCGAGCGGGACTTTGATGAGATACTAGTCACGGAGGCTCACGGCAACAGTTTTGGTGTGGCAGGAAGTGAAAATGCGGTAGCTCCGAACCTGGATAGCGGAGGTATCAATGGGCTTGGTGTGACTGGGAGCACCATAGGATCAGGAGGCAACGTGCGAAGCGATCGAAGTGCAACGGAGAGCAGAAGCAGGCCAAACGGTTCGCATCATACTCGACTTACGACGGCAAGTTTCGCTTCGCTTCCGCCTTATGCTTTTCTACGATGGCGAGTCGGCCCGGCCATTTACTTCTTCTTTGAGAGCAATTTTTCGGATCCTGGCAAGGAAAGTAGCTACGTGAAGGAAAGGTGGTTCGTCAACAAAGCGTCAGCTATCGCCGGAGCGCTCTTCTTTTACCTTGTTTGGGTCATCACCATGGCGACTCAGGTCATGCCAATACCGCTCTTCAACAAAATGACCTACCTGCCCGTCGCAGGAGCCTGCATCGCACCGATCCTCATAGTTATCGCAAGAGACTGGCCGAGAAAAAGGCCGTTCAAGTACAATATTCTGCTGTTTCTAGCCACGTGGGCGTTCCCATACTGTAAGCAATTTACTCAGATTCAGCTGACGGCGCTTACGTGTAATCTCAGGCTTCCTTTTCGACATGTGGTATTGCGGCTTCTACACATCAAACAATACTTGTGGAGAGAAGGACTTTCTCGGCTTATTCTTTTGGGCGCTCGCTCCTGCTACCTTTGCGCTCTTCATGATGGGTCAAAAACGGATCTTTGCGGCAGCTGGAGCGATCGGCTATGTTGTTCTCATCTGCGTCTTGATTGTGCCGGATCGACCAAAGTTCGCAAGAAACTTGATCAATTTCATCCTCTTTCAAGTCGGTACGTAATACTACCGTGTTTTCCATCCTCAGGACTGATAGGCGGGATGCGACTGTACAGCTATTCAATGGTCTTCCTTTGTGCAAGAGAAGAGTCAAAGAAGGATGTTTTCCATGCGCGAACAGCTCAAAGCGCAGTACAAGGCAACCCAAAAAGCACAGATTGCTGAAAGACAGTCCGCAGAATCGAAGAAACGCTTCGTATCGTATATGTGAGTCCCTGAGCCACCGCATGGTTGTGTCACTTATACGGATTTGATTTCACAGCTTCCACGAAGTTCGGGTGCCGCTCAATACTGCTTTACTGGCGTTCCAGAATCTAGAGGGCGAAGACATCTTCAAGGCTGTGCCTGAAGATAGCAGAGAGAGTGAGTCCTTGCTCAATCCAGGTGTACTGGGCTGACCGCGCTTGTAGTGATCACCGGGCTCTCGTCTTCACTCATCACGATGGAGAAAGTGCTCAATGATGTGCTGGACTTCAACGTTAGTGCCATTGCTCTGTTGTTTTGCTATGCTTATTGCCTCCGGCACTTACAGCGTATGGAAGCTGGCCGTCTGATATGTACAAACAAACCTTTCGAGCTGCATCCGACGATACGGCAAATCCTCATGGCTTTCCGAGCTGTTGCGGCAGCCAAAGACATCGACCTTGTGCTCGATCTAGACCCAGCCATCGATGCTTTCTCGCCTTATTTACTGGGCGATGATATGCGAATTTCTCAAGTAATCTCGAACCTTTCTTCGTGAGTGCATCAATATGCAAGCATAGCTTGGCTCTGATCTAGTGTCCTCACAGAAACGCATGCAAATTTACTCCGACAGGCGGTAGTGTCACCTTCAAGACTCGCTTACTCCATCCGACCTCAACCTCAAACGAAAAGTCAAACACTATCATAATCCCTGTTACCGACGAAAAGCAACCTCTCAAAGAGGCATCATTAGACTCACCTACATCAGAAGACGCGATGCCGTTCGATAGAACGCTGCGTCAAGATGTCGCTATCATCCGCATGGAAATTACAGACAGCGGTGTTGGCATCCGTCCAAGAGATCTGGTCGATAACCGTTTGTTCTCGCCTTATGTTCAGACTGCGATAGGAAGGACGCAAGGCGGCAAAGGCAGTGGTAAGGCGAAATATTCTCACGTTATGTGTTGTCTGATGCGACGATTTCGCCAAACAGGGCTTGGCCTTGCTCTGGTCCGAAAGATCATCAAACTTAGCGGTGGGCGCCTCGGGGTCCATAGCGCAGTCAACACAGGTAGGTCGTGCTGAATGCGGAGCTTCCTTCTTCTAGCTAATTTGCAACAAAGGCTCTACCTTCTGGTTTGAACTACCCTTCGAGAAGACGAATCAAAAATCGCCAGACAAGAAATGGCCGAGCATGACCAAAGACGCTAGCATCTTACAAACTCTCGATCCGAACAAATCAGCCAGATCGAGTAAAGAAATGGCTCAGTTCGGCGTTCCGTCCTCGCCAGAACCATCGGGCAGTTTGAAAGAACGGGCCAAAGACCCGTTACAGCGTGCAGAGCTTGTGGCAGCTCAGATACCGATCGCGATGGACGCTGGCGGCGTTCCCGTCTCTGGTATACCTGAGCTTACTCCGGTTGACGATAGCCAAAGGGAAAAGGTATTCGCTCAGCTTCATTCGTACTTATCGATGTTGAGCCGTGTTATTTTCTTTAGCTCAATGTCCTTGTAGTCGATGATGATGGGCTGACGAGGAAGGTACGTGGATTACCAGTGAAATCCGACAAGGCTGACCACTTGATTATAGCTCATGACCCGTATGATAACAAGGTATGCTATATCAAAACCTTTGTACAGCATGTCTGATTCGACTGCTGTAGAATGGGACACGAAGTCACTTGCGCTGAAGACGGTCTTATCGCTCTCAATCTGCTACGAGATTCTTGGACGGCAAAGGAGCCGAATCGCTATGATATCATCTGTACGTTGCTTCGATTCTGCCGGGCTGGTGAGTCTAATCAGAGACGTCGTGTGCAGTCCTGGACAACCAGATGCCAAGGATGAATGGTGTCGAAGTGGTAAGAGAAGCAAGGCGGATTGGGCTTCGAAATTTCTTCTGCGGGTAGGCCTCTACGACTCTTATCTTTGTGATAAATATGCTCATACATTTGTAGGGTTACCGGCAATGCGCTGAAAGAAGATCAAGACGAATATCTGGCAGCTGGAGTTGATCGAATTCTCGTCAGTGCTGAGCATAGTGTGCGAGATGGTTGCTAATGCGTCGACTCACAGACAAAGCCAGTCCTTGAGCGCAATGTCCGCGACGCCTGTGCTCAAGCTCGCGAACGCGTGAAGGAGATTCACATGTCAGATCGCCCTGCGACTGACTATATCGACGCCTACCACGCTTCAACTGTCAACTCGTTCTCTTCTCCTCGCATTTCACCACCAGCTATCACATTACCGACAACAATTGAATAGACACCAACAACCTAATCCTTCTGTTCTTCTACTGCACCTGTAACAAAAGTACGGCGAATCGCCTCATCACTACTTTCTCTCTCAATGCTCGGCATGGTACTCTCATCATTTTACCCTCCCAATCACCTAACAGTACCCAGCAGTTCCAGTTGTATCATTTCCCCTTAGTTATATCTTATGTGCAGGGCTTCATGGGATAGAATTGTATTTATTATGGGAATGGCAGAGATACAAGCTTTTGCGGACTGAAGCATCTGACATATTTCATTGGAAAATTTCAATCTGTTCATAGTTCAAAGCATCTCTTCAAGCATCCAGCGGCTCGATCCTGCATCTGCACGTTAGCCTACCTTAGCAATAACGAGTAGACAACGTACGCAGGTATAGGTCCATAAGGTACGATTCTTGTAGGGTTGATCTGCGGGTGAGACGCTACAGAATCGATCCTTAGCTCTATCTTTTCATTGCAAGGAAAGAAGCATACTGTAATAATGAATCTTGATATGATCAAATTGTGTAGTAGATTTGAAAGCGTCGTTCTTCCAGTAGAGGTTCTTCATCCATCCTGTTGTTGCCCATTGTTCAGTACAGTTAAGTAGAGGAGAGGGTTTACGAACGGTTCAAGTTGGGGTAATCGTGTCTGATAGTGCCAACGTTACACTTGAAATGACCGACGTAGACTGGATCGAAGCGCTGCGGATAGATCAGCTTGATTGAAAGACCAGACGAGTGAGCTTACGATGATAGTAGGGTAAAGACGAATATCAGCTGAGAAGAACCAATCAACATTTCTTCAGACCAGTAATGACAAGCTTCTAACCTTCAGTCAAAGTGCCACCGATCAAATAATCTTTGCCTTCGAGCATCTTGTTCAATCGATCAAGCGAACCAGCAAGCGATTTGACATTCTCGAGGTAAGCTTCCTGAGTAGTCGCAAAGCCTGATTTGTAGACTCCATTGTTGACAGTGTCGTAAACCCTATCGACATGATTAGATCGAAATGGTGGATAGAGAGGAAGAATACCATGAATTGAGCTCGTCGATTTCTTTGCGCAACTTTTCTGGATAGTAGGTCACGCCCTTCTTATCTTCTGATACGAGGTCATCGAACTAAGGATAGAGTCAGATGGGTTTAGAAGATCGAGACGGGTGCTCACTTCGGTGTAAAGGAAGCGGACAATCTCGCTACTTTCGTTATTGACTGTCAGAACGGTCCGATGCTTCCAGTACGTCCGATAGTACAAAGACAAAAGACCGACTGACCGATCTTTGAAGTCTTCTTGTCCCAAACGACAGGCACAGTGTACCTTCCCGAGTAATCTGGTTCATGATGAAAGTAAAGCTGTTGCAACAGATCGAAGTTGTTGACTGTGTCAGGATAGACATCTGCGACTTTGCCATTATCGGATCCCTCTGCGATCATAGTCAGACTACTGGACTAATGAGATTTCGGCGAGACTTACGGCCTTCGTAGCCTACGCCGTTAAAGCTCCATCCTTGCTTGTTCATGTGTGGGTGTACGACAGAGACAGCTGCTCGTACTGTCAGCTTCGACTGACTGAGATGCGAAGACACGGACAGATGATATCCTCAAGACCCTTCAAAGCTCTAACCAACAAAGCCCGATGTGCCCAAGGACTGTATCGCTCCGTTAGCGACTACAAGACCACGCAGCTGTCTACACTGACCAGGCATAGCTGACATCTGTAAAGGCATCGGACATGAGCTTATTACATCATGAGACTTACGCAGCGCAACTCACATAAATGGTAGCGCCCCTTCTCAGCGGGATACTTTGCATTCGGGTCCTTGCTGACACAATCACGAAAGACTGAAGCTTGTCTCTTGAAATGGCCTTGTGTATTCTTTCAGTCTCTTGAACTCGAGCAGCCAAGTGAAAAGTGACGCACCGTCGCTGGATGCCCATTTCGTAATGTCCTTGTCTGTACTCATCCTTCTCGTGCTTATGGCTGTTGTTAGACGACGTGTGGCTGTCCGGAGCATAACTAAGCCTTTCCTTTGATCGACTGTAAACATCAGCAGAACCGCTATCTCCGTATATCTCCTCGTCCTTGCTTATCACCGCTACGGCGCACTGTGATACTGCCTGCCGTTGCTCCTCAACCTCGTCTGCTGGCGGTCTTTGACATCTGCTGGTTCAGCGCTTGCGCGGGGCAGACTCGAGTCGAAGACGCGCCTTTGCGGCGTGAATTCACTTCTGCTGTTTGCCTGAAGACGCTTCTGTAGAAGGTGATGCTTTCTCCTGAAACTCACATTTCCATCTGAAAATGTCTGTTCAGAAGTTATTTCGTTGAGCCACCACGTTCGAGCAAGCCTGGACAAGCATCGTTTACAGGTAGAAAGGAATGCCGACAGTCATGTCTTTCGACCATAGCTTCCGACTCTGTCACAAGAGCGAACGCCCACGAAGCGTGCATGGCCCAGGTCGAATCTTTCCGCAAGAGTTGATGGACGAAGTATTTGATCATTGTGAAAAGCCAGCACTTTGGCGACTTCGAAGCGTCAACCATTTCTTCTGTAAGTACTTCTCAGTCGCATCAATTTCACATTTGAACGAGCTGCAGACGAAGTCACCAAGCGAATTCTCTTCCGCGCCATTGCGCTTACACCAGGCTGTGAATGGCATTATCGCGACCAAGACGACCGAAGCTCTGATCATGAGAGCGTTGATCATGAGAGCGTCAACCAGCAACTTGTCGACCCTATTGCTCAATTTCCGCATCTAGCCAGATAGGTGGAGCAGGCGCATCTCGATCTGCGAATGTCTGATCATTTCTCTTCTCTCTGCAAACTTTACCAAAAGGCAATTCGCTCGCCAGGATGTACTGAAATCCGTCGCTTTCTGCTGAATGAAGCTTTTGGGGGGTTGGACTTGTTCGTTTCTATTAGAAGTCTCAGCCTCTCGGCCTTTTCGCCTGAAGAAGAGTACGATAAAGACTTCTTGTCTGCTGTGGTAGAACACGGATCGGCAATGTCGTTTTGGGAAACCTTGGAGCAGCTCGAGATCAGCGAAATAACGGGTGAATGAAGAGGCCGGGCGTCGTCTCGTTTCGGAAGGTCTGAAGAAGGCCAATCAGCTACGCAAAATGGATCTTGACCTGTGCGATGAGTACTCCATCGCCCATTATTTGAACAGTGGCCCCCTCCTTTCAAATTTGCGTACCCTCAGTGTCGAAATTGAAGACCACGGATACCGAAACAGCCTGCTAAGTATCCTTCCTACCTCTGTTTACGGAATAAAGCCTTTCAAGACCTTGACAACTTTGGCTCAAATCGTCGGAAGACTTTCATATCAATCCGGCTGAGCATCAAGAACTTCTGAGGGGCTCCTTTCGACCTGCCAAATTCCCCGCCCTTCAGCACATGGATCTGGATATCTACACCCGCGAGTTTAAAAGCTTCTGGCCGTTCATTGTTGCAGCAGCTCCTCTGTTACAGACGCTGAATGTAAATCTGACTTCTTCGCGATGGGACGAAGGGTCAGCAATCAACAGCATGGCAAAGTCAACCTTCGGAAAATCGATCGAATTCGAGCATTTGCATACCGTCAGCTTGAGCTGTCGATTCTCCGACATCCCTCTTCTGTGGTACGACACACCAGATTTTGCCCCTTGTCTCAGCAACTTTCATCTCTCACTGATTGATGACGCTTCGAATATGGGCATGCCTGGCGCGTTCGCTTCAAGCCTCCACAACTTCATTGCCGACAGCCAAAAGCTCACTTCGCTAGAGCACTTTCACATCGAGCTGCCCTGTGACCTTCAGGTAGCTCTGGTCAAGGAAATTCTTTCAGCTTTCACCAGACCAACAAAACTTCATTTGTACTTTTCCGGTAAATTTGAAGCATCGCGACCGAAGTGCCCGGGCTGCAAAGCTTTCCCTTCATCTCTACGCTGCTTCGAATTTACCGAAGAATGCTCTATGGTCGCTGATCTCCTTCAAATGAGTTGCATTGATTGTACTATTGAACTATGGGCGCCTGGAACATCTTCTAAAGCTGGTTGCGAATGGTGTAGGACTTTGGATGAGCATGGCATGTGATTGGAGCAGGTTGTGAGAATGATTGGAGCACGGGTTGGTTTGATGTAATGGTGGCTGCGTGTGATCGTTTGATGTTGCAGGCGACGGAAGGAAACAGCGTGTTATCCACGCAGGTCCATAATACTCCAGGCTGCCAGTGATGTCAAGAGTCGGAAGGGCAGGGTATGCTGTCTGCTCAGTTTACGGGAATGGACGGGTTGATCTCGCTGAGGTGAAGGAAACGAATGCGCTTTGTACAATGCAAGAACGAGAAATACAAGGATGTGAACCGCTTTTTACGTTAGATTGGCTCGTACAACTCTACGAACTTCCCGTCGGCGCTCAACTCAAAGTTCACTCTAAACCTTCCATCAGTCTCCGACGCCTTGACGTATCTCCCTCGATCTTCTTCCATCTTTTGCATGGCTTCAGTCGCCAGACCGAGATTAGAGACAGGGTTCGAAGCGCTCAAAGGGCTGTAAGGTATCGGCAAAGTCTTGATCGAATGGGTGATGATGGAAGCGGCTGACCCAAAGGCAGAAGCGAGGGAGTAGCCTTTCCAAGGATTAGCAGCGGAGTATGAGCTGATAGCTGACATTGCCAGACTGGGCATTTCCGGCGGTTCTGGCTCGCTGCTCGAGCTTGAGATGGTCTGTTGGGAGGAAACTGAATCGAAGGAAGCAGTCCGTGAGGAAGAAGCGCAAGAGTCTTGCTGTTTCTTAGTGTTGCGGAAAGACGGAGGCCGGCTACCAGTGTGATCGATGAAGGAAACTGAAAGGCTGGGCTTGCGACCAAGACTGGACGAGCGAGAGACTGGAAGTTTCAGACTTGGCTTTCCCTGGTGCTCTGATCTGGTGTGCACTGGCATGGCTTCAGCTGGAGGTATATCAGTCGGAGAAGGGCCGAGAACCGAGTTTCTTCGACTGCTCTTTCGGCTACTTCGACCACTTCGACTGCCAGACCTTCTACCGCTTTCTGACGATGCGACGGAAGAGGATGAAGACTTGGGCGGGAAACCATATGAAGCAAAACCAAGCGGAGGTGTCCAAGCGACTGGCTCTGGTTCCAATTCTGGTGTAGCTTCTGGTGATTCGACGCTTTCTTCCGGTATGAGACTAGGATCAAGCGATGTTCTACGGCTGGAAACGACTGAGATATCAACAGACGACTCGATGGTGGATTGGTCGAAGGTGGACAAGACCGGCGGATTAGCAACTCCAGCAGCGAGGGAGGCACGTCGACTACCATAGCATTGAACTTCTGGACTTGCGAGACTGAACGATTTGCGAGCTGGTGCAGCTTCAGTCCAAGGATTGACGAAGTTGCCCACTTTTCGCAGTGCAGCTGGAACGAATGCTTGTTCCGAATAATCTTCCACTGTCACTTCCGTTCCGCTATCGTCCTCCTCTTCTTCAGTGAATGAGTACGTTGAAGCCTCTGATTCTCTTCTATCGAATGGAGCAAAGTCGAATGGGATAGAGGTCTCGCTACGTTCCGAAGCGGGAGGATGGATTGCATATTGCCCAAATTCAGGAGTCGGCAGCTGAGAGTAGAACTGGTAGGTGCTAAAGTCGTTATCGTGATGATCGTAGTTGGCTCGAGAGAAAGTAGTCGAACTATCAAGTATAGAAGCATTGTCCGTGTTTTCCGTAAGAACTGATGGCGCTGATAGCGAGGAAACGTAAGGTGGTCGAGGAGTCAATGCTTCTACTTCCTCATTGAGCGGTGAAGCATGATCCTCCGATACCGAATGATGCGATTCGAGAGCTGAGGATGCTACTGATAGCGACGATTGGTGAGAGCCTTTACGAGATGCGGGTTCACTTCTGGCTAAATCCACTGTAGTCGAGCTGGAACTGCTTGAACTTCTAGAGAATGATGTACGGATAGAGTCGATGAGCGAGCCACGACGTCTTGTAGATGGAGTACCGTCGAGTGTAGCGGGTGCGGAAGAGATGGCTGGTGCAGAAACTGAATGAGGAGCTGGAATAGCGATGGAATGCGGTTTCGCTTTCTTGCCTCGGATTGACCGGATAAGCTTCGCTCGAGGCGAGCGTGACTTTGATGTCGGCTTCGTTATGCTGTCTGATGATGTTCTGAGCATGGGAGATGGGCGAGAGGGCGCAACGTCGGAAGCAGGTGTGAGATGTACAGGATGTGAAGGCATGTTGGGCTGGATTGAAGGGACAAAGTCTGGGTAATCAGATGTCGGTTGTTCGTCCTCTTCATCTGCTTCAGGTACAGCAACGAACGAAGAGCTGGCTGAGTGATGCCTTGTACTTTCTGACCAGCGAGATGACTGCTGCCATTGGTGAGGCGGGCATTGTATGCTGGACTCTGGCGTCATTCGTCCACTGGTAGAGGACTGGAGAAGTTGTGTAAGCTAAGGGAGGAAGATGTAGATCAGAAGACTAGCTACCTCGTGCGTATAGCTCTTTTCCCTTGGAACAGCCGTAAGCCGCCAAGTATTGCTCGCATTTTGTTGGTGAAGCATCTGATCTACAGAGCCCATGCTTGAGTTCATCGTGGATGTTAGATAGTCCCGCTACGCAGAAATCACTTGAACGATCAAGCGCAACTCGACACGAGACGAAAGGCGGGAAAGACAAATCGTTTCAAGACCACCGGCCGCCAAATGGACATGCCGTCTAGACATCAAGATGCATATGTAAGCGAGGAAATGCGAATGACCGGAAGTGGAAATATTTTGGAATGGCTAAGA
Organism: Kondoa malvinella; assembly: GCA_039545315.1. NCBI lineage: Eukaryota > Fungi > Basidiomycota > Agaricostilbomycetes > Agaricostilbales > Kondoaceae > Kondoa > Kondoa malvinella. The sequence continues at coordinate 216,628 of BCIM01000004.1, read as the reverse complement.
GAGTCGAGAATCTCGCGACACGAGGAGACCAAGCTGGCTTTGAAGTATAATTCTCTGCTGCAGTGCCCCGACGGCATTGCAATAGGCTCAAAAGAAGTCCTTGATTCGCGTCATATCGTGGTCAAATTCCAAGTTATGCAAGGTTCATCGCGCACCGTGACGTCCACTCCTCGTTTGCTTTGTCTAGCGTACTTTACCTGTGCTGTCCTAGCTGCCTTAGCTACAATCAGGGCGAACCATTTCCCTTGCATCGAGCTGTGGTCTCTTTCTTGAAATACTTGCAAGATGTGTACCTCTACCGTATCCTTCAGCGGAATCCTGTTCGACATGGATGGCAAGCCTTCTTACCATGCCTTTATCGCGTTCCCTTATGCTCTATCAGGTACTCTGATCGACTCGACTGAAGCTGTCAATTCAGCTCTTCACAACTATTGCGAGCGCTTAGGCCTTGATCCTGTGTCAGTCTTCGTCTCGAGCCTGTAATCCAGCTCTGAGGGTGTTCTTGTTGATAGCGAGACTATGAAAACTTCTCACGGCGTTCGAACTAGTGTGTCTAATCCTTCCGCTTGCATTACAAACTGGCTAAGTGTATTTGCGTAGTCGAAAACCTCGCTATCTGGCATAAGAAAGCAGGCAAACCAATCACTGAGGTACAACTCTTTCCGATGTCGCTTTCCAACGTATACCTAAGCGGATGTGCAGTCCGAGCTAGATCAAGCAGTCATCGACTATGAAGCCGAAATCATTCGTACAGGCAAAGAGCTAAACGATGCCGGTCTGAAAGGTCATGCAAGTTTGCCTGGCGTCAAGGATTTGATCGCATCGCTACGATCGGATGATAAAGAGCACTGGGCTTTAGTGTGAGTGCTTCTCTTTGCCTCTCTCTCTTGGTCTGAAATCGAATGCAGCACCTCTGCTACGTCGACATACGCTGTACCAGCAATGAAGTTGTCGAAAGTTGATCTACGTACGTCTACAGTCTCTTTGGCAACTGACATCAGCTGATACCTACACTCACCTAGCGCAAAACCGAATCACGGCAGAAATCTGCACAGCAGGCAAACCAGACCCACAACCATACTTGAAAGGCGCTGCTATACTCAAGCTTGATCCAGCCGAATGTTTATGTGTCGAAGATGCGCCAGCGGGTGTTACTTCAGGGTCAAAAGCAGGTTGTAAGGTCCTTGCGGTCTGCACGAGCCATAGTAGGGCAAGAATGGAACAGACGGAAGCTACTTGGTGCGTTTGGGCAGGTCGCTTTTGGTTTTATGACTAATGGCCAATATGTCGAACGCACAGGGTGGTGGATGATCTTACAAAAGTCAAAGCGTCGATAAAGGATGGGAAAGTGGTCATGGAGATTGACACCAGGCCAGCAGCGTCGGCATAAAAGTTGGACAATATCTAGAGTCTCACAATAGATAGCACAGTATCACAATAGACTGCATCCTTTTCCCCTTAATCCGCCTTGATCAAAGTCCCAGCACAATGGGGATAAAGCATTCCTCCAGTTTCACCAGGCAAAGCCGACAAATTAATCTCTTTCCAACCTCCTAAAGCCCTTAACCAATCTTCTGTCCTCCTCGTCATCTCACATCCGGCAAACAGTGTGCTCCATGCGCATTCAGTCCAGAGGATTTGCCAGAGGTTCGTTATGCTGTCATCGGAAAAGACATGTTCGTAGATGATGCTGACCCGAGTGATCAGATTGAACACAAGTAGGAAGAAGAGAAGCTTACAGAGTTCCGCCTGGTTTGAGCCATTGTTGTAACTTGGGTATCAGAGCTCGAGGGTTCGGCTAGAGCTGACACTTAGCAGAATCTTCACTTTAATACTGTAACTCACGCAAGAGCAAAGACACTAGCCCTGCATCAGTTTAAGGTCACAGGTGAATATCAGGAAGGCTCACCTGAACACAAACAATCGTATCAAACATGCCGTCAGACACACCAAACTTGGCCAAAGCTACATCATCTTCAATAGACACGGGCGCGATGGTATATTTCCTCGCTAGACCAGCAGCTTGAATTGCCGCTTTAAGCTGCCCATGCAGGCCTTCGAATGGTTCGACTATTCCAAGTGTCAGGCTAGTAAGGTTTACGTACAGCATTGGACGAACCGCCAATGACTTTCTTGACTTTATCAGGGTAGTATTTGACGTTATCTAGGAAAAGCAATGAGCCATACTCCCTACGAGAAGTGCTGTCTAGCTTACGGCCAGCACCTGATACACTTGAATGAGCTCAATCCTGTACTAAGCAGAATCTGAACTCACCAGGCCCAATCTCCAAAACATTCCCATGAGCAGGACTGATCAACTTGGTCTTGTACGCCTTTCCCACAAGCATATCAGCTTTCAGAGCTTTGATGCCGGAAATTAAAACACACATGACTATCCGCATCACTCTGCGCCAAGATTGCTCCAAAGCCATTCGAAAGGATATGATCCCACCAAGCCGGTATAGAAAACAATTTTAACTGACGAACCCGTATGAGAAGCCCGAAATCAAAGTACGGTAACGATTCACGGGACTTACGGAGGGAGAAGAGATTTGAGCTCGTAGAGCTGGTAGAAGACCATTTCGGATCACTACTAGAATCATGAGGAATGGAGCTATAAAGCCTTGTAGCCTTTGTGCGAGCGTTGGCTTCGGTAGCGGTGGGGACATCTTGATCAGTTTCTGAGGCCGAAGGAGAGAAGACGCTGGACACTGGCTGTATGAATACGAGGTCTGTAGAGGCCTGAGTGCTGCTCCAAAGGGCGAGCGTATCTTTGTTCGACGAAGCTGGACAAGGATCAGCTAATCTGATGAGCTGCAGTGGGAATAGCCGGCGAACTGGCAGCAGTTAGCAGACATAACATCAGAGTAGCAACACTCTTGCAACAAGCTTGTCCTTAGATCCATACAAATACAACATGAATTAGCTACCAAAATAAACCAGGAGACAGTTCGCCTTCTTTCACCGTACACGCTCATATCACATACGCCATCGCCAGCCCAGATAACAGCAACACGCTCGCTCCATATCTCGTACCAGAAGAAGTAGGTTCGGCACTTTGAGCAGCTTCATTCTCCGCTGATGATGCTTCCGCTTCTGCTGTTCCAGATGATATTGGTGCGCCTGTCGGTCCGAGCACTGCATTGGACGATTTCCATCTATAGTGAAGTGGACTGACTGGATGACATGCTGCTTGTAGGCATCATACTCGAGCCAGACATGATACCACTTCCGCTTGCAGACATGGCACCAGACATGGAACCAGACATGGAACCCGACATTGACTCGGATTCAGCTGCTTGTTGTCCGCAGCCCGCTTGTATTTCTATAACTTTCGTAAGTAGCAATTCATTTGAATGCGAAAAGGGGACGTACCGCCAACGGAGCTCGTAATCTGTTGCGCTGACGCAGCTGGGATAGTAGGATCACCTATAGCGCATTCCACGCAAGCCTATCAACCACAATCAAATCAGCTCTTTGCTCTTCCCAATGCTTCCTCGCGGCTCACTTCCAACTGGCTTAAATTATCCGTTGTGCATACACATTCTGGGAATTCCATAGATTGCGGCGTAGCTCCAGCACCAATGCAATCCTGTGTTGGTCCGCATCAGTGTTCAACCTTCTGTAAGACCTGAACAAACATTACCTGAACGAGGGAAGAGACGCTTTGGCAGAGTGAGAGGCATTCTGATTGTCGTGGAATTAAATGATGGAAAGCGGCTAGTTGTGACACGTTCAGCTCGAGTTCAGCGAGAGAGAATAGGGAGAAACGGACAAGTTGAGGTCGTCAACGCAGCGATCAAGAGGAGATTTGATTTCATCTGGGGCAGTCAAGCTTTTGTAGGGGCTACTGTGTGTGTATACGGGGGCTAGCTTCTGAGCGAGGTATCGGTTCAATGACAAGCCTTCTCACTTTGGAATTCAACTTCGACTCATGTCTTGGATATTGAACGCTATAAGCAGCGTCTTTTCACCTTCTACCGTGTGTCCATTAGACTCAGTTGTGTGTTACAACGCTAATGTTCTGTGGTATTAGCCATCCGAATTAGACATGCAAGCCGCGAAAGCTGTCGTCGAAGTCCGCTCCTCCTCTTTTGTCCTTTCTCATGTCTCTCTTATAATGTTGTTCTTCTTCTTCTTAGTCTTTGATCTCTCGTTACCCAGTAGCGGTATTCAGTAAATCATGTCCGTCCCATTTCCCATCATGCTTGCACTGGCTGAGAATCGTCACAGACTGCCCTTACTGCTCTAGAGCAAAGAACACCCTGCAAGCCTCTTTCGCACCAAACACTATTGGCATGTAGGTGCTCTGTCTGCTTTGCGATCGTCCGATTACTGAGTGTACTGCGGTATCTACAGCGTCGAACTGGATGATGTGGATAATGGTTCAGATTTACAAGCTGCTCTAGCGGACCGAGCGGGAAAGAGTAGAGTAACTGTGCCTCAGGTAAAGCTCTTGCGCTTGCCAGCAGAGTGAAATGCTCAAAGTTGTAAAACAGATTTACATCCAAGGCAAGCTGGTAGGAGGGAACGACGATTTGCAGTCGTTTGCAAAGACGAGCAAGTTTGAGGATTTGGTCAAGAGCATTCAAGCGGGCATGGGAGGGGAGTCGAAGCTTTGATTGTTTCCGTTTGAGCAAGCGTGTCGCTGAACCGAATGTCTTTCGAAGTAGAGCTATGCACAATGAGTAGAAGTACAACAGTGTCATCGCCCGAGATGCCATGAGTCCAAGATCATTCTAAACCCCCACCCAATCGATTTCTGCAGTCTCTTTCATCTGTGTCCGATAAAATCGTCCTCTTTTCTCTGCATAGCCGCCCTTTGCTTCTCTCCCAGTCACTCAATCTCTGCTGTTCAACTCATCTTTCACCCTGTATCCGCTTGGCCTAGTATCTACTTGACCGACTGAGAGTGCACTATTTCCCGCCCGTCGAAGCGCGCATTCATCATTGTAGAGCTCGTCTAGAGTTCAGCTTTTGCGCTCGGTCGATTTCGCTACCACACCTGTTGTCTTGATTGCTTCTTCATTGCGAACACAGGTCAGTTTCAACTCGCAACTTGTCACAATCCAGACTGACCTGACAGATTTCAGCGGAAGCGCCTCTTCCAGACCTTTACTTTCACGCCTCTTGCCTTGCTTGCTTCCCGAAGCCGCGACATTGCCTCTAGAGTCCATCCCGGATCACCATCGTCTTCCATGAATATTTCCACTGAGAAATGTTCAAGCGATGGTAGCCAGCTTGCCTCCAGCATACAAGAGGTCAACCCCCCTGGCGGAACATATCTGCAGCTTTCCAGTTCGAGCGTCTTCAATGTCGAAGGTAGGCACCGAAAAGGCTGATAAAAGTCGCCGAGACGGTCGTGGCGGCCAAAATCGCATAGTGTTAATTGAAGAGTGTGTAGCTGTACGCAGGACTCGAAGTCGAACAAGATTGAGGAGTATAGAAATGGATCCTCTTCCGGCGCATGACCATCAACCGTGACTGAGACTAGATTGGCTGGGAAGGCCTGGACGAATTGCTGAATGCTGCTTGCATCAATATGAAGCGGAATCTCGACATTGGGAGATAGATGGGTCGCCAATTATTTCAGAGCACGCGGAAGAGGGTCCGAGCCCAGCGTGTCGATCCGCCATTGTTCTGCCTCGGTCATTCTGTCGTGGTAGTCATAGTCGTCCGTCTTTGAATATGCTCCGAGCCTATCCCTCCATTCACGAATCGTCCACACCTCTTTCATCGCTGATCCCTCACCACTACTGATATGTAGCATTTGTAAGTCGGTCTGAAAGCTAGGAAGGCGTCTAATTTAGCGAGCTGGCTTCTTGTCTTATTGAAGGCGTCGGCCACACGCCACCACCGCCAGTATCCTCTGGTCGAAGAATACGCTATCTGGCACTCGTAATTGGCCCTTTTCTGCGATACTAAGCAGCTGACGCGGACATCTTGGAAGAGCAGACGGCGAGCAGGTTCGACCCAGACTTTGGAGATGGTGCAGGCAAAGAGTAGGATCCGGTTGCGTTGTTGGTAGCTCTCGCAGGAAGCAAGCGCGAGCTCAAGAATGTACAAGCAGATCTCGAATGGCAAGGTAATCATCTTGGTCAGGGGGGAAAAACTGTCGGCGAGACTGTAAAGACGCAGTCGAGGAAGGAAGCAAAAAAGAAATGAGAACAGAGGGCTGAAGCGAGGCTGAAACAAAACATTAGCAAATCAGCACCGCGAATGGGACACGTGGTAACGGACTTACCTCTAACCCACAGCGTGCGGTCCAAGGCGATAGACGCGAGCAAGACAACAGGTAGAGTGGAAAGCCAAGGAGACACAGTTAACAGCAACAGGCGGGAAATTGACTGGCGGATTCCCATGCCAGTCTGATTGCGAGCAGCCTTAGGCTACGAAAGAGGCATGCATATTCCTTTGGTGTTGAAGGGGTGCCAGACATTTGAAGATTCGTTCCAGCACAGAGCCAGGGCGGGACCGATTCGAGCCATTCTTCAAGCCTTCTCCTGCTACCCAGGCGTCTCTCCCATCGGATCAAGCATATCCAGCCTCCCTTGACCAGCAGGCGTCCCAGGTATCCTCAACTCCTCCTGAATAGCTTCGAAATACCCAGTATTCCTCACACCAGGTCTGACCGCTCTCCCCAAATCACCAAAAGATTGAACACCTAGATTAGGCATGGAAGCAGTTCGACTGAAAGTAGGCTTTGCTGGTGTGGCCATTACCAAAGTGCGACTTTTGCTTGCTCCTGTTTTTGCTTGCTTCTCTTAGCTTAAGTGATAAAAGTAAAGGATTGGGCAGAAACCAACGTTTAGGACTAGCTTGTTTCCTCTTACTAGGTCTACTTTTCGCTTTACCCGCTTGAGATTCCTTCTGATCAGGTCCTTGACTTGCGGACCTCATTTGCACTTCTCTGTTACCAAACAGATTTTTGCTGCTCGATTTGGATCTTTGTAATTTGGGTTGCTTATTGATACCCATGAGTTTGGCTAGAGTAGGACTCGCTGGAGCTTTTTGTGATTCGGCATAAGCTGCTTCTTTGGCGTCTTGAGCTGTTTTAGCTAGCCGGAGTAGGTTTGGTGTAGCTGAGGCTGAGGCCAGTGTTGCGCTTGTGGATGATTTGAGGGACGCTTGAGTTTCTGAATCTGAATCTTCAGATGAAGAGGGTTGTTCGTTTGTAGAACTGAAGATTTTGGTTCGATGACGGGCAAGATAGGCTGTTGGAAGTCTTGTTATGTATCTGCACTTCTAATCAGACTTGAAAGAGTTCAATGAAGAAGAACTTGCAGCGGATCTACGACATTCTGCCAAAAGAGTTGTACATCATCCAGATCCTGTACTGCTTTGCTGTTCGTTCCGGTCGAAGCAGATAGATCGCCAAGATCACTCATAGCTTGGTGTATTGCGAGGCGATCTGTAAACATATCGAGGGAGGCAGAAAGAGGTACATTAGGTTGAAGCTGATCTTGGGGTGACACGAGACTGGCTAGAAGATCTGACTGTGCTGTAGACGCCAGTCGTTCTAGTAGAATGAGGATCTGTAGTTCATGCCTGTTCTCCGTTTAATATACCATTCACAAATAGAGCAATGTCAAAGCCTACTCTTGCAATTCCTGCATACCAACCCAACGCCGCATCTGAGCCTTCTTCCACTTGTCCGTCTTATCACCTTCATGCTGACTGCTATCCTCTTCCCACGCGGCATAAGCTTTCAAAAGCGCAATAGTTTCTTCCGTCGTTTCAAGGCTAGCTGTGTCTTGAGATTGAAGCAAAGCAGGTCCAGTACTCCTCCACTTCTTGTCTAGATGGTTCAAGGATTGCAAAAGGGACTCTAGCAGCTCTTCAGGTAGTTGAGATGCAGAAATGAGATTGCCAAAATCCCATATTCTGTCGAGCGATTTCCCGTTTTTGCTGACCTTGCTAGCTTCCGAGCCAGGCTTGCAAGGCACAGAGGTAGTAGAAGAGCAGTACAACGCGTTAAGATAGCGCGTCTTGAGGGACTGAGCATCCAAAATCACCGCTCGGCCTGCACTTCTTTGAGGTTTCGTGGCATTGCTGGCCAGAGGCGTGGTAGAAGGTCCTGGTATACTGTCTGTAGGGTAACTAGGCTTCTCGGGCCAGGGTATAGGGCAGTCGTAAGCTGCTAGCTCATACAACATCGACCAGTTTGTTGTTGCAGAGAGGAAAGCGATATCAACAGGTTCATTTCAGTAGTCTCATAGTACACAGTGGTCGTAAAACAGCTATACAGTCCTTCTCTTCATGTCATCAGATCAGAATCTCGGGTCCTTGTTCTCCTTCTCGCTGTAATTGCATGTCAGAAAAGCTACCCTGAAGGGAACGTTGAACGCACTCAGGGTAAGGAGCATCCTTAGGGTTCAAGCCGAGTTCGATCGCCTGGATTTGCAATGCGAGCAGACGAGAGAAGCAACGAGCCTGGAAGAAGTTGCCAGCTTGCAGCCAGAAGCCCTCGACGCCTCTGTGTAGACACATAAGCACTACTTTTACGACGTTAGGAGAGATGACGAACGAGTTCCTCCAGCAAGTTTGGATTTCGCCCTGTTTGTCCACGTTCCAGCATGTGCGGAGCTGGTTGGCAGTGTCTTCTCCAATCACACTTCGGACAGTGTCACGCATTGATCCATAGCCTGTTGCAAGCACCACAATATCGGCTGGCAGGAAAGTGCCATCGGCGAATTCGAGGCCATCAGGCTTGAAGCGGGAGATTTCTTGACCTTGCTTGACTTTGATCTTGCCATCGGCGATAAGCTGAGAGCAACCGACGTCAAGGTAGTATCCTAAACGCCAGGATTAGACGAGCCACAAAAGGAGCGGTAGCAGTAAGGGCTAACCTCCGCCATCTTTAAAGTATTTCATGAAAAGACCAGAGTTGTATCGGTTGAGCTTGAAGCCGACCTTCTCTAGACCGTCGAGGATGGCTTTGTCCTTCTCTTCAATCTTTTTGGTCGCTTCAATGTGGAATTCTTCGACGAGAGGGATGGGCAGAGAAGTGAAGAGGATATCGGCGTCATCAACAGGGCTAGAACAAGCATGCATGTAAGCGGTCTCTGCGCGCTACGGTGAGCAGGTTGCACTTACGGGCCTCCTTCCTGATAAAAGCCGTTCAACCTAGGTAGTCGACATGAGCAAATCGGTAAGAACACAAGATCCTGCAGACTTACCAGCCTGGCAGACCATGCTCTGATGAGACGACGTAGGTAGAGCTTCGCTGGACAATTGTAGTGTTGACGCCGTTCTCGTAAAAGTCTAATCAATGGAATCAGCAAGGCCAGCACAGGCTGGATTCGAGACATACCGGCAGCGATGTCATGGCCTGAATTACAGCAGCCCACAACAACAGCGTTCTTGCCCTTCCATCCATCGGGACCAATATGCTTGGAAGAATGGCAGACGGTGCCCTTGAAGTCTGACATGCCTTCAAATTTGGGCACTCTCGCTTCACCCGAGAAACCAGTTGCGAGCACAATGTGTTTGGGGTTCATCTTCCTCGGCTCATAGCCTTCACGGTGAACAGTGCAGTCCCATTTACCGGTTGATTTGTCGTAGGTGGCGCCACCTTTGATCGTTGCCTTGGTCCAAACGTTCAGCTCCATCGCTTCGGCGTACGTCTTGAACCAACCCGCTAGCTTATCCTTTGGCGTGAAGATGGGCCAGTGAGGTGGATAAGGAAGGTATGGGAAATGATCCGCATAGACCTGTAATAGACATGAGCGATGCGCCATTGTTACTAAAGAGGCTGTAGACTGACAGGATCATGGAGGACTAAGTTGTAGTAGCGGTTTGCCCAGTCTGTGCACCGTCAGTAGTGTTTGCAAAGTAGATGTCGAGCTTACTGTCTCCCACATTGTCATTCTTGTCAAGACACAAAGTCGGGATGCCAAGAGCACCGAGACGGGCAGCAATCATCAGACCATTCTGGCCAGCACCAATCACGAGAACAGTGGGTTCAGTCTTCTCGAACTTGATCTTTATAGAAGCATTTTTATTTTGTGGCAACCGGACACGTGTAGACGAGGAAATACCTTTTCAGCTCTGAGATCTTTCCAGTTCTTTGCATTGGCCGAGTGCACATCAGCGCCCTGTGGTCGTCGCTCGTAGGCATTCTCTTCGGCTCCTTTGACTTCCCATACTTAACAAGGATATCAGCTAGCTTTATGGCAAATAGGCAAATAATGTACTTGTAGTAAAGAAGGTGTAAGCTTTGTTGTACTTGCCATCCTCGTTGATGAGACGTAGCAGACCTTGTCCGCGGCATTTGTCGGTTTCGTAAGTAAGATAGGCTTGAGCCCAGGTGATGTTCTCGAGAGGGACAATGGATGCTAAAGATGATCGCAAGTCAATGAGAGAAACGGGCGACTTGAGCAGACGCAACTCACCATCGGTAGGGCGGACGACCTTTAGGTTCTTGATCGCTGGAACACCAAATTGGTTCAAGCATTCCTTAATGTCTCCCTCTGCGAAAAATGATCAGCCGCGGCCTACCCTCGTAACGAGACACATACTCTTTAGCGAATTGAAATCGGTAGTGTCGACTTAAACAAAGTATAAGTCAATTCAAACATGTAGGATGAAATCACTCACTTGTAAGCATATCTCTCCACCAACCACTCTCGTGGAAAGCATCGACAATCTTGTCGATGTTCTTGCTCGACAATGCCTCTTGGAAATTGGAGACCCATTTGTGGGCCGCACGAGCAGCTTCCTGTAACCGGGTTATCAGATTGAGTAGGCTGCCGAGGGTGATGAAGACTCACAAGAGGTTTGATAGAAGGGCTATAAGACACGTCAGCCACGAACTAGCACATTGCCATCGAGAGAGACACACTCATCGAAACCTGGCCACAAACATTAGTAAGGTCCCTTTGAACGAGATGTAGGCATACCTGGAGCTGAGATTGGTTCATAACGGTTACGAGTTTCGGATTCCTTGTGTGCTGGGCTGATATCTGCGATAGACATGTTCTGCGATAAGCAGAAATGATTAGCGGGAAGGAGACAAAAGGTGCAATGATGGCAGACTGACTGTGTATTCTAAAGTGATAGAGTATATCACAGTTGAAGAACAAGCGGGAAATCAAAGAGCAGGTAGATTTACAGTAAGACAGAAACGCGCTAACGCGGGCCACCGAGCTGCGGAGAAACTTGACTGTGGGGGATTATCCGCTTCTAAGTTTGCCCTCTGAGTGGTGAGTTTGCCCGAGCATGTTACGGTCTTTGCGGCGGCACAAGAACAAGCTGCGTGGACTTGCGCGGGATGAGGCGGAAACAAGCTCAATCCGTCCAATGCGAAGCGGAGAAAGGTCTACGAGAATAGGGCCTGCATTATCTAGAGCCTTTTATCGTATATATCTATTGCCCATCAGGTTTCAGTGACTACATGGTCACATCAGCAATACTCTGGAGCTAATGCAAGATAGCCTTACACTTCTGCCTGCTCTCACTATCTCGTCCACTCCTAGAATGTTTGAAGCGATGACAGAGCTGCACAAGAGGGTGAGCACTGTAAGATTAGTAGGATATACAGAACTGACCAGGAATGCAGCAACTGCCTCTTGACGCGGCTTGATATTCAAATCAGTTTAGGCTCTCCTGGAATAGGACGAGACTGACAAATTGTCCCATATGCCCTCGGTAGTAGGATCACAACAGTCGCCTGTCTTGAGATCGATACCAACCACATGACCTTCCGCTTGTTCATCCTGCAAAGCGACAATTGACTCTTGCACATCATAACCACCGTTTTGAGCGAGTGTTTTGGGAATGATGAGCAGGGCATCAGCGAAAGCTTGCACGCCGAGCTTGGCACGTCCTTTGGCTGCTTTCTTTGTTTCGTTTTGTAAATGAGCACAGCAAGCAATCTCGAAGGCTCCTGCTCCTGGTACGACGGATGCGTCTTCTATCGCATTCTTGACTGAGCGAAGACCGTCTCTGATAGCGTCGTTGATCTGGGCAATGGTGTACGCGTTTGGGCCTGTGACGGTTCGGAGGCAGGTCAGCTCGAATTAAGCACCTGGTGACCAGACTTACCTTTAATGAGCAAAGTAACACTCTTGGCATCCTTGACGTCTTCGACAAAGGTGAACTTCTCTTCGCCCAGAGTGTGCTCGTATACCAGACCAGCATACCCAAGTACTTCAGGTGTAAGGTCTTCGACCGAATTTTGAGCTTGTCCACCGCAGACCAGCTGCAATCTGTTCGATTTCCTGATGTAAACACAGGCCTGATACGCCAGCTTGACAAAGCACGAACCTCTCCATGTTCCTCCTCTTGGCCCTTCTCAGCGCCATGATTCCATTCTTGGCCAAAACATCCAACGAAAGCGGATCAATACCCTTCTGGTTGATGATGACGAAAGTCTTTGCATCCTTTCCATCCGATACGTCCTGATCGCAGACGTGTTTCTTGAGTTCAACAATCTTGCGTAGTTTCGCATCGATGAATCGCCTTTCTGATTCGACGAGCTTTTCACGTTGTTCGGCAGAATTATAGAAGAAGCCAGAATTGACCTCGCTGTACGCCGGACAATCCTACATCAGTATAAGCTGAATATAGGCATTCGCAACGCACGTCTTTTCATACTCGAGCGAAACGTTCAGCGTCAAGATAAAGCAATTCTCCAATTTCTTGGGCATATCCGGATGTCTAGCTCCATGATCCAAGACCAGCCCTCTGACCAGTCTGGTATCTAAATCAGACTTGTGTTGCATCTTCATAATTTCCACCATGTGTAAATCAATAGGTTCATGTTGCCCTGATTTCGAGGTGGAGGCTTGTCTGATAGCAAGAACGGCGTCTACTACTGAAGTAGCGAGAGAGGTAGCTAGACGGGCGTGAAGTTTTGTTGAAAGGGATGTGCGAGCTACGGAAGTGAGGGTAGCGTGATCTGGCTTCTTTTGCTCGACTTTGAAACTGTCAAGGAACTGTATTATAATCAGCCTTGATCTAGCTTAAAAGGAAAGTGTGTACCTCCATAGCTGCCTTTTGAGCAACTTCAAAGCCTTCTGAAATCACACGAGGGTGTACGCCTTCGCTGGTATACCGCTCAGCTTGCTTTAACAGTTCACCAACCAGCAGGACCGTCGAGGTTGTGCCATCTCCAGTTTGTTCATCCTGCGCTACTGCTGTTCGTGCAATCATAGCTGCTGTAGGGTTCTGTTCGTAGGAAATCGTTCAGACAATATTTTGGCAACAGTGCTTCTGACGAACCTGAATCTGCATCTCGGTGAGCAGTACTTTGCCGTCCTGCGAGTTCAAAGCTATGAGACAAGTATACGGCCAGACCGCGCTTCAAAGCCACCTTTGTCAATTTGAGTTGACCAGACCCATCAACGAGCATTTTGATTGTTCCTCTCGGTCCCAAGTTACTCTTGACGACATTAGCGAGTCCAATAGCCTAATCCATCGGTCAGCGCTTTGACCAAGACATAGGCAGAAAAAAAGTGCGCGCACGCCTGAAGTGTTGACCATCAAGGCTTGCGACCGCCTGACGGACTCTGCCTTTGGGTTAATGAGTTGTACGGCACTCCTGGAATTGCCATAGAGGTCAGTTCGGGACCGTAGCGGGGCGTGTGGAATACGGACATGGTTGATTTTGGTTAATGCATGTCATTTTTGTCGGAACGCGTCAAAGTTGGGCAAGGAGATAGTCTAGCTGACTGTGAAGCTACAGAGATGCTACTATGCTCTAGACTGTATCAATGACTTGTACGAAGGTCAGGCTTCTATAGAAGTTCAGTGCTGTACAGCTCCAATAGGACATGGGCCTTGAAAATAGTCAGTTTGTATTCGCAGCCCAGCGACGCAGCACGGCGAGAACAGGTAAGACTGCCAATAAAACGACTGTATCACTCGAAATGTGTAAAGCGAAAGCGAAAGAACAAAATGAGGAGCGGTCACAGCGGAATGGACAAAAGAGCGCAGCAATGAACAGTATCATATGGCTGATAAAGAGGCATAGATGGGCATAGACAGTACTGCATGAGCCGTAGCACCCTTTCAATAATTTCATCTCGACGGGGCATGACAAAAAGACAAAGACCAGGGGAAACCATACAGCCAACGCATTATTGACTTGATAGGCGAAGGGCATTGACTGGACCAGAACAGAGCTGATAATTAAAAGGAAGCAGATAGAATTTGCAATATTGCTTGAACGTTTTTCGGATTAAAATACCTCCTCCCTCTCTCCAATAGCCCTCCGTACTAAGAATGTAGCCCAAGGCGCGAAGCCAATGCTCTTTCAGATAAAAGTATTTCGCACTGGCATTATTAACCTCGCTGTGTATTTCTTCTGCAGTTCGACTCCATGATGAAATCTGCCATGAGGTATTAAAGGCAGTCTATCTTGGTATAGTCGACAACTTTACCTATCCTCGAGAGGATAGGTCGTTTCTGGGCAAGAACACGTGCTTCTGGAAGCCTTTTTGACCCATGAATCGGTTGTCGGATCAAGGCTTCCGAGGCCTCTCACGTGTTTGTCCTGCTCGATTCCGACAAGACGTCTGACGGAAGGAATGCTCGAGCTGTACTACAAGCAATTCTAATTGCATTTAATGATCGAGAACTATACAATCATGTTTTCTCGCTGCAACCATGCCTGACTAGATCTTTCATTCGCTTCTTGACGCTCGACTCTGCGTGTACATATTTAGCTCTGCGACCTTATTCTGTGCCATTTCTGCGCTTTTTGTCTTGAATGGCCGAGTCCCTTGAGCAGCGTCGGCTGCCAAAATGGATCAATAGAACAAACTACAAGATCTTCTCGACCTATTATGCAGTCGGCACTATAGGCTTCCATGACGCTACCGCAGGCGCACTTCTCCCCTACATTCAGGTATCGGGCTTCTGTCTGTCCGGCAATCCAGAGTGAACTCTTTCTGCATAGAGACGCAACGGCATCAACTATGAAATTGTCTCGCTGCTATTCGTCGGAGGCTTCATTGGATCGATCAGTCAGTCCAGAAGCTATCGGTCCAGATTCTGTCTGAACAATCGGCAGCTGCCTCGCTGGTCAATGTCCCTTTAACTCGCCGCTATGGCTTGGGCAAACTCCTAGTCATCGCAGCCGTAGTCCAGTCCCTTGCCTACATCTTCATTATCGCACCCCTACCTTTCGCTCTAATGGTCGTCGCCTATGCCATATCCGGTTTTGGCTCTGCTCTGCTCGACGCCCAGTGCAACACCTACATAGCCAACCTACCTGGCGCAGAACTCAAGCTCGGCATCTTGCATTGTATTTACGGAGTCGGTGGTGTGCTCTCGCCCTTGATCGCTACAGCTTTCGTCAGCACTGGCATCCAATATCGTTACTTTTATGCTGTGACAATGGCTTTGACGATTATCAATGCTCTCATTCTGACCAACTCGTTCCAACTTGCGCATCAGTACGACCTGGAACCGGTCTCGACGACTGTTATACCGCTAGATACACTAGCATCAGCTGAAATGCAAGCGCCTATACCTCGTCCAGTGCAGGACGAAGACGAAGGGGAAGAGGGACGGCCTGCTCAATCGGAGGAGCAAAGAGTTGTGCAGCATGTCTCATTGCGGCAAGTGCTGAGATTACGCTCGGTCTGGATCATGTGGTGCGTCAATCGCAACTGCTTCTGATGTATCGCTGACTCTTAGGTAGTCTCTTCCTTTTGTTGGTCTTCCGGACAAGCCTTATACTTTGCTTACAATGCTCGCAGCATCTATGTTGGCAGCGAAGTAGCTCTTGGAGGCTGGATCGTAACCTTTTTGCTGGAGGAAAGAGGTGGCAGCGAGTCGGCCGGTTATGTCTGTAAGCTTAGTCCTTTGCTGGCCTAATCACGACTGATCGTCCTGCTAGCGAGCGGCTTCTGGGCTGGCATCGCTATCTCTCGCGTCGTAGCTGTCCCACTGACGCTCTGGCTTGGCGAACGCATCGTCATCTTTATCTATCTCGGTTCAGCTCTTGGTCTCCAATTCGTCATTTGGTTCGTGAAATCTTTAGTAGGCAATGCGGTTGCCGTGTCTTTGGCTGGCTTTGCTCTTGGTCCAATATATCCAAACGTATATTCTCTTCTGCTCCAGCGCGGAACTCAGCTAAAGTTCCTACAGGTCGTCAGCCTTAGTCAAGTCTGTTCGAATTTCAACACCTAACGATGTATAGATATCGCTCTTTGTCCGTGTCGCCCCGAGAAGTCACCATACGGCTGCTATCGGACTAGCCGCATGTATTGGTCAAGGTGGATCAGCACTGCTACCACTGTCAGTTGGACTGCTAGCAGAAGCAACCGACATTGGCAGCTTGCCTCCGGCTATGGTGACTCTGCTAGGCATCATGACAGCAGTGTGGTGTGAGCCGACTCACGTTTAGGCTTGGGACATCACTCACAAGTATACTCGCAGTTTTCATGCCCAACGCAGTGAAGAAAAGGGAATGAAATGGTCGTAAATGCAAGTTATGATACACTGTGTTCTGCCGCTCTTCCATTCATCTCCCAAATACCCACATGACCCTCTTTCCCAAACCAAGCAACCACGAGGGTATCTGCTTCTCTCCAACGAGATACGGTCTTCCATAATACGCTGCAAGCAAGACCGATACCGCTCCGACTATAGCCAGTGTCCTACCAATCTGTCGTGTCGCTACTGGCTTTGGCTTGACTTCGACTTCAGGTATCACGATATCTTTCCCCTTTATGACTATCCTCTCTGCTTCTTCATCAGTTAGCCGAGGTGTCGGACTCCATGTCCGGATACAGCTCTTGGGACCCATTATGGTATTCACGCGCAGTTTGGGATGATCGAGCGGGAATTGATGATACAGTCTTCTTGCATGAGAGAGGATATGTTCGACTGAAGTAGATGGACCAGTCGGAGAATTAGGTTCGGAATAGTTGAGGGAACGAGGTGAAATGGGATCTGGTCTGAAGGCCGGTGTGGAGACATCTGGATCTGAGTATGCTTCTACGCCTAGATCGGAATTGAGAGACCGAGGAGAGCGTCTGTCGTTCGATGAGGGATCCGAGATAAATGAAGCGGAAAGTGACGAAGGGATAGTGTCGAGATCAGAATCGGATTGGTTTGTGTTGGACGAGGATTTCGCTCGTCGCGAAGATGCTGGAGAAGACTGTCGATGCATTGCAGGTAGTTTCGATAGAGTATGATGTAGTATAGCTGGGTCATCTGCCATATCTGGATCCAACGCTGCTAGTTCTTCCTTCTTTGCTTCAATCATCTGCGCTAGACCTCAGCTCTTTGACGATCCATACACATGATCACGCACAGCAACACCAAGATAGACTACAAACGCAGGGTTCTCAGTGAGCAACACATCGAAGAGCCTCGAAATCGCTGGCAAGGAGTCCAGGTCATGTGAGAGAAGCGTCAGAACCCATGATAGCGAGAAGTATGGCAGCGCGGATATCCTGCCACCATGCTTTAGCTGTGTCATCAATGTGAATGATCAACCCACTGATCTACCAGACTTGATAAAGCTGGATCAACCAGGGCTAGCAAATTTTTCATCATTCTGCCCAGCATTATCAGCAGCACCAACCGAAACACCAATGTAGCGCACCTCAGATAACCAAGGACAGGATCCAAACCGGGACCCATGCTGTCTCGCAGCCTGTGCAAACTCATTTTGACCGCACAAGCCTTTGCCAGGTCAAGATCGCCAAGGACGAGAAGTAGAATGGACATGATATCGTGATAACCCTGTCGAATGACTAGGGCCTGAGCCAATGAAGGCACAGGGTCAAGTCACTGACCTGGAAGTAGTGCAGACCAGGCCACGAGCGCAACACATGTATGATGAGCTCACTAAGCTCTTCTTTGCGTCGTTGTTTCTCCAGCTTCGTCGCTCCTGTCCGTACTTTCAGACACGCATGACGCGACTACCGACTTGACTCACCATTCAACAGATGTATGAACGACCTGTTCACATCTAGCGACACCTGATGCTCGTCCCTGTGCTCTACTTCTTTTGCTTTGCCTTTGCCCTTAACATCTCCCCTCACACCAAGCAGGTAAGGCCAAACGACTTTCCTGACGCTATCCTCCTGAAACCCGTCCGCTTCGTACGCTATCTCCCTCAGAGCTTGCCAGTCCTCATGCTCTACTAGATCCTTGCATCTCGCGATCAACGTTACACCCTCTTCCGACGAACTACTTGACGACTTCAGCGAATACGTGCTGGAATCTATATTTGCCGAAGATGTATCAAGCGATGGCCTAGGTATCTCTACAAAGGTGGTATCGCTCTCTGTCGAATGCTCAAGCGACTCAGAAGTCATGGTCGCGCGAGACAAGAGGTTGAACGTGGCAATCTGAGATAGTGATCGAAATGCATGATATAGTTTAGCTGCTGGTATACACCTCTTCTTGTCGGTATATTGCGCATGAACGATTTGGATATGTTATAGCTGCTTCTTCTCTTCCTCTTGGTATACTGGCGCTGGAGCGATGCCGACATACTCGCGGTATTCTATATACTCAATCAGACTTGTACAATGCAGGAGAAGAACAACGAACCGGCTTCTATATCGGCAACAAAGCGGTCGAGAGGTAGATCGTTCGCTATGATGGGCAGTATCATCATCATCCCAAACTCGCGAACTCGACAGCGCGGCTCACCTTCCTGACCGAACGGATCAGACAGCTGTTCCGCAGCACGATCAACACCAAAGTAGGTAAAAGTAGCGATCGCAGTAGCTGGCTGTACGTCAGGAAGCAACTATATTAGCCTAGACTAAAGATGCTGCTTCCCACGCACGATGGTAAAGATGCCCAAGGTCTTCACTAGCGAGGGTGGTATAGCCAGCAAGTAGACTGTGATCGAATGAGATCAAGTCCCGTAAGGAAAGATCAGGAGCACTCACAGAAAAGCATTTGTTGCAAGTGCTGTGTCAGACTCGTCAACATCACACTTTGCTGATTCGGAAAGAGCATACGATAGCTGCTCAATATCAGCGAGATGGCCAGGAAAAATAAAAGGAAGCAGCACATACAAAGCACAACAGGTATCGGCGTGTCCTTGATTCTCTCTGCCTGGGTGCAGACGTCTGTCGCCTCCTTCAAGCATTGCAGGCAAATCTGTCAAAGACATTCAGGCTTTTAGCTCAAATCGAACAAACCCTGTCATCACTGACCCCTAGATTGAGACCATCGAGTAGCGGGGAATCCTGCCCAGGTCTGCAAGAACGAGGCGAGAATCAGCAAAAGCGAAGCATCGCAAACTATAGCTTACCGAGTCTTACTAAGCGAGACCAAACGTTGATGTAGCTCTT
The DNA here is from genome assembly GCA_039545315.1 of Kondoa malvinella. Lineage (NCBI taxonomy): Eukaryota > Fungi > Basidiomycota > Agaricostilbomycetes > Agaricostilbales > Kondoaceae > Kondoa > Kondoa malvinella. The sequence continues at coordinate 197,354 of BCIM01000004.1, read as the reverse complement.
TGATAACCATCAAAGGCACATTCCTTCCCGTCACCGACCCTTTCCGAACATCAATCTCTTGTCGCGTATCGTCGTTCATCGCATTCAAGCTACGCGAGACTTCATTATCGTCTGGACCTTCAAGACGAGGTAACCTGGTGTTTTGTAGATCGGATCGGAAAGTGGTAGGTAAGAAGTTTTGGAAGCTAGAGGATGAAAGCGGGTCTTGACCGCGCAGGTGATGTCTGATTCCCAGTTAGTGAAAGAAGAGAAGGGAGAGAAAAAGCATACTTGAGAGCGTATGGCAATGCTACAACTAAACCAAGCACATCGCGAACAGCGGCATCATGCTCGCTTCCCAATTCAGGCAGAGCGATTGATAGAGTACGCAGTAGCGTGCGCGAAGTCGCCGTGAGACCGCTCCATAGTCTCCTGCCTGCTCAACATCAGCTAGGACAGCAATGAGAGATTCAGTCTTACCATCATGCCAGCGCTCAGAGCTAGACCCGCTGCGATCTAAAGCATGGACGTGAGCCACACGCCTACTACCGAGCAATTCAATGACTTGCATGACACCATCAACCCAGTGATAGCGGACAAAACGGCAGAGAGAGACGATCCGCCAGCACCCAGGTTGGGCGCGACATTGTAAAGATCAAGCAGGTAAATGAAGCAAGCATAGATGGAGAACAGTATGACGGGCGTCGAGACTGCTTCATAAACAGCTCCATGCGTTTCTAAGGGCCAGACATGAGCGAATTTGTGATGATGGCGATTTCCAGACTTACGGAACAGCAAAGGCAAAGGTGCAGGGTGAGGATACTTCCTCGTAGCTGGAAGGGTATGTGCAGCAGACATGGTGCACGACTGATAGAGGGAGAGAGGGTTTGTACGTCATGCTGTCGAATGGTTTTTGTGCACGGGTCGCGTGTCAGGCTGGATGGAGCAGCCAGAGCTCGGTCGCAACAAGAAAAGGACGTAGAATGTATACATGGCAGTTGTAGCCTTTTGTTTCGTCTACCGTTGTGCCCAACTCTGAATCCGATTCTATAGCCAAACCTACTCTTCCGCTTCCGCGTCCGATTCCTCGTCACCTGCAGTGATGTGTGTGCTTAGTAAACGGACTTGCGGAATGCTGGGACAGCTCACCTGAAACTTCCTTGTTCTCCCTTGCAACTCTCTCCATGAGCGCGTTGAGTTCCAAGTCGTCAGTCTCAGAGACTGCTTTTGGCTGTTAGAATGGAGTCATATCAGCAAAATTTTTGTGAAACGACAACCATCACAACCTTTAGTTTGACCACACATTGCCCTTGATTTGCCTCAATCACTTTCGTCACTCTTTCAATCGCCTTTTCCAAAGTCTCGATCGCACCCAACTTATCCGTCGCGTTAGAAATCATGACATAAAGCGGTGGAGCAATCAAGCGAATATCAATCGGTATTGCTTCCGTAGCGAGTTCTTGGCCTGCTTCGAGCGCTTTTTGGATAGCCAAGACACCGGCATAAGAGAAACAGGTGACTTCTAGATCGGCTCGGACTTTGACTGGTTGTGGTGTGAGTCGACGAGCAATGTTGGCTTTTAAATCTGCGAGCACTTCCGGCTCGATGGTCAGTTCGCCAAAGACCGAGTCTGGTTCTCTGTAGACGCAAGCGTGTTCATAAGTAATTGAAATTTTTTATCGTAGAGCAGCGCATACGTGATAGCAATCTTGAATGCTTCATGAGCGTGCCCATACTTTCGATACAGTGGCCAAGTGATGGCTTGATGCAGTGTTTCTAAATCCTTGTTCATCTTTTCTGCAACGTTACGCATGATGGAATGCACAGCTTTCGACTTGTTGTACTTGTCTTCGCAATGTTGAATATCTTCAGCTGAGACACGACGTTTTGACAAATCAATGTAGCCTGTGCGAGAATTTCGCAGCAAGGTCAGTCAAAGACCTTGGCGCAACGATATTCTACCCACCCTTGTCCTTGTCAACTCTCATCACGACAACTACCTCGTTTCTTCCGACCCGAATCAATTTCTGAATAGACCTTATCCGCCTTCTCGACAGCTCGGACAGCAAGATCATTCCCTCAACACCATCGTACTCCAACTATACATGAGGGTAAAGAGTCATTACGGCGCCATGAGCGTGAGAAGCATCAACGAACTAGCTTGACATAGGCACCCATTTCTTGAATCTGCTTTACCTGGACCATGACCTGTGCAACTCTGTTAGAGAGGGCCTCATAGTACCGCATTTCCGAAACTGACTAGCTGGTCTACATCAGGTAGAGGCTGCTCGTAATATCTCATGATTGCTTAACGAGATGTGAGAGCAGTGAATTTGACGTCTAAGAGTAATTTGACTACAGAGAGGGTATAGAGCAGCTCTGATATATGTTCGGCCTTGATGTCGCGTGGATAGGTTCAGACTCGTTCGTTGCGCAGGACAAAGAGTTCGAAAAAGTTTCGAGCGTTGACGACGAGTCACAGAACGCTAGTTCCAGGGAAAGCAGCAATAGCGGCTGCTTGCTCTCCCTGCAGATACCGGCGCCAGAATTATATAAAGAAGGACAAGCGCAAGCGAATAGTGCATTCTATGAAATCCGCCTGTATGTGCACCAAGCACTCACGCATTCCCTATACTCCTTCGCACTGTCTCTTCTATGTCTGTAAGCTAAGTGAAGCCGAGTTGAGCGACTATATGCATGATGAGAGCCGTTCAAGCGATTCAAAGTGGCATGACTCACTTTCAGCATATGGCTAGCTAGCTCATAGCTTGATGCCCACATACACCCATCTCTCCCTAGCCACTTCGCATAATCTGATTGCTCCATCATGACTCAATTCCCTCTCATTCGCAGTCACCAACAACACCCTTAACCGCGGCAGCCTCTTCTCGTCCTCCACTGTAACGATCATCTCTTTCTCTCCCATGCCTACACATCTGACAAGCTCTAACTTTTGCAGGTTGCAAGGCAAATACCGAAGTGGGTCGTTCTTGCCTCTCGAGCTGAAATTGTAACCTTCCAATCGGAGAAAGTGTAATTGCTGACAGCGTCGCAGATAGCGCAGGAGAGATCGAGATTCAGCTAGCGGAAGATGGGTCGATTGAGTGCCCTTGATATCGGTGAGATGCGCTGCAAAAGTGCGGACGAAAGCTGGAAGACTTGAGGTTGGTAGATCAAGCTGAACTGTAGCGCAAGGTGCGAGGTAGGCTAACAGCTGTCGCAAAGCTCGACGGAGAGGTCGGTGTCCATACAGCTTGTTGCGTAAGACTTCTGCTGCTGAGAGCCGTGTTTTCATGCTCATGCCTGGGTCCGAGTTGCCGGCCTTCCAGGAGTAAGGATTGACTTGGTCGATCCACTGTTGACACGTCCAGACTTCATCGGATGGGAAACCGCCTTCACTGGTAATGCGAAGCTTCTTGATACCACCGTAATAGCTGGGAGCAGAAGCAAGGAAGGCGTCCAATTTGGCGAGCTGGCTTCTACTCCGTCGGAACACGTCGACGAACCACTGACAGTCTTCTCCAAACCAGACATGTTTCCTCTCAGCTTGCTGTCGTTCCGGTGAGGTGATGCAACTGACCCGAACGTCGCGCAAGAGAAGCTGACGAGAAGGCCGAACCCAAGTCTTTGAAATAGTGCAAGTAGATAAAAGGAAGTCTTTGCGCTGCTTGTGGGTCTTGCAACTAGCAAGTGCCAGTTCGAGAATATTCATGCATACTTCGCTTGGTACCCAGACCTTTGTCTTCTGGGGCACATGTTGAGCGCTCCGATTCTTCGTGTCGTCAGATTGGGTTTTCCGTCTCTTCGCGTCGACTAATTGTGTTGGAATCTCCTTCACCGGTCCTTCCTTTTCTGCTAATGGAAGTTTGGCCCTTCCCGGAAACAGGTATGCAGCTTTCTTGGCGTCAGAGACCTTGACAATGCTTGTTTCCTGGTCATACAGCCTTTGTTTTCTCACAGGTTGCTGCGGCTTGGGTCTTCCGAACATCCCTCGTCTATCCTGTAGTTCAAACTGCGCTTTGCCATAGAGGTAGGACGGCTTTGAGCAAAACATGTTGGTCAGGAAAAAGCAAAAGACGAAGGAAAGAGAGAAGAATATCAATTGCGAAAACAAAACAAACGCCTTGTCCTGTTACACTTTCTTCTCGACCACGCGAGCAAAGAGCTTACCTACAGTTGCGGTGAGCAGGCCTTGCCCAACGTAATTGTCATATTTACCACAAATAGTATGGACTCACTCATAACCTGAAGAGAGAGAGACGAGTCAGATATAGGTCGCAAGGCACACCGGAATTTTTGAAACATAGCAGAAGCAAACGAGGCGGACAAGGCCGAAACATAAAGCCGCCAGCTGTACACTTCACCTGAACACAACAGGCATGAGCGAACCAAACTTGTGTTGAAGAAGCTAAACTTGCGAGGTGCAGTGTTCTCGGACTGATCCACTGGCTTGAGGATTGATAGGATACCCATGATTGCTGCTTGTTCTTTGTATAGAGAGCAAACTGGGGCCACACGGTTGGAAAGGAAGGAGCCTAAAGAGAGTTTTCCGCCCTTTCAAAGGAAGGCGGATCGATTGCCAGCCCCCCACTTGCCGAGACGTTGGCACGAGGGTAAATCATCAAAACAGGAAGAAGCTCGGTATCACGCAAAGACGGGATGATGGCAGCGAGAAATGAGAATTGAAAGGGAGAGATGCGAACAAGACGGCAAATCGAGGCAGGACGAATACAATACACTGTGAGCACTTAAGCCTTGACTTTTGGCTGTGGACCGAATGCCGATCAGACAACGAAAAGCTTGACAGAAGGCATTGACTCACTTTACAATCCTCCATCATCCCCTGCTTGATCCAAATACCATTCTGTCTGTCTTTCGCAGGTGTACCTTCCTCCAAAAAGATGCTACCAGCTACAGCCAATCTCGTACCATCGCAATTGAAAGCCAGCGAAGTGATGCTGGATGGGTATTTGGTATATTGTCGTAGACGTTTCTTGGCTGCTAGATCCCAAATTGAGACTATGCCGTCACCTCCGCCTGTTGCGAATGTGCCGTGCCTGTACGAAGAAGAATTCAAATCAGCACGTAGGCCGAATCTCGAGTTCATCTTACGCACGTTGGATGGAAAGCAAGAGCGTTGACAGGGTACACTGTGTCGATACCATCCACTACTGCTCGATGGCACTGTAGAGCAGCATCAGCTATGCAACTCGAAGTATATGTAGGTGAGACACACCTTGAAAGCATACTTCTTGGCCTGCGCTTCCGCTGAAGGATCAATAAAGTCAACCGCCGCTCTTCCTTCGATACTAGTGCTCGCAAACGCAGTCCCTTCCGGATTCAGCCTAACGGCCCTAGTCATAAACTTGAGCGAACTTTCCCTCTTTTGCTCCGGGTCGACTTGACCACGTTTATCGGTCGCTTGTTGCATTTCTCCGGCGAGCTTTCGAATGTCGTAAATCACAATATGCCTTTGGGCACAAGCGACAATGACATTGTTGCCTGAAATGTCCATGGAGAAAGCTTTGCCTGGTAGAGGAGTGTGAAGGGTATTGTTTGAAGGTGTTGAACGAGGATCCCATGTTCTTAGATTGCCATCCCATGAAGCAGTGACGCAAAGATCTGCAAAGACCGTTAGAGACCAGACTTTACAACAGACAGAAAGGGACAAACTTGTCTCATCTGACCAGTTGACACACCGCACAGCTTCGTTGTGACTGCCCAAGATGGTCTGTTGTCCACTAGCAAGGTCTATTTCTCGTACTTGACGATCTAATCCTCCAGAGTAGCATTTTGCGCCTTGGTCCGTTTTGCCTGAGAAAGCTACGTCCAATACAGGTGCTGTATGTGGGTAGGTATTCTTCAAGCTCTCTTTGGAAGATGGGGCGTTGGCATTGTGCAGCGTTACGGTCTGCCCAAACTACTGAGACAGCTTCACCCACGCCGCATATAGAGACTCACGCTGTCCCATGATGCGGCTAACAGCAGATCTGGGTCTGTAGGAGACCAGGTGACAGAGGATATTGCATCTGTTGGCGACTGCAATGCGAAATCTGCTCGCCAAAAACAAAGTCAATATTGTGCTTCTCTGGTGCAATTCTGAGGCTGCTGTTGTGTTCCAGCAAGCAGCCGGTCTTACGGCGTACCTTGCGACATGCTGCTCAAGTGATGTTGTGCTGTTCAAGGTCAAGAGCTGTAAGTTGTCGAGCAACAGCGTCGAATGCTCTCCAAAACCCTTTGTACTCCCTTTATGCGAGCACAGGCTCTTCAAGGACTTCGGCTATGCTCATGTAACCCGTTAAAGTATCGCATAAATTGCTTTCATTGAATCGCACGAGGTCTGCAAAGTTCTCAGAAAGGCGTTCTGCTTCACGCTCGCCTGCGCTGTCTCTTTTGCCCTTGATTTTGCTCTACGATCCGTTCTTCTCTCCATATTTCTCAATATGTCTCTTGAGCGCTGGCGAACACTTTCGTGATGCGAACTTTCGGTCGGCAACTCGTGTGCTGTGCAGTAGTAGAGCCGCACGGGACTTCCAAATTTATTTCAGGTTGACAAAAGCCTTCAAGTAATATACAATGCGTGTTGTCCATGCTATACAAAAGTTGCGACACGAAAGAACAGAACTAAACAAGCACAAAGCACAAAAGACCCGCATCTATATCTTCTCTGACTCTGCGACAGCTCAATCAGTATCCTGGCTCCCGCGGTAGACGTGCACTCACTCGCTCTACAAACTGGCGACCATCTTCCGTAAACCCTGCATCCCTCGCTTGGCATGCTCTGCTGGTACTGTTGGACATTCGCTATGCAGACTGGCGTTGAAAACTTCGAGCGAGAGTGGACCGTTGTAGCCAAGCGTGAGACATGCGCGAACGATTGGTAAGATTGGTAGGTAGGCTCCAAGCGTGCTCTCGAAGGGGAAGAGACGCTATTACCATCGATCAGCAATAAGACTGGCAACAATCTGAGAAGAGCTCACATTCTTCCGTGACCACTGCAACAACAAAGGCAGATCTTCTCCAGAAGGCATCAACGGCCGAGCAAACTTTCTGCCATCTGCAATTTGAAGAAAGAAGATCTTGTCGCCGGGCACAGTCTCCAAGAACTCTTGCAAAGAAGCTTCAAACTCTTGCTGTCCCCCCTGTCGAACCCCACCCGGCACTGATGGATCTGCATATTCCCTCGCGAGCCAATTGAAGGTGTCTACCGTCAAGCCAAGGTTGGGTCGGTTCGCTATCCTGATTGCTTCCCATGCTTGCTGCCATCGATTCACCACTTCTCCCCATCCAATCGCTTCATACGCCAATGACACTGGTGGTTCAAGTGCTGAAGCGTAATCAGCGAGGTCGCCAAGATCTTTTGCAATAACCTCAAGGTCGTAAGAGATAGGTACAGCAGGTTGCCAGCGAGAAGCGATAAGAACCATTGGAATCGCTAGAGCAGATGTAATGCGCAGACAGGCTTCAGCTGTTGACATGGCTTCTTGTCGGTCTGCCGCGTTGAGACAACCTTCAAAATTCATAATGGGCTGCATCAAGGAAAGCTTCAAGCCCATATCTTGACATAGCGATTTGAGCTTCCTGGCCGCTCGTAAGGATGCTTGGTCCCCTGCAACATAGGCGCCTGGTACGACTGTTCTCTCCCATTGCAAGTAATCCGGATAGTATACTGCCGGACGAAGGAAAATCTATCAATGCGGTCCGCCGATAGAAAGACAAGACTCTACTGACGCTCAAGGGTGTCAAAGCCTGCTTGTTTGGCTGCTCGAAGCTTGTCATAAAGCGAGTGGTGAGTGCAACTTCCCAGACTGAGTGAACATATTGACAACGCCATCATGTTCTGTCAGATTAGGCAGCGCCAAGCGGCATATTGCATTGCTGCTTCCCGTGTGCGGAGGGACGTTCTTCCTGTTTTGATCATTTACCCTCGTGCCAACCTCTCGGCAAGTGGGGGGCTGGCAATCGTTGATCCGCCTTCCTTTGAAAGGGCGGAAAACTCTCTTTAGGCTCCTTCCTTTCCAACCGTGTGGCCCCAGTTTGCTCTCTATACAAAGAACAAGCAGCAATCATGGGTATTCTATCAATTCTCAAGCCAGTGGATCAGTCCGAGAACACTGCGCCTCGTAAGTTTAGCTTCTGTGAACATAAGTGCGGTTCGCTCATGCCTGTTGTGTTCAGGTGAGGTGTACAGCTGGCGGCCTTATGTTTTGGCCTTGTCCGCCTCGTTTGCGTCTGCTATGTTTGGTAGGTCAAAAATTCCGATGTGCCTTGCGACCTATATCTGACTCGTCTTGCTTCAGGTTATGAGTGAGTCAATACTATTGCTGGTAGTCATGACATTATCTCATGCTCCAACAGCTCTGCCTTCATTGGTGGAACTCTGTCCCTGGCGTCGTTCCGTCAGGAATTTGGTCTGACTGATGGCGCCCGTACAAGATTGTCTGCCAACATTGGTGAGTTCTAGACTTTGGCTACTGAAAGCAGGTTATTGACGTATACTGCCCAGTATCAACTTTCCAAGGCGGTTGCTTCTTTGGGTCAGTCTACAATGTCTTTGACAGGCAGACTCGATGGCTCATGTCTTCGCTTACGACTACTTCAGTGCTCTTTTCGTTTACCCCATTCTTACTCGTCTCGGTCGCAAACCTGGTCTCATGATTGCGTGAGCGTCGCGCACGAGCATTCCGAGTCATTGCTCACCAGACTTCAGTGGTGTTCTATTTTTGATCGGCGCTGTCATCCAAACTGCATCTCCTGGTAACCTCGGCATGATTTACGGCGGGCGTGTATTGACTGGTCTTGGTATGTTCTGGCTAAGCTCACGAGCATGAACAATCTGACAGTATGCCTGCAGGTGTCGGATCTTCTTCCCTCATCGTCCCTCTGTACATCTCCGAATGCGCTCCACCTGCCCTGAGAGGACGACTGATTGGTATCTTCGAGATTCAGCTTCAGGTGAGTGTCTTGAACATGGTCCTTGTCAAATCTGAACATCAGTACAGTTCTGGCTTGTCATCGGATTCTGGGTCAACTACGGTGTCAACCAAAACTTGCCTTCTACCAACACTCAATGGCGCATTACCTTTGGTTTACAGCTTGCTCCTGCTGTGCTACTCCTGATTGCTATGCTCTTCCAGCCTGAAAGGTAAGGCTTTTGGTTTCATCATAATTGTTTGCTTATCTGCCGTGGTAGTCCTCGATTTCTCGTTGAGAAGGGCAAGATCGAGAAGGCCCGCTCCGTCTTGGCTAGAATTCGTAACCTGCCTTTGGACCACGAATACGTTGACTGGGAAGTCAATGCCATCCAGCAACAACTCGCTCGTGATTTGGTCATTACCAACGGAGAGAACAGCTTGGCATCGAAACTGAAGGTCATGCGTCAACCCAGTAAGTCTGCATCGGTTTCACCGAATTTCTCCATTTGCTCATGTAAATTCAGCCGTCCTCAAACGTCTCGGTCTTGGTGTCGCTCTCATGTGGTTCCAGAACTTCTCCGGAATCAAGTAAGTGTGCACCTTTTTCACCTGTCGCTTCGCTCATGCTTCTGCCAAGTGCGCTCAACTACTATTCACCAACAATCATTCGCTCTATCGGCTTTACCGGAACCAGTGTTTCACTGCTCGCTACAGGCATCTTCGGTCTCGTAAAGGCTTTCGCAACTCTCATCTTCATGGTTGTCGGTGTCGACCGCATGGGACGTCGCAATGCGCTCCTCATTGGGTCTCTCGGTGCTGCTTTCGCTCATGTATGCTTCCATTTTTGCCTTTCTCCAAACTCGCCCTGACATTTCTTTCTCATCGATGTAGTACTACCTCGCCATATACTCAGCGGTCTCCGGCTCGTTCACGCAAGATGTACCACAGGATGGCGGATCAATCTTTGCCTTGATATCAATCTATCTTTTCTCCATCTTCTACGCTTTCTCGTGGAATGGTATTCCTTGGATCTTCTGCGCCGAAGTCTTCCCGTCAGGTGTTCGTGCTTTATGCATCACGTTCACGACAATGAATCAATGGCTCGCGCAATTCGTCATTGCCTACAGTTTCCCCTACATGGTCGCTTCCATCACTTATGGAGGTCCGTGCGAAGCTCTCCCGGTATAGTCAGCACACTGATGTCCCACCTAGTTTTCATCCTATTTGGCACTGCCGTCATCGCAGGGCTGGTCTTCACCTTCCTCTTCGTCCCCGAGACTAAAGGTATCTCGATCGAAGAGATGGACATCCTCTTCAACGTTCCGGGTAAGGCCTCCACCAAGAGAAAACGTACCTTGGAGATCATCGCCGAGTCTCGCGCGAACCGTGCCAAGTTCAACGAGAAGGAAGGACACGGCATGACTGAGAAGATGGACTTGCCCGACATGGCTTAATTGCGGTGTCTTGTACTGGTACTGTTTATGAAATCACGATGTTGTCTTGTATAAAGGAAGCTTAGTTCAACGCCCCTTTTGTACTTCCTCTGTCCGCTCGCTTCTATCATCCTTCGCCCATGGCTGAATCATGGCATTGATTCGAGCAATACAGCGATAGAGGTCGCGCTCATACTCGCCGGCACCGTGCTTACGTTGAGAACATTTTACATTCATGCATGCATTGATCGTTTACTATCTTACACCCACAACGAGTCCAGCCCAAAGTTCTGCGGCGGACACTGCGCTGGTGTTGACTCTTCTTTGTTGGTAGGCGTTGAAGGTCTTGTTTCGCCTCGTACACCGAGCCAATTGAGTACCTCATCGCCAGTAGACCTAGTATAAAAGGATCAGCGCTATCTCTGATGCGAAAGGTGCTTACCAGTTCGTAATGTCGAATGCACCGATCGCGTTCAAGTCAAGCGCACCCATACCGACATCATTCACAGACACGTCCTTCATCCACTCAGGTCGCGGAGCAACGTTATTGTTTTGCATGATAGGAGGCAGGAAACTGGTATATTCTGAAGAGGTTGTCGAGTGACCGTCCGACATTGATGATTGAGGAGTCGGCATGGTACGTTGCATTGAGAACGTGGACAGATTTGGTAGGCCTTGGAGTGTAGCGATTGACGATTCGACCGCAGGGTAGAAGACGCCAAGCTGTTGCAAGCCTCTGATGCAGGGTTGTAAATCGGAATTGGCATCTTTCCCGAGCATATGCGCAGCGCTGTGACATGTCGATGCGATAGTGAGAAGACAATATTCGAGAAGAGCGGGCCGAGAGCGATGGAAGCTTCGACTGTTGATCAGGTCCAGACTTGCTTGAAGATTGTTGCCAAAGGCGTCGCTGGCGGGGTGGTGATGATAATCACTACAAATAAGAGTCAGTACACTGTCAGTACGGGAAAATGTGGCTTACATTGGTCGCCTGGCGAGATTAAGCAGAACCATGTGGAAGAGAGACAACTCGATCTTGTGAGCTGGCGCTTCGACGCCATTTAAGAGCCGGAGATGGTTGGGTAACGAATCGCCCCATGAGACAAGCTGTTGGACTATCGACGATATTTCCAACTTGCACAGTCACAAGTCAGCGAGATTGTCATCGATAGAATTGGAACTGCTTACGACCCCATCATTTGGCAGGAATATTTTGGTAGGCGCGTTCAGACGCATGCACATGTCTGATGCAAGCCGACAAAGATTGATCATTTCGACAAAAACGCTCAGCACATTCGATCTCGACACGGGAGCAGATCCTTGTAGAGAGTCTTGTAGATGGGAAGGCCGCCAGATTTCTACTTCTTCTGGTCCTGACTTTGCAGGAAGAGGCACATTGAATTGCGAAGGACGAATCGCTGGAACTTTGCCTAGTCGCAAGCTGACCAAAGTGTCGAGGATGTAGAGACCCCAGAAAGTGCGAAGTGCGTGTATCCGATCGTCTCCGGTATAGAATGCTGATCCTGCACTGTTCAGACCCAGGCTGAATGCGACCGAGGTGGCGAGACCTTCATCATCGAGATTAGCTTGATAAGCTCCAGAAGAAGCAGGTAATACCTGATTTAGAGCTTGCCAAGGACAGATGCCTTTCATTCAAATGAGCAAAAGCTGTCAGAACTAAAGCCTGTACGGTAGATAGAGTAGGTGCTTTCAGGCTGATGTTGATGGCTGCGGTTGCTCGAGCAAGCGTTTGGGAAACGGTCAAGTGATTCTTGATGTTGTTGTCCGACACATGAGGTAAGACGAGAGCAAAGATGGCAAACAATAGCTCGCTTCTGATGCCATCTGTTGTGACGAGTCTGGCTGAAAGATCGGCTTCCATGCACCATGTCAGGAGCCGTTGTTTATCGATAATGGGTAAGAAAGAGTGGAAGGAGTCGTTGAAGTATACGTCCAGGAGAGAGATCATCAGATGCTCGGGCGGTAAACGTAAATCTTGAAAGCTGGCGATTGGCTCGACCTGAACTTGTTGCGGACGATAGGTCTGCGATTGCGAAAGTATGTGCTCATTCGAAGTTGATCCGTTCGCCGTTGTTGTGATAGGCAGAAAGATTGGTGTCTCTGTCTCTGGCATTTGGCTCACAGGGCTGAATTGCGGAGCAAAAAGACTGGAATCGGCAGGTGCGAGCTGTTGTTGCCAGAGTGATGGAGGTTGAAAAGAGGACATGGAAGACGGAGAGGGTTGCACTGGACTGAACGAAGATCCGATCCCTTGGTTCATCAGTTGAGGGTCGAGAGATGGGTTGCTCATGTTGATGGGCAGCTCATAATGCTGCGGCGACTGCAGAAGCTGGTGATCCATGTAGAAGTTTGATTGCGTTGAGGTAGAGGCTTCAGGCTGCTCTAAAGTATTGCGCGCACGTTTCCTAGCCCTTCCCTCGTCTTCATCCTCCTCATGCGGAAGTTTTCCATCCAGCCAAGGAGCCAGCACACTGTTTTGCCAGTTTGCCAGTGCATCTTCTTCGGTGAGCGATGCCCCTTGATCAATCTGGTTCAAGATTGCAGGCAGAATAGCTGCCAGCTGTGGTTGCAGGCGGACCAAGGTGCCCAAGAAGATCTGCAGATGGCGCAGCTGCAAGGAAGCTTGACTAGCGAGCTTGGAGTATCCTGCCTGAGGACCTCTTCGCTTGACAGGTCTGCAAACACAGGCAAGAGATCAGAGCTGTCTCTGAGGAAGACCACTTCGCAAGCCCAGGATGCCAGTGCACAGAGTATGATTGATACAGGAACACGGCGCGGAGAGCGAAAGAGCGAGAGCAAATGTCCTCGTAACATGCAAGAGAGGCAGCGAAGAACATGATTGAGGGAACTTACTTTGAATACGAGCACTCTTGGTCTTTTCCTGCTGCAGCACATTGCCCACACACAGGCTGCTCAGCGCTGTATAGAAGTCTCCTTCAGCGGAGCTCCTGGACAACATCGGATGAACGTAGTCACGCACTCGCACTTTCTTCGCTTCCTAGCGCAACTATCGCACGCCCGCGTAACGCGTCTCTGCATACCACAGTCAGCGCTGGCATCTTCCATATAAATACTCTGGTCTCACTCTAGTTTCTGCCATATTTTCCGGGGCTCAAAAAGACTTGGCCGTTTGCTGCTCACAAGCGACAGTCAAGGCAGCAAACGCGAATGAGCAGCACGCCAATCCGTAACAGCTCGGAGACCAACTTGCATTTATCTGGCCTGTCTGCCCTAGCGCTAGCTGCTGATGTCCAGCGACGAAATGCCGGTGGTTTTCAGCAGGTAAGGCATGAACATGTGTGGTCCGAATTGCTGCAGGCTGACGGCAGATGGGTCTCAGGATGCGTCTCTTGTGCTCGTGGGAGGCAGAGCAGCCGGCAAGACGACGATTGGCCTGCTAGCCTCGACCTTTTTGAGAAGACCTCTGGTAGACTCGGATAAGCTGTACGAGAAGCTGTACCACTGCTCAATTGCCGAATCTGCTGCAAAAGAAGGAATGGACACGTTCCGCGAGCGTGAAGAGCAAATGCTGAGAAAGCTTCTCGAGGTCTACCCTAGAGTGCGTATTCATCAATATACATTAACAACTCTTTTCAGTATCGTACACAGAACACAGTCATTGTGCTTGGTGCCGGAGTCATCGAACGAGAATCTAACAGGCGGATACTGAGGGCTTGGGGTGAAGCCAATGGACCAGTGACGCATGTCTGTCGGGATCCGCACATCGTGCTGTCGCATTTGTCGAGGAGGATCGGGCGGTCTACGTATGCAAATCTTGAGGAAGAGTATGATCAGGGTATGTTCAGACCTTTAAACCTATGGCTATGCTGCTGATTTTGGTATCAAGTATGGAGACGCCGCCTACCTCTATGTACGCTTTAGCAGAGCTGCGCCAGTGCGTAACCCTGACTCGGACCTCGCAGATGTCGAGAGCACCAACACAGTATTCGTCAACCTCGATGCTGGTCTGCCGCAAGACAGTCAACCTGCCTCTACTCTCGCCCTCAAGCCGCTCGAATCAGCCGTGAGACAGTATCTATGTCAGATCTACGGTCTTCGATCTCCTATAAAGCCTCTGGAGCTATCTTGGAACGCTCCGCAAAGTCTTTGTCTCGTTGTTCCAAATTCACCAAATAGCTTTCCAGACGCAACCATTCTCCCGAAACTATGCGCAGGAGTCCAAGCTATCGAATTCAGAGTCGATCACTACTGCTCTGCTCCGCCAAGTACGGCGTCTTCGCTCAATAGCCAACCGAGAAATCCGGACTGGTTCGTAGTTGGGCAAGCTTTGGCCTTTTTGCGATCAAAGTCTGGCCTGCCGATCCTGTACACCTTGCGAAGCTGTGGTCAAGGCGGCAAATACGCTGGCAGTGATGCGGATTACATTGTGTTGATCGAAGCGGCCTTTCGTCAAGCGTGCGATTTCGTTGACATTGAGATGAGGCTTACGGACGATCAACTATCTCAGCTCATGCGAAAGAAAGGAAGATCGAAAGTCATTTTATCGCATACCTGGCTAGAAAGCGACAGCGACATTCCCTGGACCAGTCAGCAAATGCTTGAAAAGTATGAAAGAGGCAAGAAGTATGAAGCCGATGCTGTCAAGATTGTTAAACCAGCATCGTCTATCGCAGACAATTTCGCCAGTCTTGCCCTCCAAGCCTCTTTGGCAAGTCAGCAAGACGTGCCTCTTATCGCTATCAACTCCGGTCTGCTTGGTCGACTCAGCCAGCAATTCAATCCCATCCTAAGTCCAGTCACTGCAGCCGGTCTACCTTGCAACTCTGAAGAATCACTTCTCACGGCTCCTGACTTGTTTCGTAGTCTCCATACCTCCGGCTTCCTACAAGCGAAAACAGTCTTTATACCGAATCAACTGTCCCGCACACATTTACGCGAGGCTTTCTCGGCAGCCATTGGTACACTTGGTCTACCCTTCAACCTCACCGCTACCGACATCACAATGCAAGTATTGGCTTTTCGCAAAAACTTTGGCGGCGGAATTGTGTCGGTTTATCCTGCGCAAGACTGTCCCTTCACTACCTCGCCAGCAAGTCATGCTATCGGCCATGGTGATACACTGAGCTTCATACAAGAGACTCAAGTAGCTTCCTTTGCTCCGCTAGGCGACCGAACTATCTGCCTCGAAAACTTCCGACACGTAGCTATAGGCCATAGCATCGAAGCGCACCTCTCGCCAGTAAATGCCATCAGCTCTGCAACAACAGCTATAGTCGAAGGCGCAAGCCGACCACTGGATCGGGACGTCATCTACAGCTTGGCATCTTTAGGCATCACTAGCATCATTCTGGTCAATTGCTCTGCTGAAATGATCGACTTTGCAGCATCACTATCTTCCTCTTCTATGCGCATGCAAATATCATCAGCGCCCGATCTGGATCACCTGGCTCAGGACTCTACACATCGTCAGCCCAGCATTATTGTGTTTTGTAACGGCGTCATCGCTTTGCCGACCGCCTTGTCGGAAGCACCCATGGGCGGTACTATTCTTCTCTTGGGTCAGGAGAAGGGGGAAGAGCGAATGGACGGTTGGATCGAAGTTGGTGAAGGCATGGTCGAGAACGAGTTGATGTGTCTGCGGTTCAAGGCGTTTACGTGAGTCAAATCTCCATCGCACATGTGCGACAGCTCATTGCTGCACATACAGGGGTCAACGAATGCCAGAGAAGCTCACGGCATGATGCCTTGCTGTGCAGTAGGCTTCCTTTATGATGCGCAGGACTATACATTGACACAATTGATCACAGTACAGCTTACGCTGACTGAGCTTCTCTATCCCTTCTCTCTGCCGCTCTCTGAATCGCCAAACGAAGACCCAATTGATAGCCAAACTTCCCTGCACCAGAGATGGTACCTTGGCAGACGCTAGCAACAGTCGATTTGGCGCGAAACTAAACGGACTCGTCAGTCTCAGCAGGACGAGCAGCCACAAGCAAGCCTACCTCTTCTCGAGCGTGCACGTTTGACTGATGCACCTCAATTACAGGAGTTTCTATCGCTTCAATCGCGTCGTGTAGTGCCCAAGAATAATGTGTGCTGTCCAATAATCAGCCAAAGGACAGTGGAGCACGATGGAGCAGCTCACTAAGCCCCGAAATTCGCTACGACGCCGCCGAACTATAAAACAGAGTGAGGGAGGGGAAATGCAGCAATTATGAGGGCAATGTACCTGCTGGCTATAATGTAGAAGGTCGACCAATTCTCCTTCATGATTTGACTGTGCGCAAACACTAGCCAAAGTAATCAACGATTGCATCTGGCAAAGAAAAGCGGACGGACACTTTGACGCCCAGATCTTTCCCGAAGGCTGTCATTTCCTCTTCCAAGTCTTCCAGCGTCGAGTTTGAGTATCTGGACTCCGCGTTCAGCATGGATGCGCAGCTCAGTGGCAATACCTTACGCTTTGGGACCAGCTCGGCGACCAAAGAGGTTGTGGTTCACACTGTGCATAAAGAGGAACGTCGAGTCGTCCCTTGTCTTGCCTAGAAAGCCGTTCGGGTCGACCTTCGATAGTCGAGTGACTGTCGTTTTGGCAGAGCTAGAATCTTTCTCCTGTTCAAGCAGGATCAATCAGCTGAGATCAAAAGCGAGAGGCCTAACTGACTGCTGCGGCTGCTTCTCTGTCCCTAATAAATTCTCTGACTAGGTCTTCAACCTTTCCAAGGTCCGCCTTGCCTTGCCATACTGTCACAACATATCAGATCGCTGTCTTGCGCGTATACATACGGGACAAACGATACTGCTGTGCCAGACCCTGTTCTATCATCGCTTCAATGCCAGAAATGACCTTCCAGTGCCTGTCTTTGGCGTTCTGCATCATTGGTGTCCATCGAGGCTATATCACCGTTAGCCAACGTTACATGTTAAAGACAGGAGCTAGTCACCTTGTAGCACATCTCGAGGAAATGTCTGTGCTTGAAGTCATCATTCGGTTGTGCTTTGTCGGCCAATTCCAAGAGAAACTTTGCAATCGAGTATACCATCTTTTCTTGCTCGGTGACGGGATCAATAGCTGGAATAGCGCCGACACCAATACGCAATCTTGCGCCAGCCTTGGTCACCCTGGCGGTTTCCTCTTTTGCTTGTTCGAGTGTAGTCAAGTGAATGATCTTGTGTTGGCCGTAGTGCTTTATGACTGCTGCCGTTTCGGATTCATCTCTGTTGAGCAAGAAAATGGTCTGCACGCCCAGCGAGACGAGCGCAAAGACACTGGCGAGTGTCGTTCCGCCACCACCGATAATGAAAGAGTATGCTGGATCATTAGGTCCGAACGCGGGCTTGGTGTTGTCTGCGATGAGGTCGTTATACCTCGGGTTCTCTGAAGCAATGGATCTGATGAGGGAATTTCTGACGCCCAGGTAGTCGGTATTGCTGCAAGAAGCGATCAGAATTGATCATTGTTCGGTTGTAAGAGACTTACGTTCCCACCAAAATAGGCTTGTCACTACCCTCTGGGAACTCGAGATAGACAGTATTGCAAGATCCGATAGACTTGGAAGGAGCAGCTAGCTTGTCTAGATATTTGAGCACCTGATCATGATCCGTTAGCCAGCATAAGAGCTGAAACAGCATCCTGTTCTCACCTCTACTTTGCTAGTACGCAGGGTCTATCAGCATATGTCGCGCATATTTGAGAGTTCAAATTACTTTGGCATGGTCACGGCGGCCCCGCCAAAGTCATCACGCCTCACCAGGTCAAGGAACCGTGAACCAGGGATAGATTTCTATCAATCACATGAGCTCCGAGCACAAAGTAGAGTGGGCAACTCGACGTACTGCATCCTCCAGCTCGTATCGATGCTTCGGGAGACTGTATCAGCTATATCAGCTTGTATGCCCGCTGCTGGCACAGAGACTCGCCCGCAATTCTCAAAGATAAAGTTGTGCAAAGCAGGAGCGCTCGAGTGCGAGATCTAACAGACAGATCAGCTGGCTTTCGCGTTTAATTCGATGCTGTACCCACCGGATAGCCAAAAAGATAGAATTTCGGTCTGTTCTCCATTGTTGCGATGTATTGGGCTGTGTAGAGTTTTGCTTGATCAAGGACTTGGCTTCCTCAGCGCGAAGAAAGGCGGGCAAACGCTCTTCCGACGATTTTCCGCTGCCTTTATGCGGGGTACGACCGAAAGGACTGCCGCTGGGAGCTGCCTACTGTTCGATACAAGCTGCCTTATCGCGTGAGATCTGCAGGGGTAAGAGAAGTAGCCCAGGTGAACAGGCGAGCAAGCAAATGAATGCACAAAGCCCTCAAGCAGCACCAGGCCTTTCATAATCAATCCGCTCAACCCGCTTCCAGACCTCCTTCGCAACTCTTTCTTGCGCCTGTCGAGCTGTGCCTCCTTCATCACCTTGACACCCTCTCAGACACAGATACAGCCTCGAGCCTAGTCCTGCCAGTGGTAGTGGTGCTTCTAGATCATCTGGTGGATTTGCTGAGAAGGTCACTCCGCCTGCTTCTGAGAGGATGATCATGCCTGGTATAGATGAGCGCGAGTAGGCAAAAAAGAGTAAGCGAAAACCGACCTGCAGCGACATCCCATTCCCTGGCAATATGGTTAGTGCGCCTGTCAGCAGATGTTTTCAGGCTTACCAGCATCCTCCTTCCCAGAATATATCAATCTGCATAATTTGAACTAAGAACTAGAGCAATACAAGGTCTGACCTACCGCTCCGGTAGCTACGTATGCAACGTCCAGCGCAGCAGATCCTAGACTTCTAATACCATGCACCATACCTGTGCCGGAAATCAGTCTTGTGTTGACTCCGCTCGCTCGGTCAAGAACTGACCGCCTTTCCCGCCTCTCGACCCATACTGACTCGCCATGTTCCAAAAGCTCCTAACCTTCCTCGCTAATTTCCCATTAGGATCATCTTGTCTCTGTTTACCCCATTCAGCAGCAAACAAACATCCAGCAGGCGCATCAGCAGGGAAAGGTGCCGGCGGTGAGACATAAGGTAATTTAGTCGAGTTGGATGTAGGTGGCCATGAGAAGGAGGTATGCGTGTGCGTGGATTCGATGATGGTGAGGTAGGATCCTTGACCTTCAATGGCGGAGAAGAGTGTCATTCCAGCGTTTGGTGCGATGCCGCCCAGACAGGGAGCGAGAATGCAACCCATTACTGGTTGTCCTCTAGTAAACTGTCAGGATTTGCCAGCGAAGCCAAGGGCCAAGAAGCGTACTTGATGCATAGTGCTGCTGACTGTCGAAAGGTCAGACCCTCAAAGAAACAGTGTCAAGCACCTACTATACACCAATTCGGAAACAGACTGTCAATGGTATCAGCTATATCAAAGCCAAGCTAGAGCAGCCTACTGCGTCCAGTTGACCGTTCCATCGACTATACTTCTTGTCAGAAGATTACAGCATGTACAGCAGCAGAACTCACTGGGATCGACGATCCAGCACGGCCTATCATCTTCTACCAAGTATCTCTTGTCTCCAGAAGCAGAGTAGCTCTCTTCGCCGACAATCTGATGCGTAGGGTATTTCTCAAAGATGGAACTTGTAATCATTTGTTCTACATCCGTGTCTGCCTTTACAGCCTATCAGTCCCTTGCACGCCCCAGATTGTAGCAGAGACGAGCCTTCGTAACCAAATCTGCGCTGTTGCTGGATTTGACTTGTATGTTTAGCAGCTGCGCGGTATTTTGTGTACGCGCTTGAGCTTGTTCAATCAAGTAGAAGCCAGCGCGATGCAGGAGGTCTGCTAGGAATGTATGCGCCTCAAGCAGGTCAACGGACATGGTACAATCGCTGTTGCCAGCGAAAGGGCGTCATATGACAGCGAAAGAAGGTATCCCGTCCCTATCGTGATACCACTCAGAAAGAGTATACAGCCTAACAGAGCTGATCAGTACAGCTTCCTGTACAAAGTTCATGCAATGGAGATGCTCCTCATCTGGCGTCTCGCCGACGTTTGCAGGCAGACGAATGGACCAGCGAGACAACAGTGCAGCATGTTCTCGTGTAGAGCAGGGGAAGGCAGTGTAATGCAATGATGCGAATGCTATGTATGCTGTTCGCAGAAAAGCCGGATGAGCCAGTGACCGAGCATAACAGATCCATCTGACGAACCTCTGAATCAATCCTAATACAGCCAGCCTTTCTTGCTCGACTTTCCCTTCTGCTCATGCGCCAAATGATTATTCACTTCCATACTCTCTTTGCTCAAATCCGGGTTGAACTGATGATTCTTCACCGCGCTCAAACCAGAACTCGACAAGCGTTGATGGATGTGCGGCATGGCGTGTATTTCCCTTTCTTGCGGCCATTGATGTGCATAAAGAGGCATGTTGTGGTGCTTGTATGAAGTGATTGCTGAATTTGTAACGTAGACTACTGTCGCTACAGCTGCGAGAATGAAGACCTGTTTTGCCGGAATTCAGCTCGACATCAAGCAGATAGGCTGGTAGACAAACCATGGTCTTCCAGCTGATGACATCCACAAAGCCATTCACGATTTCCGCAATAGTTTCCGCTCCCAATCTAGCTTTCCCACCCACTTTCCTCGGGTCTCTATTCATACAATTCTCCCATTCGCTACACATACCCCACAATGCCGGTGCGACTCTACCAACATCCCTAAAGCCAAGGCAATTGTTCGCCGCGAATGATTCGGCGCAATGATAGATTTCAGCTCGAAGTTCGTGCGTTGTTGCGTCAACCTTCTCAGCTACGTCTAGTAAGACTGTGTAGATGAATAAAAAGAGTAGGTAAAGGCCGAGTGAGAGGAGGGAGAATTTGAAAAAGACTTGTAGGTAGGTCAAGAGAGCTGAGGGAAAGTCGGAATGCTGCCATGTACTTGGTATAGGCGATGAAGGGGGGTAGTAGTTGTTTTGTGTGTATGAAGTCTTGTTCTGCTCGAAATCAGCGCTGGCCCAAGGACAAGGAACAGACTTACAGCAGCAGGTTTATGGACCAGCTCTTCCGATGAATCCTCTATCTTGGCTTTCTGCTTCCCTCGTTTCTTGGAACTCATACCAAGATGACTTGATGCGTTAGACACCAAGCTAGACCAGCTACCCATCGACATGAGACTGCCTTGATCAGCGGTTCGAAAGCTTGCTGCCGAGTCTGTTGAATCTGCTGCAGAGCCTTCAATGGCAAGCATTGGTTCTTCGCGTGTCAGAGGGGCTTTCGTAGGCACAGCTGGAGTGATGACAGAGCGAGGTTTTTGCTTGGGTGGTGTATCGACGTCCATGCCGAAGCTGGCTTTCTCTGGTGTTGATCCAATCATGTCTACATCTTCTATGTGCTGGCCTATGGACCAAGCTGTCAGACAGCCTCGAGATGCGTTGTGCAAGAAATTCACGTTTGGCAGGTCGCGTCTCCGGCATGTCAAGATCCATGCTGACGTCCATAGTGATGATATCGTAAGCTGGATGGGTATGAGATCGTTCAGAGGTATATAGGCCAGCCTCGACGGAGTCGTCGCTTCAGGAAAACATTCGAAACGGGTTGGAGAGCAAGGGCGATGCTTCCAACATTTGTGAATCTCTGTATTGCTGCTGCCTGTTGTCTCGTGACCTGCTGTCAATTGATTCGTACAGCTCTCGCACTTGACCGCAGCGGTTTACACGGAATTGATCTGGGATTCGAAGGCTGCTCTGCCTACTATTGTGTTCCCAGTCACAGCTCGTGTTCTCCCTTCTGTATACATGTGTGCGTCCTTCTCTCTAACCTCCCACTGCAAATTCCTTTCTGCGGACTTCGCGTCCGCTTCTCATTTGCACTGCAGCCTGTCTTCAGCCTGCACGGCTCACTATGACACGCTCTGAGATAGATTGTATGCGTGTCGCTTCTGCGCAATCCACTGTGTGCCTCGCCACGAACCTTCCACCGTCTTCCAACAATACGTTCTGCAATGAATTACCGCAGCTATATAATGCAGATTCGCCTTTTCTTTTCCTGCTTCCTGCACGACGAGTCACTTCAGAAGATGGTGAACGAAATCCCTGGTATGGCTGACCACTTTGGCGCGTCAACCATCTATGACACAAAGACTTCGCCGCAAAAGGTGTTTTCCATTCTGAAGACCAAGTTTGAAAATGCCGAGCCGTTGCACTGCGAAGCAATTCCTCGTGCATCCTCCCATCATGCTTCGGCTGTGAGTCCGTAGGCCATGGCGCTGACAATACTGAAGCGCAAAAATCCAGTTCGTCCACTTTCCTAAAGGCAAGGATGGATCCTCCGTGGGAGTCAGCTGGACGGCCGAGAACGACAAGAAGATTAGAGAGCTCATTGAGCAAGCCAAAATGGACTATCCAGGCGGAGGGCCAAAAGCAACTGAAGAAATTCTGAGCGAACAGTAAGTCCAGCGCAACTGCTCTTTCAACCTTGCTGATTTCTTCGATGAAGCATGCATGATGGCAAATATTGCACCAACCGCGTCTCTGGAACGCACGGCCCAACGGTCGGTTGCATTATGAAACTCAAATCTGGTATTCTAGTATTTCAGTCGGCGTACGCGGCGGATGTCGACATTTACGAGGATGGACCAGACGCTCCGTCCTACATGGTCTGGAGAAACGCTCAGGTGATTTGCAATCGCTGTGCTGTTGTTCATGCTAATCTGGATACATAAGTTGCATAACAAGGATTTTTTACCCAGGCTCTTCAAAGGGACTTGGGATCTGCTTTTTCTCTCGTACGCAGGAAACTGTGATTGCGGTATCAAACGCTGACTGTCCTGGGCAGGAACAATGGCAGCACCGACTTTCCCAACCTTCTAGTCGAAATGCGCCCTCATCGACCAGATTTGACTTGCGTTGTTTGTCAAGCCCGACCAGACATCT
Source organism: Kondoa malvinella (assembly GCA_039545315.1). Lineage (NCBI taxonomy): Eukaryota > Fungi > Basidiomycota > Agaricostilbomycetes > Agaricostilbales > Kondoaceae > Kondoa > Kondoa malvinella. The sequence goes on along the minus strand of BCIM01000004.1, from coordinate 174,189 downwards.
GGGTGCAAGTAAAGCAGTGCGCTAAATGTCGCTCTGTCAATTGTAAGCTTTTCTTTCCCGCCTGGACAGGACAAGGTCTGATAATGTGAGACAGATTGCTCTTCTGGTACACATACTCTACCAGATCAACCGTATTCGTTAATCCCCTCTTCAGAGTGTCAGCGGATGTATTGGAAGGCTGAGCACAAGCGCTGCTGTGCTTCGATGGCAGCTGCGAGAGTTGAGAAGGAAGCCAACAGTGCCAAAAAGAGTCAGCTTATCCTTGACGGGCTTTCATGGGTCTGATACAGGGCTCAAACAGGTGGACAAGGAAGTAGTTCAGAAGCGGCGATAGCACTTGAGCCTTAGCGAAATTGGATATCAGCGTCTGCTGCAGCTGGGATTGAGCTTTCGATGCAATGCAAACACGTCCATCAATCAGTGCTTCCCTTCTCGAAGCAGTCCGACGCAGTGAACCTCTTTCGGCCAGTCTATGCCGTGTTTCTGGAACGGCCGATCTTTCCCCCGCCAAGTTTACGGACAAACAGTTCAGCAACTCAATCTCCCATATTGTGGGCTCTGAACCTGCCTTATCATGCAGCTATGCAAGCATCTGTCACTGGAGATGCGCCTCGCGACGAAGCTGTGTCGAAATCAGAGTTGCCGATAGAGAAACAGGAAGAAGGCGTGCAAGAGAAGCCTGCAATAACTAATGATCCGCCTGATGGAGGCTTACGCGCTTGGTCTTGTGTCGCTGGAAGCAGCTTGGTCTTACTCGTTACATTTGGTACGGCCTCAATTGTTCTCTGCCATCCGTCGCTACTGAAATTGAATGGGATTCTAGGTTATGTCAATGCTTTTGGCGTTTATCAAGGTGCGTCCATATTGTACAGCTGTAGAGCATTCATTGATCGACACTTGAAGCGTTCTACACTGGCGAAGCAGCGTATCTGCCTAACAAGACAGCTGCAGACATCTCCTGGATAGGCAGTCGTGCGTCCTATCATCTCTTGTGATGCATAACTGACTCGAGCTTCAGTACAGGTGAACTCACCTTAATCGTGTATTGATCCGTGCTCACGGTCATTCTTAGACCTTCTTGATGTTTTCTGTTGGCATGCTCAGGTCCGTCGTGCGTGTACAGTAAGGAGTACTTGCTAATTCAATCGGGCTATAGCGGACCGCTCTTTGACGCTGGCTACTTTCGGCCTCTCGTGTTGACTGGCTCAGTGCTTTATACGATTTGGTGAGTCCGTTGCGTGGCCCATACTCAATCACTGAGCTCCTGTATCCTAGTCTCATGAGTTTGTTGCCGACTTATTCAACGCCCTTCCATCTAATATGATTTGTAGTGCTCTCCCTTGCCGAGGACTACTACAGTGTAAGCTCTATCTTTCCTCGCGCTGCCATAAGCTCGAGATCGATCCAGGTGTTTCTGGCGCAAGGACTCGGTATAGGGCTGTCACTTGGACTGCTGCTGTTACCTTCTATTGGAGTGGTCAGCCACTGGTTCAAGCGGAGGCGTGCTTTGTGAGTAAACACCATTTCGAGCAATGTCGTGCTTATTCCCAGCAGAGCGACTGGCTTTGTCGTTGCTGGTCAGCTTGATCGTCTCCTTTCCTGCTCAGTAGCTGATCAGGAACGCAGGCTCTTCCATTGGCGGCATCATGTGAGCAAACAGATCTACTCGGCAGCGATGAAAGTTGAGCACGACCATCTAGATTTCCGATCATGCTCAACAACATGTTCAATGGCAGCCTTGGCTTTGCCTGGGGCGTACGAGTCTCTGCCTTCGTTGTTATGGTGAGCGATTTATACAGGCCAATGAAGAAGGCTGATGACTTGAGAAGGGCTGTCTGGCTTTGGCGAATGTACTGATGCGGACGAGGATACCTGGTCGCAAGAGATCAGCTGGCTCGCCCAAGAAGATCACTTACAGAGCGCTGTTTTGCGACGGCGGATTCCTTCTAGTGCTTGCAGGTGCCTTCTGGGGCAACGTCGGTCTGTGAGTCTTCAAATCAAGGACTGGTGCCGTCTCTGATCTCTATTCCAGCTTCTACCCCTTCTTTTGTTCGTCGCTCATTCAGTATGCATTCATGTGCTAACCGAATCTTTGCAGACCTTCAAGTCTACTCTCGTCAGCAAGGTCTTTCCAATCAGCTCAGCTTCTACACTCTCGCCATACTCAACGGAGCATCATTCTTTGGTCGAATCTTTCCCAACTTTGCAGCGTGAGCCTTCTGTGTCACCATTTATTTATTTGGCTGATTCTTGTTGAAGTGACAAATTTGGTATTCTGAATCTGATGGTACCTCTGCTCGCTTTATCAGCTATGCTAGTATGGGTTCTATTGGCATGCAATAACGCGGCCGGAATCGTCTGCTTTGCGGTCTTCTACGGGTTCACAAGCGGCTCTTATGTCTGTGAGTGCGAAAGCGATTGAATGGCTTTTCGATCTTATGACCCGGCTAGCTATGATTCCTGGGTCGTCAGCGGCGTACGCGAACAATGTATCAGAGACTGGTGTTCGCTTAGGCCTAACGTGCGTCGTGTTGCCTTTCTTTACAATCTGGCTTAGTCACGACAACAGATTCTTTGCTTCGGGTATTGGTGCGCTTATCGGTATGTTCTTGCTTCAGCACATTTGTTGCCATCTCACACCGAAATAGGCAATCCTGTCGTGGGCTATATCCTGGGAGATGACTATCGCTGGGCGCTCGCTTCGACTTGGTCCGGCGTGACGCTCTTGATCGGTGTGCTGTGTTTCGCGCTTAGTAGGCAGGTATTGGTGAAGCGAAGAGGGACGTGGAAAGTGTAGGCTCTCAGCCATGATGTGCGTGATATCAATGTACAATGTCTTTTCATTCTCGGCTGCCTTTGCTCGCCATGCAGTTTGACCACTAGTCTCGACCAAGCCTAGCGCTAGATTTGTGCAGCTATGTTGCTTCTTCCTTCCTTTCTCCCCTAAGAAGAGTGTCAGCCGATTCAGATATGGTGACACCAGATGCGAACCTCTAGTAGCTTGATCTAGCGCGAACCTGCCATCGGTCATGTCTCACACCATGCTATTACCAACTGATGATCGTCTCACAGCCCTCGGGTGATCCTTAACTCCCCAAACCCACCATACACGTACCGAGGCGCGGCACAAGAGGGTATCATGCTTTACACGTCGCTTACATGCAGCATCTCGGCGACCTAGAAGAGCGTCCATCAGCTTCCAATTTAGGCAGAATTTGGCTGATCACTCACCTCGATGTAATTCTCAATAGCTGGAGCCAACCCAAATCTCCCTACCATAACTTCTGGCTGACTAGATGCGCTTTGTTGTCTGGTTGTAGTAGTTGGAGTATAAGATGTTCTTGTAAATTTGCGAGGACGTTCTACAGGACGTTCAACCTGAGTGATGCCAGGTCGGATGAAGATCTTGTAATCCGTGTAGATCATCTCGTGGTATGCAACTTTGAGTACGAACGAGGGATCGCTGTGGGGGTCATGAGATAAAGGGACGTAGCGAAACTTGTAGCGAGCTGTAGCTGTTATGGCGCAAGATGTCCCATTCAGGAAATGCGTCGTGTGCACGACTTTGGGGCAGAAGACTTGAAATTGTTCTGCTGGGAGCCATCTGCTGTTCGAGATTGGGAAGACGAATTGCGTTTCTTCTAGGGTTCCTTCGAAAGTCAGCTCATGAGCGCGAGCGCCGGTCGACCGCTGCATGAACATGAGTCCAGGGAAGAAGGTCGCGAGTATTTCTAGAGATGTTGTTCGTGCTCAGGTCACGTATACGACTTGGAAAGAAGAGACTTACCATGCTCTTTCACGACACCGGTCTCTGGATCGGTCAAGACCATTTTGATCTTGCTATCATCCGTATGGTGTTCGGCGCAAACATTTTCCAATTCCTCAATTGACCCATGCATCGCCCCAGTGATCGCCTTGATATACTGTATCAGCCTACTGGACGCCGGTCCATTTGATGTTGCTATTGGTATGAGCTGCGGCGGATCCCAAGGTAGAAGACTTCTCGAAGGAGCCAAATCTTCGTCGAATATGGAGAGAGGAGTTTGGAAAGAATCGTCTGCTTGCTGTGAGAGGAAATCTTGGTAATAATGAGGAAAGCTGTTTGATATATGCCGAGGGATTTCAATGGGTAGACTGTCAAATTGACTGTCAGGTTGACCGAGAGGAGAAGGTCGATAGCCTGACTTGGCGTATGGTCGGCCTGATGCATGCGACCCATATTGCTGCAGCTGCAAAGAGCGATCCCTTTCTATTGGTCCTTCATGACGCTGTTTAATTTCGCGACGTGATTGCCTGGCAGAAGTTGACGCGGCCCCAGTCGCTGAAGAGTACACCAGAGTACCTTGCTCGTAGTCTTGGTAGTGCTCAGTCGCTTGCTCGGTGTAGGGCGGGTCGACATAGTACGCTTGTTCGCCGACAAAAGTGCCATAGTAAGGTACTTGATTTTGCTCGGTCATCAATGCTGGGGACCTTTGTCCATGGGGCACGCTCCAAGGAAGGCAAAGCTCAACAATGTGTCAAGTATGTCATAGCATAATAAAAAAAGTGATCGCCCGCCATATGCGGCCTCAAGAGCGGCGGATAAGCTTAACTTAAGCCTCTCCGGAGGCTTATTAAGCTCAAGCGGCGGAGATGTGGGGCTGAATCGTTATCGAATTCCGCGAGACATTGGCGTTGCTACTACTAGGTGCGGTTGAGACACTGACTAAGCTCCTAAATCTCTGTTGTCCCTGTTAAGCTGCCGCACGGAAAAGGTGTTCTTCGCCGAAAGCCGGCATGAGTCGCATGACCAACAGGAAAGCTACCTCGCTAGGACCTTGTGTGACTGCCAATGTGGATGCAGGACGTCGCAGCAGCAGATCAGACGATATCGACACTCTTCTTTCTGGGGCTTCGCTTGCGAGTTTTAGAGAGCGGATACTGCTGCGGTCAAGCTCGTTGTTGTTGATTCGGAGGCGGATTATGATAAGTCAAGTCCAGGAGGAAGAGGCCTAGAAAGCAGAAGTGTTGGAAAGAGTAAGGAGACGGCAAGAGGAGAGAAGGTGCCGCACCGCACACCAGTCAAGAAGCTTTCCAGGATTCGCACCACAGCCGATAGCATTGCATGGGGTATGGCGAGCGAAGTGTAGATGGGCGGCAAGTAGCTTCACAAACACTAGATACTAAAGTCCACACAGCCGCTGTCTTCAGACCCACGGCAGCATGACTGAAAGCGTATATTATAAAATGTGACGAATTGAGTTCGCTAGGCTTTGGCGATCTATAGGCAGCTTGTCCTCCGCTGCAGTCTGAGCATTGCAAAGCCAACGAACGACGGCTGAAGACTTCCGTCAATGTTACGTGCACGCAAGAAGCAGCACAAATCTTTGAAGTGATGGCAAATGCTTGCTCTGGATTGCGTTGCTGAGTACCATTTGGACAGAAAGCTATTGCATGTTTTCAGGATTCTCTGCTCAATTTGTGGTCCCGTGGTTCGTTATTGGCTCTCCAAGGCCAGCTGAAAACTTGCTTCGTTGCTCTTTGTGAACAATATTCGTCCACCGACTCGACAACTGGCATGATGCATGACGCTTCGCAAGATCCATTTGCGTTCTATGAATATTTTTCGCGCTGGTGCAAGCCAATCAAGAGGCCGCTGAGAGGCCCCTAAGCCTTGTCGCTGCCGGCTGAATCATCTTTGTTTTTTTGGACTACATGTCTTGAGAGTCTTGGCAAATGATAGCATAGCGGCTTTTCTGGGCAGTCATACTATAGTCTGCCTACATCCACGTAAGAATACGCAAGATGCGCTCAGGAATTCTATGTCATGGTTCATTGCTCGCTGTTGCCCAAGCTCAAGTGACGCTCTACGGTCCTATCTTGTCGCACGATTCAGCTTTGTTACCAGAGCCTACTACATCATACTTCTTTTCCGAGCAAGTGTTGCCTATCGAGCCTCTACCTAGTGAAGGACCAACTAGCGTATGCTCTCGTCTGTCGGTATGAGGCGGAACTAACGCTCCAAGGCAGTACCAGATCATCGGGCAATACGAGCTTCCACCTACAGCCACTAATGGAGAAATCGAAACCACTACCGTGACCGGTGCGTTTCATCAATCGCTCCTTTGATTCAAAAGCTCAAATGACGGAACAGGAACCTTTGCGGCTGACGAATCAGTCTATTCTTTTTACCGCGATTCACCAGGTCAAGAGCTTCGACAATTATGCAGCGAAATCTCGCCTGGTCGAGCGCAATGTGAATTGGAAATCGGTACCCAAGGTTTGGTGTTGACGACAAACGTGCCTTGGGAACCGCTATCGACTATTCAACCCACTGCTACAGTTTGTGTTAATCTGTATCGACTCTATACTCATTGCTGATACTAGTTTACAGTTGTTGGCAGATAATTCATCACCAGACGATACGTCAGCGGGATTACGCAGGCTTCCTCTCGCTGCAAGTGCGATATTAGCGTTTTCATCATTCGCCTACATGCTGTTGTAATGGGTAGAGAATCGATCGTTTTCTGTAAATACGCAAGGAGAGAAATTGTACAATAAACTAAATGGGAAGAATGCCAAGTGTCCTTTGATCTCGTCTTGTTCACTTCAATGCTATTTTCTACCCCTGTCACCAAGTCTCACAGTCCCTCGGCGAAGATCAATGTTTGACTAGTCACCGGGTGGAAGTCAAGCTGGATTGACACGTTCACACGTAAAGCTTCGTTTGTGATCAGCCAGAAGTATTAGTTGCGGTCAAACGAATGCGAGGAGAAAGAGGAAACACGTACAAAAGCAAGAACAAGCAAAGGACTGCAAGCAATTGCCCAAACCGAGTTACTCATAACACCGCAGCGTCGTCTGATAGCTTATACCAAGTGAGAGTGATCAAGGGATAGACAAGCACTAAGGCAGCTCTGAGATCCACGCAGCTCATGAGACAGTCGGCCGACCAAGCAGAAGACGCGAGGAAAGAAGCGCAAACTCGGAGACCGCTCGAGAGAGAAAGCAAGTAAGACCCAGCGAGTTCTCAGCAACAACTGAAGATCTTGTGCATGGCATGACGGTCGCACAAGCAAGCGAATAGCTAAAGAGAAGGGCAGACACTGCGCAACATCAGAGAATCCATCGACATTCGAATTCACAAGCAAAGAAGTGACAAGAAGAGAGCAGCCCAGTCCAGCACATAAACGAGTGATATAAAAATGACGATCTCCAACGTTGCAAAAAGGGTGGGAAAAGCAACTCCATGCGTGCGTAAAAATACTACTCCGAACGTCCATCCGAGCCCAAATGGTATCACTGCGATCTATGAGGTTTGTGCAAGGCGAATCTTGATTTAAGCCAAGGCGAAAGCGACGAGTCCGGCAAAGAGAGCACCGGTCGAAGCGACGAGGGTTGAAGCGCCAGAGTCGGGGGTGGCACTGGCAGCGGCGGATGAGGCAGATGCACCGGCTGATGAAGCGCGGGAAGCGGCGTCAGTGAGCGAAGAGCGGACGGAGCTGTATCGAACAATTAGCAAAGTCTGCGAGAATTACACGCGTGGACATACCTGGCAGCGCTGGTGACGCTTGAGGCGACACTGCTGGCGGCTGATTCTGCAGAGCTGATGGCAGAGTTGGCTAACATGCATCTTCAGCTTAAGGTCATAGATGAAGACAGACGGAAACTCACCTGCAAAGCCTGAAGTCAAGCCTGAAGTAGCTGCAGAAGCAGAGCTCTGTGCAGATTCGACTGCTGCAGTAGCGCTTGAAGTCTGAGCGAGGGTGTTAGCAAGCTCGAAAGGCTTATAGCTGACAAATAAACTCACCACAGCGACTTCCCCACCAGCTCCAGATGCATCAACATCACCATTAACGCATGAAGCATCATTTCCAGCAGTGATAGAGACTTGGTCAGAGTAGTTGACGGCACCAGTGCTGTCGCGGACGGCCAGGCTAATAACAAAGCTTAGCATACTTGGTACTCGAGTAGACTTGCAGACTCACGTGATGGAGGTTCCAGCAGCCAAATCAACGTTCCAAGTCCTGCAAACCAATCAGCCAGGGGAGAATAAAGGAAGAAGGAAGACCTACAAGCTGGTACCGGACTGTTCGCCGAATTGCTTGAGGGGAGCACCGCCAGATTGACCACCAGGCAAGATAGAGAGGTAGTAAGGTGGCTAAATATCAAAGTTCAGACTATGCAACTTTGGAGATTGAGAAGAGACTTACAGCTCCGCCAGACCAGGATAGAAGGGCACTTGGGAGTACAAAGTCAGACGAGGGGTCCAAGCGATTGTGGCAAGATAGAAACTCACGGCTGGCAAGTCAAAAGAGAAGCAGGGGTCTATTGAAGCGCGTCAGTCTTATCCTAGCCAGAAAGGGTAGAGGCAGGGACTCACGTTGATAAGGGCTTGAGCGAAAGCTTGGCCGACAAAAGCAGCGAGGGCGACGACGACAGCAGAAGTACGCATGTTTGTGATTAGAGATACTGTGTATGAGGGTGTAAAGTGTTGTTGTTGGGTACTGAGAGAGAGAGGGAGTTGTTAACAGAGAGATTCGTGGTCCGGAAGCAAGCAAGCGCGAACAGAAGAGAAAACAGAAAAGCAGAGCAAAGGGGTCCGTGTGCGCCATCAAAACATTGAATCAGTCGAAGGCACATTCCCATTCGCTCGGTCGCGCTTCCTTGGCTTAGATTATGGCTGGGAGGCAAGGTCATGCAACAAGCGACCACAGAGGATACGGTAGGAGCACAGAGTTGATCAAAGAGGAGAATCATCCCCGGAGTGCATGAGTCTGTTCTTCTGCTGCGAGAATCTTCTGCAATTATTCGTTGCGCGCGATATGCTGCAGCTGTCTGAGCATTTCTCTTATCAGTCTGTCGCTGTGCAAAGACGACAGGGAAATCTTTAGAACTTGTTCAATGACTTTCACTTCATTAACGCGTCTGCTGTCTCTTGTCTCGTCACGGCCATCTTGTCTCATCTATACCCTGGTTAATTCTGCAGTACCCGCTTCATCGTATACCTCTTCCCATTGCTCTGATCCGAGCCTTTGTTTATTCCTCTTGCGCGACCTATCAAAGTGTCCCATTAGCTAGTCTTTCTAGCTTCTGTCTGTTCCTTCGCGCTGCGAACTCTTCATATTCCCCGCGATGGCTCTGAAGCCCACCCCTTCATCGCGCTCGACGCTCACGAACCATGTCTTTCCTTGCCTCTACGTCTGCTATCTGCTCAGATCGTATGTTCCTACTATCTACCACGCGAACAACTATCTCACCCGTCACACAGGAAGAAAGACGGCGTCTTCTCCAACCGAACTTATATTGGTTCCTCACCCGATCCACCTCGTCGTATCCGCCAACACAATGGTGATCTCAAATCCGGTGGAGCCCACAAGACGAAATTCTTCAGACCTTGGGAAATGGAATTAAACGTTCATGGTTTCCCTTCGAAATTATCGGCTTTACAATTTGAATGGGCCTGGCAATCACCTTGGTTGAGTCGACATTTGCGCAACAAACATGGTGAAAGTTATTTCAAAAAAGCAGCAGGTGCAAACCATTTCCAACACAAGATTGCTGTTTTGCAAAGAATGTTGGTTTCGAATCCTTGGAATGGTTTGGGTTTGCGCGTCAGGTTTTATAGTGAGACGGCAAAAGAAGTTTGGGAGGAAGCGCAGAGGAAAGGACCTTTGACTCGTCCACCTCCAGCTAAAGTCGGGCCGAAAAGGAAAACGTCGTATGAAGCATTAGCAAGTGGGAGTCAATGGCCTGATGTCAGTAAAGTGGAAACAATTTTGCGGCTGGAAGGAGTAGATGGAGCGAGGATGACAAGGGAGCAGCCGAAAAGTTACAAGAAAGAAGACTGCATACCGCCAATTGAAGTGGATGATTACGCTTGGGCTATGGAGCATTGGGACAAGTGGAAGACTGTTCAGGATGAGAAGCACAAGTGCGCTTGCTGCAAAAAGGCTATCGATACAACAGTAAGTCTTGTGCTCTCCTATGGGCTGGAATTGATGTGAGATGCAGGATCACCTCTCTTTTACTCTTTGTCCAGCGCCAGAATGCTCATCAACTTCACATATTCCCTGTCTTGCCGAGCGCTACATCACATCGGAATCTCTGCTTCCATCTTCAGGACCTTGTCCAACTTGCAAGACGCCTACTGCTTGGTCACAGCTGATCCGAGGTTCTTTCCGCCGAAAAGACGCGTCAGAAGGCAAGTATGACAAGAAGCAAAAGAAGCTGGCAAAAATCGCAGCAGGTCAAATAGTTGAAGAGGAAGAAGAAGATGAGGATGAAGAGCCAGAACCCGTCAGACCAAAGAGGAAGCGCGCGACATCGCCCAAGGCGAAACCAAAAGCGAAAGCCAAATCGCGTTCGTATTCTACTTCTTCTCTCTCCTCGGTCGACTCGGACGAAGACATTGAGCGATCTATGGCTTTTGAAGCTGCTGCAGAAGGAAGTTTTGACGCGGGTTGTTTGCTGCTTGGTGATGAAGAGGACGAAGCGCATCAAACGCCTCAACTTTCGGATGAGGATATGCCTGAACCAAAAAGTGTCGGGTCACTGGGCGTCAGTAGAGTAAAACTGTAGTGTATTCGTTGACGACAAAAGACTCGGGCTTGACAAGCAACTTCGACGTGTCGGTCATTTGACCCATGTATCGACAGCATCAGCAGCAGAGCCAGTATGGTCAGCAGCCTGGTGTGCACAGTCCAGGACCGCAGCCTCAATACTTGGCCAATATGGGTTCACCTGTTGCTTTCTCGCCGAGCGCGCAAACTCCCTCATCTTCAGGTCAAGGCTATTTCCCTCAAGGTCAGCAGCATCAGCAAGAGAATGTCAATCAGCAATTTGAGCAAATGGCGTTAAGTCCTGGCAGTCAAAATGCTCCCAGCCGAGCTAAAAGATCCGCTCGAGCGTATCACCACGACGCGAATGCAGCCACTTTGCAGGCTCAGCATCAGCCTGACATGCCTCCTCAACATGCCAATAGCCAGTATCAGCAGTCTCAAGGGCAATTCAATCAACCGCAGTCCTTCCAACAGCAGCAGCAAGACCCTCGATATGCTCAAGTTGCAAATTCGCATGGCAATTTGCACGAAGCACCTCCTCACGCTGCAGGTCAACAAGCGAAACTCAATCCTTCAGGTAGCGGTCGCATCGATGTAGACCAAATACCTTCTCCGATTGCTGTACAAGCGGCCAACCAACACAAGCTTGATGCAGAAGCGGAAGGCATGTACTACACCTGTTCCCGTATGGAAGTACCTCTCTCGACTACTCAATTCGTCGCTGTCGATCAAGGCAATGCAACACCTCGATTCGTGCGCATGACAACCTACGCTCTTCCAGCGACGGACGATCTAGCTTCATCTTCCAACATTCCTATCGGTATGGTCATACAACCTTTTGCTCAGCCTGGTCCAGGCGAAGAACCTGTTCAATGTGTTGACTTTGGCGAAGCTGGTCCGCCGAGGTGTAAAGACTGTCGAGCATACATCAACCCTTGGTGCATCTTCCTCGAAGGCGGTCAGAAGTTTGCGTGTAATTTGTGCGAAAGCGTAACAGATGGTGCGTCGTCTTCCTGGTCTTGTCGAGTTGTTGACTAACATCACTTGCTTGGATCGCACAGTCCCGCCTGAATACTTTTCTCATCTCGACACATCTGGTCGTCGACTGGATCTTGATAATCGACTCGAGCTCCAACGAGGTTCCATCGACTTTGCCGTCCCAAAAGAGTACTGGGTTCAGCTTCCTTCATCCACCCCTTCCCTTTCTGCACTATCCGCTCACCCTCCTTCTACACCTTCACTACAATCAAAAGGCGATCCATTAGCCAAACCTCAAGTCCAATCCGTTCCAGGCTCTCGAACACCCGAACCACTCTGTTACGTTTTTGCGATCGATGTGTCTTGGACCGCTGCGCAAAGTGGAATGATCCGAGAAGTCGCAGGTGGGATCAGAGATATTCTCTATGGAGCCGAAAACGAAAATGGCGAAAGGCTGGGAGGGAGCTTGCCGCCGGGAGCAAGAGTTGGCCTGATTACCTTTGATCGGACAGTGCACTTCTATAACCTTCAAGTCGGTGGGATGCTTGGCGTTCTCGGCTTGTGCTGATAGGCTTTGTACCTTCGACAGGCAGGACTCGAACAAGCGCAGATGCTGGTCGTTGGCGATATCCTTGACATGTTTGTGCCGATCAATGAAGGTCTTCTCGTAGACCCAGAAGAATCAAGGTCAGTGCATAGTGTCATTGAGCAAGAACTCTAAGAGACCCAATCGACTGACAGACCGGCTATTGAGCACCTTCTCACATCTCTCGACACCCTTTTCGCCCAAACCCAAATCGCAGAAGCCGCACTTGGAGCAGCGATCAAAGCATGTCAAGGCGCTCTTGTAAGTCACTACTTGGCTATGGCATGTTAAACCATGTTCAGCCAAGGAGTGAATTACAGAAATACTTTGGCGGCCAAGCCAACATTTTCCAAACTTCTTTACCTTCCATCGGACCTGGTTCACTCAAACATCGAGAAGACAGCAAGCTCTATGGGACAGATAAAGAACGAACGCTGTTTACGGCTCAAGATCCCTTCTATAGACAGGCTGGAGAAGAATGCGTGGATGCGGGTATTGGCTTGAACCTGTTCCTCTTTCCGAGTCAATATGTGGATGTGGCTAGTATAGGTAAGCTTTACTATCATGAATTGCCGTTTGGTCATTCATATTGTTCTTGTCTTACAGGCGTGCTCACTGGTCTGACTGGCGGCGAGATCTACTTCCACCCTCGCTTTGACCCGGTCAGAGATGGGAGGACAGTACGAGCAGAGATGAAGGGGCTGGTCGAGCGAGAAACAGCATGCAGTGTCACGATGCGGATAAGATGCTCCAACGGCAAGTCCTTTTGCTCAAGCTGATAGCATAGCTTAGCGATTGGCTTTGCACAGGACTACGGATATCGGATCACTTTGGCAACTTTTTCCAGCGCAATGTTACAGATCTTGAATTCGGTACCGTCGACTCGGATAAAGCAGTAGCGGCGATCATCAAGCACGATGGCAAATTGAACGAGAAGCGAGAAGCCTATTTCCAATGCGCAGTGCTCTATACATCAGCTTTCGGCGAACGGCGAGTCAGGTGTCATAATATTGCTGTACCCGTCAGTAGCAAGTTGGGCGATGTCTTCCGGTTAGCAGACATGGATGCGACAATAGCTATTGTTGCGAAAGAAGGTGGGTTAACGGAAGCTTGCAACAGTCAGCGTACTGACTGAGTCTCTTCTATATCCACAGCTATCACTCAGACACTCTCGAAGACTCTGCGGGACGTCCGAGACGGGCTGACAGATCAGTGTGTCAAAGCGCTATTGTCGTATCGGAAACACTGTGCCTCCGCAACATCACCTGGCCAGGTAAGGATCCTACCTTGTCATGACGCTGTCTCCATGTCTAATCATGATCAAAACTTACAGCTGATACTGCCGGAGTCATACAAGCTCTTCCCGCTCTTTGCATTAGGTCTGATGAAGACGAAAGCGCTCAAAGGTTAGTTCACTTTACTGGATTCGATCGCATGCTAAAGCCATCGCAGGTGGTCCCGTCGCATCGGATGTCCGCACCTACTACATGCGCATCATCAAAGCCATTTCAGTAGCATCTGTCGTCGAACTTTTGTACCCGAAATTCTTTCCTCTGCATGCCTTGCACCCCGAAGACGCAACATACAGGGAAGATGGCCGTTTTCAATACCCTCCTCAGCTTCGGACAAGCTATCAACGCATGGAAGCGCATGGCGCCTACCTAGTCAGTATGTAATCTTCTTTTGTGCAGAGGAGCTACCGCTTAGGCTGGACAATGTACAGTCAATGGCGAGACAGCGATACTATGGCTCGGAGCGGGTGTCTCGCCGCAGATACTGCAAGACCTGTATGGCGTTGACGACCTGAACGAGATTGACAAGCGCATGGTCAGTCCGATGTGCACCTTCTGTGAATGTCTGCTGACCATCTCGTTCCCAATGATAGACGGCACTACCCAGATTACCTACACTACTGTCAGAGCAAGTACGAGCGTTATTGGATGCGTTGCAAATACGACAGCGGCATCGCTCTTTGCCAATTCTAATAGCGCGGCAGCAAATGGACGGAACAGAGGTGAGTCAGATATGAGGGGATACCTGCAACCGCTGACCGTGTCCTAGATGGAATTTGCAAATTTGCTAGTCGAAGATGCAAACAACGATGCCTTAGGGTGAGCTCTTGGTATTCCAAGACATTGCATGTTTCTGAGGGTACTCTGCAGCTACGCGGACTACCTCTGTCTGTGTCATAAGCAGATCCAGTCAAGCCTGTTAGGTGCGTGGTATCAATCTGTGCAAAGCCTCCGCTGATTGTGGCATGGACAGGAGAGAAAAGAGAGGCTGAGATTGATTCGTCAAGCTTATGGAGAGGGTATGTACGCTTTCAAGCAGATACCAGACAGTACTAACAATGCTGTCGCAGCTGGTAGGGTTGTAATTTGCATACACACCAAGAATATCCATCACGCATGCATTGTCGATCGTTACTGCATCAGCCATCAAAAGGCTCTCTTCGTCTTGCCCATCCACTATTCTCCTTTTGGTCTGTGTTCAGCGGGATCGCATTATCCCATTCCGTGCGCATTCTTCCAGCTATTTCCTTTGCCCTGGCAAGTTATCGCCGAATCACTGCTCCGCTAATGTGAGCATCGCGCATACAGAAGCTATCCTGCTTCTTGTTATAGTACACTACATTGATGCATTTGTTTTTGGGTATCATGGCGGTCTGGGGTAAAGCCTCTCAGTCCAAAGAGGGGCACAACAGTATGTCTGGTCGCGGAGATTTGTCTGTCCTTTACGCAGGACACGCTCGCGATTACGCATACAGCTCGTGCCGTCCGATCACAAGAGTTGTCTTGAAATTGGCGAATGAACAGCTCCTTGAGCCTGTGTCTGCTCTTCTCTTCACTGCCCTTGCTTTCTTTGGACTGCATTTGTTTTGGGACGACATCGACTTGCTCAGACAGATTGACGTGTACAGCTTGCAAAGCGACCAATTTCGCATCGACAGCGTCTTCAAATGCACAACATAGCAGCTGGCCAGTTATCGATGCCTGGCAGACCTGCGTCTGAGTAGCAGTAATCTCAGCTAGCGCTCAACCAAAGGTGAAAGAGCATACCGACGAATTGCTTGAGGATCATCAGGCATGTTCGGATCCCCTATCGCCCTTCGCATTTCCTTAGCTAGTTGCCCTCCACGATCATCCCAAGCAATAAAGTCTCGACCGCGTTTTATCATGCGCAGAAAGCAGAGATCATCATCCATGGTATTAGCCAGACGTGTCCTTTGCTCATCATTGCACACTTGCATCTCCACTGTTATGTCTGGCCGTTGATCAAGAAGGCCCTGGCGATCTCTGAGCATGCAGAAGATGCTTTTGAATGCGTTTATCCGCTCTTTGCTGGCGTCCCAAAGCAAGACAATCTTCTTCAATGACGGAAAGTTGTCTGCATGTATGAGACCTTCTTCGAGTTGAGATCTGTAAGCTTGTCCTGGGATATCTAACAATTCGGTATCGATGCTGATTTGCTGTAAGAGGGGAAGATCTTGTAGCGGACGAAAGATGTCGCCAAGTGACACGGAAGAGGAGTCCACTCGAAGATCTCGCAGTAGCCTGATCGAAGTGACAGAAGGGAAAAGAGACAGGACGGTTCTATAGTTGGCCGGTTCGATGGGTTTAGGTATGATCAAGCGCAACAGCTTGACATTGTGGAGTAGCTTCTTGACGACTGGAGATCCGCGTAGACGACTGCCCACGTCTAGATCTTCCTGTGTATCCGTTTCTCCCAGGAGCTCTGTTCATGAAATGAGCTGGATCTGCCTTTGAAGCGAAAGAAACGGACCGCAGTGATCTTCCCTGACCTGATCGGACACGTGCATATCATAGCTCGTCAGAACTGTATGCCGTCCATGAGACCAAGGAGGTGGGAAACAATACACCGACCTACCCATGCCAGTCATGAGACGAATATAATGATCAAAGCCTAGCATGGTGAGAGGGGGTATCTCGTTCAATGGCCCAATCAACATCTCTTGAGTAGGCTTTTCGAAGCACGAGCCACCAGCCTGCCCATTGTCAATGACCAGCTCATCTAGCTTCATGCAATGCCTCAACCACATGAAGATATTTTGGCCGTACTCTTCGTATACGGGTAGTTCAACCATAGTGTGGATTGAGGCGACGAAGACCATGTAAGAAAGGAAGCTTGGATAAGAGCTGTGGTATCTTCAGGGAGAGCCATATTTGCTGTTCATCATTCAGGATGGCATTCCCGTATCCGTCTATAGATGGTTTTTCGACTGGTTTGGAGACGATTAGATCCAAGGCTGAAACTTGAGAACACAGCTTGAGCTGATCAAGGACGTTGTGAACACCGAGGGAAGGAATGTCGCTGATTTTTAACCTGACATGTTTGACTAGCCGAGCAATGTCTGCGTCTTTGAGGGATTCTACCAATGTAGGTGTAGTATCGACAGAATGCGAAAGAGACAGAAATCGATATCGGGCATGTTGCATGACCTTCCTGCTCGTGCGCGCAAATCTGGCAATAGAGCTTGGGTCTTCTGATCGCAGCAAGTGAGAGCATATACGCTGGAGTATCTCATCAGGTAGGGTATCAAAGGTAGACATGGTCACTTGATCGTTTGAAGCCAACCTTTGCGTCGTACCAGACAACGGAAGATGGCAATTATTGCTGTCTGCGTGTGCTGTGAGAAGCTTACATACACTTCCATACAAGCTCAATCGTCCCAACCCCTCATCTTACCGGAGCTCTTCTTAGCCGGACTAGCATCAAACAAATGTACCGCTCTCTCCCTTTTCACAGGCTTGATTTCTTCCGTTTTCACCACTCTTTCTACCCTCACAATACCCTCATCAGCATCATCCAAATCAGGTGCGACTTGTATTGTAGGTGCTTTGACTGTATCACTCCATGCTCTTAATCCGCCTGCTTTATCGTCGAATAGTTCTATTGCTTCAGCGTTGATCGGCGGAGACCGTCTTGAAGGTGAAGGAAGTCTTTGACGTCTAGGTGAAGGCGATCTTCTTCTGTACGACGACCGTTCGAGCGATGGAGACCTTCTCCTAGGAGGAGGAGAACGAGAGCGTCTATCTTGGCCATTGATATAAGCGTCCAATTCATCATCCAGACCCGCTCTTCTGGGTGACTGACTTCTTCTTCTAGCTGAACTTTGTTCCCTCCTCGATAACCGACCTAATAACCCGTTTCTCCCGCCTGACATCTCTGACCTTCTCTCATCCGCATAGGACACTTCATCAATCCCAGCAGCGAAATTATCCATCTCCCTATCTAAAGCATCCAATTCTTCTTGTTTCCTATCCCTTTGCATCCTCGAGCTGCTCGATCGGTCTTCCTCGTACCTCCTCGGCGGTCGCTCGGTATAGCCACGTTCTGAATAGAATTGAGATCGCGCAGCTGCATTCTTTACTTTTTTATCATTCTTGGTTGCAAAGCGTAAATACACCGCTGAGAAGGCGTAATCAGGAAAAGGTCGAGCTTTATGATAGGTTGATATTAGCCTTAGGTCGGCGGATGAAGGCTCGGTGTAAATGTCTTCTAGTGATGATAAAGCGGTTGAGAGATTGTTTGCAAGGTCGGTAGAAGGTTGTAGTAGCAAAGAAGATAGACCTTCTATTGCGTGTGAGGGAGAAGTGAAGCATAATACTAGTGAAGCGTCGTTTACTGCTTCAAATCAGCCCAGATTCCGTGTTGTGAGACGGAGCGCTCACTCCATTCTACGCCTAGCAAAGAAGTTGGATCAAGTAGATTTGCGTTTGCCCAGTTGAGCACTGCGGCTGTGTCTAACTGGTTCCTGTTTCTTCATAAGCTACGCCATGGCATAGGGCATAGGCATACACTGAAGAAGAATAGAGGTATAGCGCATTCGGTCGTAAATGCACAGCCGAATCCAGTTCAAAGGCTGGAGGACCTTCATCTTCTACATCAGGTGCAATAGGCTCTGCATAGTGTCCAAAACGAGCTTCTCTCTTTGCTCGAGCTTTTCTTGCTGCTAGATCACCCTGCGCTATGATCAGACGTCGTCTCCTGTTCTTGCTACGGACAGCTTACAGCAGACAGAGGAGCATCAGCAATAGGATTCCTATATAGCTTGGCATCTTCCTGTGGTGCTGTACTTGAAGTTGAGGCGACGGGTGCAGTGTCAAACACTTCTGCTATAACCGGAGAGGGCGAGCGGGTATCAAAGGGAATATCGTCTAGGTCCATTGTGGTATCAGCCAGTGACAGCGCCGGGGGTATATAGCAACGAGAAGCCGTTTGAGTGCAACAAGCGGAAGATGGTTGGAGCAATACCACGTCGGCTCTTCTGAAGCCTGCTCTGCCCTGCTAAGGCTCCGCGACCGCATTCACCCTCATACTCTGGTGCTTCCGTGCGAGAGCCTTATCCGGCCAGCTGGGAAAGAGCCTGCAAATGTGGAAAACGTGAATCTATGCTGTTTATGATCTTTGCTGTGTCTGTGTCCTTCTGCGTGCTTTCTATCATGCATCTGTCGCTGTGCTTGTCGTGAGCGCCATCGATTCTGCGTCTCCTCGGGCACCTTCAAACGCCTGCAAAGGATGAAAGCATTTCTCAAGTTGCGTAACTATTCTATGCTGCAGCTATGATCAGCATCGGCTGTAGTAGAGCTCTCTAGATGCGGTGTGTCTCGATTTCTGTCAATGCAGAGACCCATGAGCAAGGTCTTTTGTCTTGAAGCGGCTGTTTCATCCTCAACCACCTTCAAATCCAACTTGTTTCGTCAATCATTCGCTCGCATCGCCTTCCGACCTATTGCTAGAGCTCGCTTGTCAGGCATAAGGCACGCGTCAAACCTACCTGATCCTCTACCCAGCATACACAGCATGCTTTGGAACGAGGCCAAGACCAAAGGCAAGCAATTTTCCGACTCTACTGGTAAGTCTACGGTGTTATGGGATTGCATCAGTCCTCTGATCCCTCCGCAACCAGCCTTTAGTGCTTTTTTCCAGCGTGTATTTTTCATCTGGCTGTTGTGCAGAAGTAAGTTCTTGGTTTTCCACACGTTTCAAACTAACTTAGATGTATTTCAAGTGATGAATATGCTGCGGGAATCGAGATACATTGAAGGATCAGACTCGCGCAATCAAAGAGTACATTATTCTTGTATCATTTGTGCCATAGAATCCAGCTAACCATTTCCTGGTCAGGATCAACGAGCCTTTGCACGTTACAGCGAAGAATCGTGCAATTCATCAGATCAGCAGCCCTGCTTCGATGCTCAAGCTACCGAAGACGGAACTCGCTATTCTTAACAAAGATAACGGCAAGCTTGTCTAAGAGATGAGTTGGTTGCATTGCAGTAGTATGAAGGACCCTAATATCGGCGCTGAAACATGACTGCATCAGTTGCGCGTCTCATGCTAACTCATCTGTAATCGTTCAAGCGCCTTTCGAGCGAGTTGAGCGAGGTATGACACAATGTACAGACGTATATATTCTAATTGCCACACGTTATGACGAACGAAATATGATAATGATATTGCAGCCAGTCTTCTATTGTAAAGCGCTGCATGTCTCCGTCTGCCTACCAAGCTCCTGAGTGCGAGATCAGACTGGGCCATGAAGCGCAAGACAGGTACTCACTGCGCGCTCCTTAACTTGAATTTGATCGATTGCGCGATTCATGGCTGACAACTTAAGGCGGCCCCGAACGGTTGGTTCAACAGCTTTGATATGATCTTCAAGTTTGTTGAGCCTCCTCGTAATATGCTGCACACCGTCCAAAATTTCTTCCACCCATTGACCGAACCGAGCTAGCATCGTCAACCCAGCCTTGCCTTTGATTGTCCGCTGAAATTCTTCTTTCGAAAGGCGGAAGGTACAAAAGCGAAGTGAAATTGATCCAGGCGCTGCTACAGAGTAGGCTTCGTAAAGTTCTCGAGGTGTGTAGGCCTTAGTGGTGTAGATCGACACATCGACATGCGGCGTCCAGAAATGCCGATAGCGATCTTGAACCCACCTAACGCTTGAACCAGTGTTCACGAAAGCGGGACCAAGCAGAACATTGAGACGCAGGATTGCATCTTCCTTTTCTTGGAGTTGCTTGTAATTGCTCTTGACGGTGACGGTGACTGGAGCAGCAACAGGTTCTGCAGCATCTTGCTCAAGATGGACGGGAGAAGCTTCGCCTTGCTTGCCTCGACCAAGATAATCTTCGTCTTCAGAGTCAGGCTCTGCTTCAACAGGTGGACTCGCGCTGAAGGTGGTAGCGTTCACTTCTGTGAAGACAGCACTATTCAGCTCTGTGATGCGTCAGATCAAAAGGACTGGGCCAGTAAAAGAAGACTCACCTAGTATCTCGTCGAGACGGCTTTCAATCCTTCTATACCTTTTGTCCGCTTCCACTTTGTCCGCAGCTCTGTTGGCTGCTGATTTGTCCAGCTTGTCTAGCAATGTTTGAACCTTGTCTGTCAACGCTTGCACTGACCACGCCAATGCGTCCAATGGCTCTTCCGCTGCTTTGCTTGTCAGCGTACATGCTTTGAACCAAACTTTATCGATGCTTACTTTCGGTCATGGTCATTCTTGTACTTGGGGAAGCAAGAAGAGCCTGAATCTCCCCGATGGCCGCTACCACGGTATTGATGGTGTACCGATCAGATACTGGTTCTTCTGCCTTGAGGTAGTCAATGAGCTTCTTGAGTCGCGCTGCTTTCAGAGGTACCCCCTTGTTCGTAGCTTCCAAATACCGCCCAAACGCCAACATCAGCTCCAATTCAGGCTTCCCACTGACCACAAGAGCCATCTCTGAAGCTTCCAGGCGTGCGAATAGCTGGTGAAGAGACAGACTGCCCTTCTTGGCGGCAACAGACCAAGCCGAGTAATGCTCATCTATCGTGTACCGTTGGTTAAGCTGTGTAGGGATCGATATGCAGGGCACAAGGTGGCGCTTCCCATTTGGCCCTTTGGCTTGGCGCATTTCGACGCCGTCTAGCTTGCAGTTCAAGGTTTTGCTATATTTTTCAACCGCCGTCAACAAAGCCTTGGACTTGTCTTCAACTTGATTGCCGTTGCTCTTTGGCCCTTTACGCGTTGCAGCTGATGGCTGAGGCGCGACATGGGCTTCTCCTTGATTCAATGCACTTGCTTTTCTGTTCTTGCTCGAAGCCTTTTTCTTGGATTGGGTTGCGCCTTCATCCGATGCTGGTTCATCGTCAGAAGGCGGCTGTGATCGAAATCCAGTACCAGTTTCTGTCGAATCGTCAGCGAAAGGATGAAGGTCTTGGCAGACTGAACTCACCGAGGCGTGAAAACCGTTCTTTATTCGCCGCTCTGTCCTTCGCAACGTCTTCTCGCAGCCCGCCAATATCATCCCGTATACCAAGCAGCAACTGCGCCAGGTCTCGATCGTACGCTTAGACGGCGAGCGATGTCTAAGCAGATAGCGCATACCTGCATTCGCAGTCATTATATTCTTCCGTTGAGCTTTCTACTCTGTTGAACTTGAGTGTGTTGATCTTGAGAGGAACGGAGATACTTTTACAGCAGAAAAAGAGCACAGAAGCAACAGAGTATAGAAAGAAGCCTCTTTGTTGGGAGTGTTGTGCTGATGGTATGGTTGCTCTTTGGTTTCTCAGGCGCGGGATAAGCGGAAAATAACAAAGGCTTGCTGAACTGAAAATCAAGGGAGAGAGAGAGAGAGAAGCACAATTGAAGCAATGTAGAGAAGACACATTCGACCGTGCGCGCCATGTTGTCTCACGGACCTAGGGCGTCGCTGGAGCAGTAGCTGGGTCTCGCAAAGCACTATAGAGTAGTCGTAGTCATTGCAAGTCACGTCCGCAGACCATCGTATGCAGAAGGAAGATGGCTAGGGGCCGAGTGTCTGTACATCCCAAGGTACCACTTCAGCGAATGCGAGCATGTTATGCAAACGGCGACATGTGAAAGTCGACAAAAGTCTCGATCGTGGAGAAGTCCCATAAATGGACTATTGCTTATTGCGTACCTGTCTCTCTATCCTTTTCTATTTCTTTTCAAGACCTGTCCTTCTTGCTCCTCGCCACGAAATAATCAATCAAACATGCGTTCAGCCATCCTCGCCCTCACTTTCGCAGGCCTCGCAACTGCTCTTCCCCAAAACATAAAGCGTCAAGACCCCGCGCCAGCCCCAGGTCCAGCTCCGGCTTCTCCTGAAGCACCTTCAGCACCAGCACCAGCACCTGCACCTGCAGAAGATGGCAATGCCGCCTACCCTTGCCCGGAAGGATACGAGCTCACTTACATCGAACGCCAGCAAACTTACCCTTACTCTTTCGAAACATTGGTAGATGCTCAAATCGCCGATTGGTCCGTTGCTCCGTGTGTCCTGCTTTGTATCCTTTGGATGAACCAATGCTTACTTCTTGATTCCTAGACTTTGGGCTGCCCCGATCACTGCGACCGGAAACGAGACTGGAGCTACAAGAGAGCGCGGAGAGTAAGTATATCGCTCGAAGTTGTTGCGTTTTGCTCATCAGTCTCTCAGTGGCACGATAATGGAAGTCTTGGTCGACACCAACATGACTGCTACTTTTATCCAGACTGGTGAGTTTGCATTCAGAACGTCAAGACTCTTCTCAGGGCGGCCTAACAGTCACCAACTTAACTTCTGGACCCCTCACGGCCGACTCGCTTATGGTGTCAAACTATTCGCAAGTCCTTCAGGTAAGTCCGAATCTCACATGTCTTTGAATGCGCTTATATGCATTGCGTAGCTATATGCTAACGACACTGCTTCGACTGGTGACTCCGAGGCTGCGACTGTCAAGCTGTTCAACAACATTTGTGCCAACGACGCAGCAGCTGTCGCTACTTTCTATGCCAGCTATTACACCGTGGCTTTAGACAACATTGCCAGCCTCTTGTCCGGTGGTGCTAGTGTCAGCTCCTCTCTTTCGAGCGGCTGTCCATATGCTGACAATGTCTTGTAGGCATCCGCGTCTGCTTCAGCTTCGGCTTGAAAATGGGCAGCTTGAAAGAGGGACATTCGGCTTGTAATCGTTCCATTAAACTACTGATCGTGTATCCCTAGCTATTTTGTCATCTTTCACTTTGCGCATTTTGACCCCGCACGACCGTGACATGATCAGCTTGCTTCTGCACTGTCTTGCACTACATTATGTCGCTGCTTCTCGAGGCATGCGTCTCTCACCTGGATCCGAGGAGGAGTCGAGCGCGCACAAAGCTTCTCAGTGGTCTTCTGGTTTGCCTGCTGTCTCGTCCCATTTCCAAAAAGCTTCCTTCTATCATGACTGGCAAGACGAATTCAAAGCCCCTCGAAGCGATCCAGAGACTTCTTTACACCAGCGAATTAAGCACCTGCATCCGAACCATACCATCACGGCCATTTCGCAGCCTACGTTCCAGCTTTTAGAGTACGCGAATGTACCAGATCATGGCCTGAACATTCGCAAGCGACCGGATGTCGAAGTGAGGCAGCTATCTCATAGTCTAGGCTTATCTCAATGATATACAAGGCAATCTCGCAACAACTCTATGTACCGGCTGCTAGACGTCGCGAAGGTGGCGGATCTATCGCTGTGTCTATCAAATTTGCTGCTTTCGACCTGCACTGGAGGACTTCTGAAGACAGCTCTGAATCATTCCTTGCTTACTATGGCACCTGGTCAGAAGGTTATCAAGTTATTCAACAATGGTGGCTTCTTCAACCTCAACAGGAACAGAATAGCGCCTCTTCGGCTGATCTGCTGATTCACGCCGTTTCGCATTACGCCATTCAGCTGCACGATGAGCTATGGGAATTCAGCTACCCAGGGTTCTGTATGTCATGCATGCTTATGACTTCCTGAGCTTACTTGTTTGCAATATAGGGAAGAAAAGCAAGAGCCTATTCCGCTCCGTTGATGAAACTGGAAATTGGGACGATATTATTTTAGATGAAACACTCAAGCGAGACTTGAGGGAAGATGTGATTGGTTTCTTCTCCAAAGAGTCTCTCTACAAGGGCTTGGCTGTTCCGTGGAAGCGAGGGATCATCTTGATGGGCGAACCGGGTAATGGCAAAACTGTAAGAAAAATCCGTCGCAGTGTTAGTATTGCTAAGCCCGTTCGTAGATCACTCTCAAAGCACTACAACATCAGCTACTGCACGAAAGCGATGTAGTGCCCCTTTAGTCTGTTCTCATTGTCTGCTCGAGTGTCCCTCGCTGATGTGGGTACCAGTGTCAAGACCTTTTCTCAATTTGGCAACGATGAAGCTGGCATACACGAAATATTCAAGCACGCTAGAGCTGTCAGCCCTTGTCTGCTGATCATCGAGGACTTGGACAGTCTATTGACTGAACTCAACCGGTCGCTTTTTCTCAATGAGCTGGAGTAGGCTATTCGATGTTCAACAGTAGCATAAGCTGATCATATAATTGTAGTGGCCTGGAGGACAACGATGGCATTTTTGTGCTCGCTACGACCAACTATTTCGACAAGCTCGACCCATCAGTGTCTAAGCGTCCATCCCGCTTTGATCGCAAATACGCTTTCCCATCTCCAGAACCTAAAGAGAGGAGAGCGTATGGTGTCTACTGGCAGCATAAGCTGAGGGATAGGCCGGAGCTGAAAATTGATGATGCTTTGCTTGAGTGAGTCTCTTATAATGGAGATGGACGGAAGCTCATGTTCGAATGCAGTCGCTTTACTGTAGAGACTAGAGGGTTCTCTTTTGCCTACCTGAAAGAAGTCTTTGTTTCTACGTTATTGCTCATTGCGGGAGGTGAAAAGATGCCTTTCGCTCAATTGCTTTTGGCGCAAGCACATGCTTGTGAATACTCACGTTTGTATCCTTGTATCCTGCTGATTTATAATACAGTGAGCAAGCAGCTGAATGAGACTGCGGCTGCACCTGCTATACCCGCGTTTGGGATGCAGACTTCTCAATTCACGTTCGGTCAGGAGATTGCGGTCTGAGTGACCTCCAGAGGGCTTGTATATGCTTGGATTGTCAATAGCTGTACTCTGTATCTGTACTTTGCATCAACGCGAACTTCGAAGTTGTCATTGTTGTTTGCCAAAGACCATCAGCGATTCGCGACGAGTCGGACAAGCAGCACCGCCTGAATACACTGCTCTTGGGTACATTGCATGGCCGCTGCAGCTAGCTTGAGCAAAGCGACGCGAGTTAGGTACAGGTGAGTCAGGGACTTCGCTTTCGAACCAAGCTGATTTGCCATGATTCCTGGTTGTTAAGAGGTCAACGTAATGAGGTGCGCAAGTCGATATGCTGCTTCCTACAAGGCTCACGAGCTGGTTTGTGACGTCTAGACTATCGACTCGCTACCTGGCACTTGCACCTTTGACGAAGCCTCAGAATCCGACTCCCTATTTCAAGCTCAAGAAGTGCTCTCGACGCTGATACGCAATGACATTCACGACATAGACACTATCGTAAATGTACCTACGCTCAGATCAAAAGGCAAAGGAAAGCAGAAGGAGGGCGAAGAAGGGGATGATCAGCTAGCTGTTGATGCTCGAGTATGGCTTTACGAAGGGTTAAGACGAGTCTGCCAAGATCTGTCGAGTCCTTGGATTACGTCGCTGCAGACTGTGTGTACGAGACAGACGTGCGGTGAGATGAAAGGTATGCTTCTTCAGCTTTGTGTATACCGTCAGGCTGATTATACTAGGCGGCGAATGGCTGTATCTATGTGCTGCGCATGCGTCAGCTACCGAGGTGCGGGCTAGAAGAACGCTTTGAGTTTGTAGCTCATGCCTTCGTTCTGTGTTTTCACAGACTGAGTGTTGTGCTGTGAGTTCGCGAGACTCTTTCTTTGATGTGATCTAAGCGGGCTACAGATTGATTACATCGAGCACACCCTCAACGCTGCGACCGCGCTTTTGCTCTCGCCGAAGCACTTTCCGTCGAGGTAAACTTTTCTAGGTCTGCGTCGAATGCTAGCTGATCAAGTACGGCAGAATAAATATACCAGACAGCTCATTCAAGCATCTCGCATCTACAGCTAGGCGTCTGTATCGAATCTTCAGTCATGCGTATTATCACGTAAGCTCCGTTGGCCAGCTGTCAGACTGTTCTGATACTGACTCTACGGGGACTACAGCACGAAGAGACATTTCAATCCTGCGAGGTCCGTCTCTTCTTCTTTTGCATGGTCGTGCTGAATGAGGTAGGTAATAACAGGCGGAAACAAGTCTCTACTCAAGGTTCAAGAAGATTGTTCAAGTGCATGATCTGTTACCGGATGAGACGCTTGCTGTACCTGCTTCTTTTGATCCGGAACCGGCGCAGGATAAGAGGGATGATGGAGGTGGGGAGTTTGAGGCTAGATAAGGTGAGCACCTTGGCTCAGCATAGGCAATGTCAGGTTTATGCTTATTAGATTGTCATGTGATGCGCCGTTCGCAGGAGATGGCGAACGTATGAATTATAAAAAGTCTATTTGCCTAAACAGTAAATATGCGTGATCATCCCCTCCTCGCACGGCAGGTCTGGGAGTTGTGAGCGCCTCTTTGCTGGTGCAACATCTTGATTGCATCATAGGCGTCGGAGGAAACCATGCGCCAGTTCTTTTTACAGCACGGCAATGAGGTCGTAAAGTAAGCCACGTACTTGACTTTCTCGACTGTGGATAGGATTTCGACAACCACGGCTTCACGTCGCGATGACCCCGCTCTGCGCTCCACGTTTATGGCATCAGTCTCCATCAGCATCTGTAGATGCGCAGTCAGCATGCGACAGGGCAAATGAGCCATTTGAACAGACTTGAAGCTGCTCTCGGTCGTCCCGAGTGTACTTTTGGAACTGCCGAGCGAGAAACTTGCATAACTTGTGGCCACAAGCAACGAGAACGTGGTCTCTGAAGGCATTCCCCTTCACGTGTTGATACCACTCGCTGAAAACTTGGTCTAGGGCTGTCTTTACATTGTAGTTTGAGGCGGAAAAGATGACATGCTTGTGTTCCTCATCCATCGTGATCTTAGCCCAATGTCCATGCTGCTCATTCCCACCGAGGACAATAGAAGGGCACTGCGAAAGAGCATTAGTTGAGGCGACAATCTGCAGCTCGGAAAGATGAACCAGTTCGAGTACTACCCCGACCTTATCAGAGGCTGCGTACGCAAGCAATGTCCTGGACTTACCCGCTCTGACCTTATTCTGATCCATTCTGAGATGTTATAGAAGTACTTGATAAGTCTGCGGGTATAGCTTTTTGATGGACGAAGAGCAGAGAGACGGAATTTGGTCAGGAAGAAGAGATGAATTCGTGAGAAGGGAATTCGACAAATAGACAAATAGGCGCAGACATATCAGAAGACCCCTTCTTCTGGTTCGGGAAGCAGATATTGAGCTTGGCCCATGTAGCTCACTCCGTCGACTCACTCACAATTTGGCAGACATTGCATTACACATCGCCGCACTTCGATGTCCACCCTTTGGCTGATCTCCGCAGTATCAAGACGATAGCTACAATGTCCAGTGCCTCTTTGAAGGATCCAGCAAATGCGGAAGCAATAGGCAGCATCAGGAAAGGTTTGGTAGAGTTGGCGAATAACGTGTCGAAAGCGGTGGTGTTGCTTGCGGGATTTGGCTTGGGTGTGACAGGCTCGTCTCTATGGTGGACTCTATACCGGTGAGTGTACACATGTCAAGCTCTAGCAAGCTAAAGAATAGCACGGCATTGACAATTGCGCTCCTTGGCGCTGTTTGGACAGAGAAGATGCATTCTGAAGGCGAAGCGAACAAAGGCAATCAGACAGCGGCGGAAGACTGGCGGAAGCTGGGCAGAATGTCTGGCTTTCCTCCAAGGCTTGGTCATTCAGAGACTGCGACAACACAAGGAGTCTTTGGGAGGCTGCACCGGCCTCTGCTATCCGTGTGCGACTACTTATGTTGCTTTCTGTCCCGCATAGCCATAATATTGAACTTGGAAGATTTTCGCCTCGCTGCTTGTCAACACATGTTGGACAATACCAGACTTTAGAATCACCCGTTCGTGTTCTGCTCGTGCTGGCCTGCCTTCGTTTGCTCTGCTTGGTGTTCTTCGATATCGCCGTTTTCAACATCTCAGTGCCAGTCAAAGTCATTTGGACAATGTTTCCGCTTTGATCCAATGCGTTCTTTATGACCCCACCTAAGGTATCTTGTAGACGCCGGAGTCGATTTTAGAATTTCATAACTTCATAACTTCTTTCGCGTGCAACGACCGGCTCTTCTCAACATGCCAGTCGCATACCCATGAAATAGAGACAGCACGGGCAACAAGAGTGACCTTTGACTAGGCAACAGTCCAATTTTCAGCTATCTTCGCCTAGCACCACTGTCTAGCGCTGCAACCATCACCTCTTTGTATCGCTTTTCGACTCCTTGTCCAAAAGCTTGGCCCATATTGGTGACATCGAGCCAAAAACTCGGCGCGATGGCAACTGCTCGACTGAAGACTCAATATCATTCGAACATGAAACAATAATGAAGTGCTATCTGCCGATGATATACACGACATCCCACCGCGAGATCGCAGCTCGTGCGAACATGCGTGATTTGCGTGCCTTCACCATCGAATCGAAAACAGCCTGTAATCTCAACGATGCCGTACATAATGTTAAGAGGAGAACGGGTCGTGCGACACTCTCGTACCGTGCGGTCTATCGACTTCGGGCCGCTTGGCCAGTCTATCTCGCGTAACGCGCCTCTCCCATCTTGCCAGCTGCGCGTAGCAAGCTATCCGCAGTTTGATATTCGACGAAGGCAATTGTCGCCCTCCCTGATCTTCTCTTTCCTTTGACATTCGGCAAGTCACAATTATGAGACTAATATAACTGGACTAATGATGTCGTCTAGATCATATGCCAAACTGGCACAAGTCATTCGGTGATCTTCAAAGAGTCGGACAAGCCTTTGCATCACGTTCTATTGCTCAACGTTGCCATTGGGGTTCTTGAACTTGCTCTCATCCATGCCGTGCTGCATCAATGCTATATACGTCTTACTCAGCGGCGAGTCAGCGGCGCATCACGTCAACACCAGAATAGCAATGACTGCGGCAGTGTCCATGCTATTCTTAGCTTTTGGAGTCCCGCAGCTTGCGATGGGTTTCCAGAGCTCTCTCTCATCGAACGCATCCCATCGAATCATGGCTACCCAAACGATTGAGCTTGTATCTCTCCCTGCTGCAGCTCTGCCGCTTCCGCTGCGGACAATAAAGAATCGTCAATCAGTTTGGCCGATATCTCGAGATGCAGAAGCGATCGTTGCATCGGATGCTAGACCCTGCCAAGCTCAAGCGCGTGAAACATGCTGCGCCACTTTTAAAGCGCGGGATGAGAAGTTTTTGGTCTCCTCAGACGTTATGCGAGATGTCATCATCGGCCTAGCAGATGGTCTCACTGTCCCTTTCGCTCTCACTGCTGGTCTCGCAACGCTTGGTAACTCGAAATTGGTAGTGATCGCCGGCATGGCAGAGCTTGTCTCGGGAGCGATCAGCATGGGTAAGACTCACTTTGGAAGCACTCTGGTGCAGCAGCTCATCATTCGGCAGGGGTGGGAGGCTTTCTGGCAAGCAAGGCAGAGCGAGATCATGCAATTTATCTCTACAAGAAGGTTGACGAAAGAGTGCAGCAAAGCTGCGCCGGTCAAATGGAGCGAGAAGTTCACGATATCCTGGGCGATCTCGGGGTCGACAGGAAAATGTCAACTGCCATCGCTGATCGTCTGCTCACCCTCGAGAACGAGCGCTCCCTCGCAAACGAGAACAAGATCTTGGCACGCTTTCCAAGTCGCGAAAGCAAAGAAGAGAAGCAAGATGAGGATTCAGGGCGACTCACCACTTTCTTATTGAAGGTCGGCGAAGGTGTAGAAAAGATTCCTCGAAGGCGGCTTTACATTTCGTGAGTTGCTGAATTGTTTGAAGCGATGCGTGATCTGATGATGTGCAGTGCGGGTGTCATCGGCCTGTCATACTTTATTGGCGGCATTATACCTATGGTGCGTTGATCGATCAGTCTCGTTCGCGTATCTCACATAGAAGCTAGATACCTTACTTTGTCGTTTCGGACGCTCATACTGCTCTCTACTGGAGTATAGTCAGTCCAAGTATTGCTAGTCGAATAGTGCATACTGATCTCTACCTGTTACAGTTGACCACTGGAATAATACTGCTCATCTTTGGTGTGGCTAAAGCTGTCCTAACTGGCCAGCGCATGGGTCCTGCATTCTACGTGTGGTCGGCCGTATCCACTCTTGCAGTCGGTGCTAGTGCAGCAGCAGCATCGTATGGCATAGTCAATGCACTTGAAAGCGGGGGATCCACCTGTGCTTGATGTTTGATGAAGGGATCGGGTTACGAGCGATACATGGACGCTATTCTCACTGTACACTTTGTAAAAATCATGGCAGCGACGCACCTGCCGATGCTAAGACACTCACCGTCACAATGCCTTGCCTTGCTTTCTGAGATTTTCGCCAACACATGTTGGAATGGTACCAGACGCTGGGTCTGCTTGTACTTGTTCACATCTCAGTCCTACTCCCTGTCTTGATTTGCACTGCTTGACGTTCCCAAAATCGCGTTTTCCGACATCCCACCAAATTGCGCACGGAACAGCGCATTGTGGTGTCCGATCACCTGCAGGGCCACCGTGGGAACTCCGCGCCTGAACAGGGAATCTGTCTGTTCCTGCTGCAACGGACGAGCGTTGTTCCATCATGTTCGCTATCTCGGTCAGGCTTGACACCTTCCTTAGCCATCCCACTTTGGCATGCCTGCTTGTTTCAATCTCAGCCTATGTAGCCTACTATCGCTTCTGCCATTCTCTCGCTCGTTACCCTGGACCTTTCTTGGGTTCTCTAACGAATCTATGGATCACCAAGGTGTCTGTCGACGGTGACTGGCCACAGCGTCTGCAGCGGCTGCACAAATGCTACGGACCAGTTGTCCGTATTGCGCCAAACGAAGTCTCGGTGGATCATGTCGATGCTATTCCTAAAATCTACGGTATTGGGAAAGGCTTTACAAAAACAAGCTTCTATACCATGTTTGGAGACCCTAAATACAAGCCGAACATCTTCAACGAACGTGATGAAGCGACGCACGCCCAGCAGAAACGATGGTCCGGGTCAGCGTGCGAGTCTAAATCCACAAGTTAGCCAGAGCAATGCTCATGTTGTCATAGATGCTATGAAATCAGTCATCGAGATGGAGTCAAATCAAGAAACAGCTATAGCCAGCTTGATCACCAATTTGGACAAGACTGCCGCGTCCAACAGTAATGTTAATCTCGGCGCTCAGCTCAAAGCGTTTGCTTTCGATGTCAGCGGTCTGATTTCGGTTGGACATTCCTTCAGTGAGCTCTTTTGCTCATGCGTGAATGATTGAGCTTACTGCAAGAACAGATACTATTGAAAAGGGAGACGAAAACGGTTTGATGGCAGCTGTAAGTCTATCATTCTAGGGCATTGTGCAAGCTAAGGTCCGGTAGATGGCGCTTTCGAACGTCTTTGGCGCTCATGTCGGTCGCCTACCATCTTTCGTTCACAAGCTACTTCAATCTGGGCTGCTGCCACCTCCACCGGAGTTGATCAGAGGACTGGAATACCTCGACAAGGTAAGGTCGGACTATAACATGCTCGGCCCCTGCTAAAAGTTTTACAGTTCATCCAAAAGAACATTGAACTGATGAAGCTACATGGTCCAACTGAGAAAACGCAAATGGGAAGGTTTATGGAAGCTAAAGCGGATGAGAAGGACTCGACCAACTACAATCTCCTGATGAATCCTCCCGATAGAGTGACAAGAGAATGTGCAACCGTCGTAGCTGCAGGCAGTGATACGTGAGTCACATACCGAGTCAGACTTTTGGGTAGCTGGCTCATCTCAGCAGCACTGGGACTACCTTGACGGCGCTCTTCTATCACATTGTGAATAACCCACGTATCTACGAGAAGCTCAAGGAAGAATGCTCAGCATCGCTAGCCGAAGCCAACCAAGAAACCTTTGACGCATCTCTAGTCAACCGCATGCCGTACCTCGAAGCCTGTATCAAAGAGGCACTACGAATACATCCCGCTGTCGGTTTCACTCTACCTAGGATCGTTCCAGCTGAAGGCTTGATCATTGGCGATTCTGTCTTTGAAAAAGGCACCATCGTTGGCGTCAGCGCCTTTCAGCATCATCAGCATGAAGAGATCTTTGGATCGAACTGCTCTGAATTCATTCCTGAGAGATGGATCGCTGCGCCCAAGGATGTCCTCGCACTCAGGGAAAGGAACCTGTTCTCGGTCAGTGTTACATTCGGCACTATAAATCAATACTTACACCATGCCAGTTCGGAGGCGGATCTAGAACATGCGTCGGCAAGCATATCGCTTTGCTTACTATGAGATTGGTCGTGCCTTCTTTGGTATTACGATATGACTTTGAGTTGCTTGAAAAGGGTCAGCCTTTGCAATACAAGACTGCTTGGGTGAGTGCATGCGTGTCTTGGCATCGGACATATGGCTCATTACTGATGTGTGTCTATCAGTTCGCTATAGCAGAACACTTGCCCGTCAAAATCAGCAAAACGGTGTCGATTTAGTGGAGTATGAGCCATCGAGGATTGTACCATAGAGAATCGGACTGTATTATGTTTCACACGGATACAACAAGCTCAACGAACGCGTGAGCATTGCATTGAGCAGCAGCATCTAATCCCAAATGATATACTCCTTCGCATACTCCAAATGAGGGATCTCACTCTTTGTCCTCTCCTTGATCAACTCCTCCGCTTTGTGCACATTAGTAAAGAAAGGTTGTATCGGTGCCTGATCATGAAGTGCAAAGATGACTCTTTCAGGCTGATCGAGCCATTGGACTTCTTGTAATAGAAACTCCGCCATCGAACCTTGAAAAGGTTCGCCGTTGAGGTTGCCACGACCTGCTGCGCCTAAGATGGCGACTTCTGGCTTTGGTTTGAGTGCGCGGAGGATGCCTTCCTACATCAAAGGCATCAGAATGCGCTTCAAAGGGAAGGGTGTACTTACGTAGCAGCCCAGATGAGCAGAGAAGAGCAATGACTTTGGACCAGCAGGGGAAGGCGCGACAATGTTGTACATGAGTTGACCTATTCTAGATCAGATGTGCCGGAACGATACTGAATGAGAACAGACCTCCATCAAACCAAGACATGCAACCTGCTTCTTCTTTCAAGTACTCTTGCATAGCTTTCATGTTCGGATCTTGTGGTACAGGTCCATCTCTTATTCCCGCAAAGCCTGTGTCCGAGTCAGCCACGATAGTAGATAAGTGAGAAAAGGAATACCTTTGGTCATTCCACGTGTGATATGCAGAGTAGATAGGCCTTTCGCGCCTAGATAGACAGTCGAAGAGTCTATACTATCGGGATGATGCGCTCCAGGTACAGGCTCCCAAGCGGGCAGACAATCTATACCAGAGTCAGCATCTTGTTACTGTGAGGAGTACAAGAGTACTTACGCAAAGCAGGGAAAGGCTTGATATAAATCCCTTTACCAATTTCAACAGTCTCTCCTCCAGCTACTGGCGTGAGTTGCTCTTCCGGAACTCCAGCTCGACGTAGTACATTGATAGCTTCACCGTTTGCAATGACTCTTGCACCTGTTTTCAAAGCAATCTTGTCTGCTCCTGGTAGATGATCGAAATGCGCGTGAGAGATGATGATGTAGTCGCATTCCTTGATTTCGTCAAAGGTGATGTATGACTAGACCAGCATCAGCTTGTGCTTGTCGTTGGATGTGAGACTTACTTTAATGTTCTTCGGCCGCTGCACCCAGGTATCGGCGAAGATGACAAGCTCGCCTATTCGAATCCTGAAAGTCGTTGCGCCAAACCTGCAATGCGATATGAGCGCTACAGTACCAGACAGGGAGAGAACTGACCATTCGACTGTACAGCGCGGCGTCTTGCCAAACCCATCTTTCTCAGAAATCAAGTCGTTAAAGGTTTGTATCATGTTGGCCATCTTCTTGCTCAGTCAAAGGCTCGCAGCGTGCAAAAGAGACTCTTGTGTCGTCCCTTCTAAGCTTGGTATCGCTTATACCCTTTAAGCTCTCCGCCTGTCGCAACCTAAATGCGAACCTCCGAGTTTGGTGCTCCCTGCGTCCGGGGCCTGCTCGCCCGTCCCCTTCCTGTACAGTATTTGTCCTCTTCGCGTTCATCTAGAGCATTATGGTATATTCTGTCGACGGTATCGAGGTTCTCAAGAAAGATTTGCAAGCGCCCGAAGTTCCGTTGCGAAAAACAGAACATGATCCATTTGGCTGTGAGTGTATCCTACGCTGCGCAGTACAAGTCTTATGATTTTGTAGATCATGGGCTACACGAAGGTACAACAACGTTGCGAACAGGACATCAGAAACTAGAAGGGCGAAGCAAGCCTCTGCCTTGCGATATGATCTTCGATAGAGATACGCCCGTACCTCTTCGAGATGGTGTCAAGATCCGAATCGATACTTTCAGGCCGTATGCTCTCTTCCCTTGTACTCAATAGCGAGCTGACGATGGCTTAGGACGGGTGATGAAAAGGTACCAGCTATTCTCAATTGGAGTCCTTATGGCAAGAGCGGATGTGGACGTGAGCTTCTCATTGCTGTAAACGACTTGTACTAAGTGTACGATAGAACCCAACCTGTGCGACATGCCTTTCCGCGCTGGTATCGCCGAATCACGTCTCTCAGGCTACGAGAAATTCGAAGGCACTGACCCAGCCGAGTGAGCTCCTTCTTATGCGTCTTATGCAAAGCTCATGATCGTCAGCTTCGTCCCGCGTGGTTATGCCGTGGTCAATGCTGATGCTAGAGGTCTTTGGGATAGCGAAGGAGATGCGGTCTGGAACTCTACGCAAGAAGGAAGAGATGGGTATGATCTGATTGAGTGGATCGCCAAGCAAGATTGGTGTAATGGTCGCATTACAATGGCCGGTAACAGTTGGTTGGTTCAGGCTGTGAGCGTGTTTCTGATAGCGTGTAAAACCGCTTGCTGACCTGTTGGAACAGATGTGGCATGTGAGCATGCGCGAATGTACCGATGTCTTATGCTCATGATAGCAGATCGCTGCTCTCAATCCACCTTCACTCAAATGCATCGCGCCATGGGAAGGTCACAGTGATATGGTTAGCTTCTACCTTTTGAGCTTCTTCCAGCTCTGATTACCTGCAGTACCGCGAAACTTTCTGCCGTGGAGGCGTACCAAGCACAAAATTCTGGCTTTCGCTTTCTTCCTTCTTTCGCGGTCGCGGGCAAATTGAAGATCCGTTCGCTATGCTGGAAAAGTACCCTTTAATGAATGAATACTGGAACGACAAGCGCGTAGAATTGCACAAGATCTCTATTCCTGCTTATATTGTGCGTATGTTGTCCTAGCTAGTTCGCTGCTGACGGGTTGTCAAGCTCGTTTCTTACTCGACTGGCATCCATACAGCAGGAACTGTCAGAGGTTACCGAGAACTCAACACAAGCGATAAGTGGTTACGCTTTCATCCATACCAGGAGTGGTTCGACCTGTACCAAGAAAGCTCGACGAAAGATTTGCTGAAGTTCTTTGACTACTACTTGAAAGATGTCAAGAACGATTGGCCGGAAACACCTAAAGTCCGCTTATCATTGCTGAACATGGGTAGTAAAGCTCCAGTGTTAAACCAAGCTGAAGAAGAGTGAGTTTCGTTCTAATAGGCTGTTTCATGCTAACGTGTAAACAGTTATCCCATTCCTCGCACGGAATACAAGAAGCTCTACTTGAACAACAAGTCTGGAACTCTGGTCGATGAGTTACCCTCGCAAAGCAGTGTCAAGTCGCATCAATCGGACGATAACAATACTCTTGCCAAATGGACATACAAATTCGACAAAGAGACGAGTCTTGCTGGATACTCGAAAGCAAAATTATACGTCAGCTGTGATGATAAAGACGATGTAAGTTTATGGCGGATGAGTATGTTTTGACCATGCTGATAAGCAGAAAAGCTCGACTTGCACGTCCAGATCCGCAAGCTAGATACCGAGGGCAAGGAGATGAACCAAATCAACTATCCTTTGAAGGTGCTGCAAGACGTTGCGGGAGTCAAGACGGCTGAGGAGTATGTTCATCGCTTGCATAGGGAAGCTGAGCTGATGGACTTTCTAGCGTTCCGTGGCAGAACATTGTCAGACCTTCTTACTGATATAGAGGCAATGGACTGATCATACGAATGCTGCAGACTCGCCATCTGGGTATGCGTTTCTTCCAATTGCTCAATGGCTGGGCTTACAAGTATTGTCAATAGGCCCGAATGGCGTTCTTCGCGCTTCTCACCGAGCTGTCGATGCATCAATGGGCACTGACTTTGATCCTTATCACCCGCACGATGAAGCTCATCTACAAATGATCACGCCTGGTACAATCGTGCCAGTCGAAATTGGTCTTTGGCCGATGGGCCTCATCTTCAGCGAGGGAGAGTCACTTCAGCTTACTCTGGCAGGACACCAATTGCCTTTGGAGGAATGGCCTGGTGAGTTCTCTCTCGTTGAGACTGTCACTTGGCTGATTTCGAGCTTAGGCCTCACTAATCCTAATAGCAATGTTGGTTTGCACCATGTGCATTCTGGAGGGGAGCATGAGAGCTACTTGCAGATCCCTGTGATTTAGCTCGGAGATGAATTCGCGAATGCGTTAATTTCTGTCTCTTTTGCATGTCAACCACGATTGACTTATCTCGTTGCGCGCTTCCGATTCTTTCTGGCAGCGGCTTACATGTAAAAGATATGGAGCCCCTAGTGCGGATCTGCGTAGAAGGCGACCCGCAGTGCGTTCGCCAAATCGAGTGCGATGTCCGAGCAAGCTCTCCGTAGTCCCTCGTCCCTCTTATTTCTCCTCAGCTAGCCTGTATTACTTCTCGTGCTTGTGATCATCATGCCTACTTCGCAACCACTCAGAATTTGCATTATTGGAGGAGGTCTCGCTGGACTTTGTTTGGCGAACGGCTTGCTTCGAGCCAAAGAAGATGGTGTCAGCATCGATGTCAAGGTCTTTGAGAGGGATACAACGGCACACGCAAGTGAACGAGGCGGCTACTCCAGTACGTCTGCCCATCGGTAACAGATCCTTTGGCTAATGTTCTCACTAGTCCGCATGGGCGAAGATGGGCTAGAAGGGCTGAGGACCTGCATGGACGCAAAGACTTACGAAGAGCTGAAAGAATCACACGGTCACGCCGTCTCTCCAGCAGCTGCTTTGATCGACCCCATGGACTTTCATGTCATGATTCGGACAAATGAGCTCAAGTGAGTCTACATCTTGCTGCTCGAATACTTTGGCTGACTCAGGCAGACTATATCCTCACACTCGCTCAGTCTCAAGAAGTATTCTCCGAACCTTTCTCGAGCGCAAAGTCAACAAGCACAATGCCCTTTCTTTCGACAAGAAGCTGACTGACTATCAAGTGCGAGATGGTGCAAACGGCCAGGAAGAGATTGTCGTCTCTTTCCATGATGGCTCGAGTCATGTCTGTGATGTGAGCTTATCGTGCGCTGTCTCAAAAGCTTGATCTGATCCGTTTCCAGATACTCATTGCCGCCGACGGTTCTCGAAGCAAGATCAATGATCTGATCGGTCTCGACAACCGGAATCATACCCTGGGCTACGCAGTGATCCAGAATCGTGGACCAGTCACGCCAGAGATAGAAGCTCTATTGCCGCAGATGTTGTGCGTCAGATTCCCTCTTTTTCACTTCGTCCGCTCACGTCTTACTTCAGCAAGGAAGAAGGAGCAATGCTTTGGCTCGCAGATGATCTACCTGGCTTTGCAAGTCTTTACCCTTCCGATGACGCGGATTCAGAAGGCGGCAAGGCAAAGCTTCAGCTGTTCTGGGCAATAAATTACAACCTGTGAGCATCAATTCTTGCCTCTTAATACCATGTATGACGTCAGAAGCAGAAACACTCACAAGCAGATCGACACATCATCTCCTCAGAAGCTAGTCGAATTCGTTCAAGCACAAGCTAAAGCTAAAGGGTGGAATCCCGATGGTCTGCCTGCAGTATTTGCGCAGGGTAAGAACAACGTCCGACATGGAGCAGTAGCGAGCAGCTTTGAACCGGCAAAGGATTGGCGGGCGAAAGCTTCGACCGCTTCAGACAGGCGGAAGGGTAACAATCGGGTGTTTTTGGTTGGTGATGCTATGCACGCTATGAGTCGTACGTCCTGTCGTTCTTCCCTTGTGTCACGTCTCAGCTCTTTGGCTAGCCGGACGCGGTATGGGCGCAAATCAAGCTCTCAGAGATGCAAAGGAACTTTACCCTCGATTGGTCCAGCTAGCCAAGTCTGGCGATAGAAGCGATGCAGCTATCGCTCAGACTTTGCAAGAACATGAAGCAGAGATGATTCCTCGCGCTTTTGGTACGTCTTTGCTTGTACTGCCCGGACTATAGGCTGATGTTTCGGGTAGCTTGGGTCAAATCGTCAGATACAGCTTTCAATCTAGATATCCGCACTTTGAAAGGCTTTTTGATGCTCAGTACGTCGCAGCGATAGCTCGGTAGTGCTTACTAATGTCTTGATCAGAGACCTTCCATTGGGCAGTATGGACACTCAGTCTGGGAGCAACTGCATTGGAATGGACCGGCTTGAAGAAGTTCCCTGTTGTCAGCTTTTAGGTGCTTGTGTTGGACCTGCTCGGCTTTGTGCTGTTTGTACTGTATAGGATCATGCAACCCGAATGTTTTTCTTTGGCCTTGTTGTTGTTTTTAAACCGTGATCTACTTTCTCGCAAATGCAGGCGTTTAGGTTGACATTGATACCCATGCTAGACGACATCCTGTGCTGCTCTGCTGCGACTGGCGGAAGCAAAATTCAAGCGCGACGGAGGTCCCGCTCCATCGGCGGTTCGCATTGCGCTCAGCGACAGCGCGCTCTACTCTTCCTATATGTTGTTGCTGCTCAAAAGCTAGCTGCTCACTGAACACTGAACGCTCGTGCTCTGCAATGACTCAAATCAGGCAAGATACATTCGAAGTGGTCATTATCGGCTGCGGAACTGTTGGACTTCAACAGGTCAGTCGTCTCTCTGGCCGCATGTACGAGCTGACAGGACGCTGCAGGCTATCTTGCTCAAAGAAGCTGGCATCTCGGTTGCTATCTACGAAAGGCAAGCGAAAGCCTATTCACTACCCAGAGCGTGCGTAGTTCTTGGCTACATCAGAAGCTCGTTCAGCTCATCAGCGCATGTAGAGCCACACTCGATCATGAGACGCTGCGTCTGTTCCACTCGTCAGTCGCATCCGGCGTTGGCCAGAAGATCGAGCCTTTGCTGGATCCAGGTGTCTTGAAGTACGTCGACTTGCCTTGGCTCTACAACGCGCTCAAACTGTGTATAGCGACTTTGTCTGGCGAGACGCGAATCTTGAACGTATGCTCAAACGGACAGCACTCAACTCGTTTCTGACTCCCTCTCAGCATTAGCAAGCATTAGCTGGGCACGTATCGGCTGCACTGGCTATCCAATAACAAGACCGTTCAATCAACCAGCTATGGAGGCTGCTTTGGCAGAAGTCTGCCGAAATCTAGAAATACCCATCCACCGAGAAGTAGAGCTATATGAACTCACGCAAGATGACGACTCTGTACACATGCTCTTCTCCAAGTTTGATTCGCAGAATCGCTCAGCTGAACGAAAGCCTTCTGTCAAAGTCACTGCTCAATACGTTATCGGCTGCGATGGCGCGAACTCGAAAGTCAGGCGAATATGCGGATTGACGGAGCATACGTTGCCTTTCAGCTACGACTTTCTCATTGCCGACTTGCTACCCGATCTACCAGAGCCTGAACAGACTATCAAATAGTTAGTCCCTTCGTGCTGTTCGGGCTGGACTGACGTATTTCTCAGTGTGCCTTCTCAAATCTGTGATCCTGCTCGACCCTTGACAATCGTCTTTGGTGGTCCTGGTCGGAGAAGATTTGAATTCCTTCGTCTTCCGCACGAGAATAAAGAAGAGATGGTAGCAGACGATAGTCCGTAAGATCTCAGGCTTGCTGGTACTCTATTGACTTGTTCATCCAGATATTTTTGCATTGATCAAGAAGTGGGGCTATGATAGATCGAATTGTCGCATAGAACGCGCTGTCATTTACACCTTTGCAGCGAAATGGGCCAATAAATGGACAGATCGAAGAGTCTTTCTTGCTGGTGATTCGTGAGCTTGGTCTAAATTGTTCCCGTATGAAGCTGATCTCTTTTGCTGTTGTCAGTGCCCATCAGACACCGCCGTATGTACCTTTGTGCATCAAGTCGCATTAAGGCTCATGTTTGCCTAATAGTTTCATCGGCCAAGGTCTCAATAGCGGCATGAGGGACGCAAACAATCTAGCCTGGCGAATCGCTGCTGTCCTTCGCAAAGGTGCTTCACCAAGAATATTTGACAGCTATACTTCCGAAAGGCTGCCTCACGTGCAACATCTCACCAACATGTATGTCAACTTAGCGTTTGCTCCGTATACAATTCTGATTGAGATGCAGAGCTGTTGATGGAGGTCGAGTAATCTGCGAAACGGATCCGGAGCAAGCCAAAGTGATACAAGCAGAACTGAAAAAGACTGGTAAGCGATGCGATATAAGAGCTGTTGTTCCGCGCTTATTAATAGTTAGGCATTCGAGCCGACGTTCCTCTAGCTGGTGCTGGCATCTTCTACGACAAGAAACCTCTTGTCGGAAGTCTTGGCACGCAAGCTGTGATACGACATCAAGGTCGTGAAGACCTGACCGACCAGATTGTTGGCCGCCGAGCATGGACGCTGCTTACTATTGATGGACCTCAAGATCCTCTAGAGCTTCTCGATGCATCTGAACGAGATCTGTGGAAGCATCTGGATGGTGTAGCACTGCAAGTGGGCTCAAAGCAAGTCGATATCAGTGGTGTCTATTCTACTTGGTTCCGCGATTCCCTGCAAGCGAAGGCTGTTATCATCCGACCTGATTTCTATGTCTATGTGAGTTCATCAACAGTCTGGAACGATTATTTGCGGAATTGAATACTTCTCCCAGGGCTATACTACAGATCTAGCTGAAGTGACCATGATGGTGCAGAAGTTGAAGGAGCAATTGGGCTTGTAGACTAGCTTGCATTTTCTGGGTCTCCACGGGTTGTCCAACTCATCGCATGCTCGCACTCCTTCGCCGACCTTCAATATTCTTGCTTCTGCCGATCACGACACAATGCAGGATCTGCCTGTAGCATCTACATCGCAGCAGCCGCTCTTCGGATCCCTGACATTTAGCTACCAGGAAGTTCGTTTCTCTCCTTGATCTCGTGTTTTGACGTGAAATAGCTAAGTTACAATAACCAGGCTGCAAGGAAGCGCGGCGTACAAGCCTGTGTCGAATGCAGAAGACGCAAAACAAAATGTGACCGTGTCTTTCCAGTGAGCTCGAGCAATTCTGTTTTCCCGTCAGGCTGACTGTTAAGCATCTCCCAGTGTTCGTATTGCAAGACCCAAGGGAAAGAAGCTACGTGTAGAGAATACCAGAGAGATAAGCAGGAAGCGCCTATAGGTGAGTCTGCTGTATGCATCTGATGGCTACGCTAATGGCTCTTGAAAGGCTATGTTCCATTGGCCGACTTTGTCACCCTGGCTAAGCGTGTCCGAGAACATGACACTGCTATTCAACAGCTCTTCGCCGGAAAGAACTATGTTGCAGAAGAGACACCAGCGGAAGACGTTCCTCCTTTCTTCGACTCGCAGTACCCGTCTCATGATCAAGCTGGTTTTACGGGCGATATCTTGATCTCAAATACCTCCATGTACGACTATGATGGCCCCTTGGATGCACGACCTCAGCCTTCCAGCCGATCAAGCGACGATAACAGGCGCCCGAGCGAACATGCTGAAGCAGCAGAGATCCTGGAAGACATGGCGTATGCTCGAGGTTCTGACAGCAATACCACTCTCTTGGGTGCCAATCTGCAAGTGCCGCGACGTCCTACCCATCCTTTCAACGCGCGACTTTCTACCCTCCAAGACTTTGAATCGCTCCCTCTGCCTTCAATTGCCCAGTCTCTCATCTCAACTGCTGTGGATCGTGAATGGGTCAATATGCATTGCTTTCACGTCCCAGATTTCTTGGCGCGCTGCCAGGAATTATGGACCTGGACGCCCGAGACTTCTTTGACCTACTTTGAATGGCAGTTCCTTGCTCTTTACTTTGCAGTCCTGGCTACAGGGGCCGCGATCCCTTCAGAAGCGGAACTCGAGCACATACAA
Source organism: Kondoa malvinella (assembly GCA_039545315.1). Taxonomy (NCBI): domain Eukaryota; kingdom Fungi; phylum Basidiomycota; class Agaricostilbomycetes; order Agaricostilbales; family Kondoaceae; genus Kondoa; species Kondoa malvinella. Next base: position 131,890 of record BCIM01000004.1, on the reverse strand, counting down.
GTACGCAACAGAGATCGTCTTGTTGAATTATGGGCTGCGCAAGCTGTGCATTGCCTGGAAAAGGGAGATTGGACACAGCATCAATGTTTGACATCTCTGCAAGCCATATTGTGAGCTTGAAATCATACGTTGTCTGATTGGGCTGAAGTCATGGCAGGCTCTTGTTTCCATTCTTACTCCAATCTTCACGCTCAGAAGCAGCTATCAATTACGTAGCATCAGCACTCGGGGTTGCCGGTCGACTTGGTCTCAATCGCCTCGGAGCCGAAATGCCAAACCTTTCCTTGCGCGAGACGGAGAAACGGTATGGGAAGCGTTGGGTTGAAGTGAAGCGCCGGGAAGAAGGTCGTCGAGTGCTCTGGAATCTGGTCAGATAGCTCTGCTCTGCTCCCTTATTAGTGCCTAATGTCTTTGATTAGATGGATATGGATTGTCAATTCACGGCAGACAGGCACTTCGTTTTTGCCTTCTTCCCTACCCAGAATCATGCTTGCCTGCCACATAATGTCGAGGATGAAGCTCTGGTCGGTCATTGCTTGCCTGCTACTTCCTTACAGCGGACAGTAAGATCCCTCCCATGCTCACGAAACAGCTACTGACGAGATTGCTCAGCCATGTAGTCTGAACCTGCTGCGCTTCCAAATGCTAGCGCCGATGCAAGCCAATATTGTCGAGTACCACAAGACTCAATCGAGTGATTACGAATCAGTCAAGCGGTAAGTGAGACTTTGGAAACGCCGAAATACTTTCTTGAATCTTGAATAGTGCCCATACCAGCTTGACCTCAATATGGGATAATCGACCATCGTACTATCAAAGCGATCAACAGCTACTTGCGCAGGCTACATCAGCTATGCCATTTCAGCGCTTGTGAGCATGGTTCCACTTTCTCACCCAGCTCTCATACCTATTTTGTAGGTCATACGAACGTCAAGTCGCGACATGCGTGTACCTTAGTGCGTTTAAAGTCGGGTCAGATCTACGAGGCTAATGTTGAATATACAGCTCGGCTACTTCGGATCCATCGACCTTTCTTCCCTCAATCGCTCAGCGACTCAAAGTACAGTCTGACTCTGAACACTTGCGTAGACTCTGCAGTGGCATATGTGAATCTCTTTGCTGGTGATAAAATTGCCGCCCAGTCTGCGAGATCTACTGGGTTGGGAACCGGTCTTTTCAGCTGTAACATGATTTTGCTCATCAGGTGAGTCACTTTCGATTGGCCAAATTGATCTCATCCTGCTTTCACAGACTCAAGAGTTTGACTGGACCTGATTTCGCGGCGATGGCTAAGCAGTTACAAAGAGGCATTAGACTATTGAGGTGAGCAAAAGACTATCCTCTATCGTTGTGCGTTGTACTCATGTCTGCGCAAGGCAAATCACGCTCGGCAGTATTTCCAAAGCAGCTGATTTTCTACAACAGCTGCTAGGTAAGCCACTCGGAAACAATGAGGCAACAGCAGCTAAGTTTCTGCACAGACCACTTCAATCAAGCAGAAGCTGGTTCTGCTCCATTGCCAAGTCTGCCAAAAGCGAAGAGGAAACGTACAACGGAACAGTACGAGGATCTGCCAGAGGCACAAGTGAGCTCCTCCCGCACTCGTTGCCTCTGATCTAACGGCTATATAGCAATTTGCGGTCAGCAATTGGGAAGATCTCTTCACTGACACTTCCAACACTTTCCCTTCGAATAACTCAGCAACGTCGGAAGATGGTCTCGGCTTCTTCAACAACTTCCCTTGTCCAACCACAGCTGACGTCTCTCAATATGATGATATCTTCGGGCAGTTCTTGAGTACTGGCTCGTTCAATTGATATTGCTTTGCTGTCTGCTCACTTCTTCTCCATCGCGCGAGCATCTGTGATGCGCAGAGACCAGTGCGAGGTAATCTGCCATGTAATCTACCAAGTTCGCTTCTGTAAAGCGGGTACTCAAACTGTAACTGTCGAACGGTACAATCACTCTATAGAAACATCATTCCAAATTACAAACCCCTAGCATACAAACAATAATCAAGCTTCAGTCTCTTTGTGAGCATGGTGAATAGGCTCTGCAGGAGCATCGACGAGCCAATTCATCCTTCCAGCAACGGAAGAGGTGGCGAGAGAGAGCAAGATGCCAACAGCAGCGAAAGCGATACCAGCAATGTAAGGGTAGCGATACGCCGCCGCAAAAGCTTCGGATTGAGCACCGAGCAGGCTACCGATGGCTTGTCCGACGCTTTGAGGTGCGATGCCATTTTGGATGAGGAAACCGGCTAAACCAGTTGTGTCGAAGTGAGTGGTGCTACAGAGCCATTCAACCTTTGGCCCATGTTGTTAAGCAATCCGCTTACAAGTCAAGAATGGGTCCAATAGTCTGGGGCGAAGGTTGAAGACCAAGGCGAGCAATCGCGGGAATGACACGACCAGGTAGCTCGATTCCCGTCTTGTTGGTGACGATGGATGTACCGATCACTGTGCCTAGAGTGCCGAAAACACCGCGGACCTGTTTCGAGTTGGCTGAGCATCTGACTTGTGGCAGGGCCAAAGTTTAGACTCACCATAAGGAAGACGGCACTTGACAGGCCAATCAACTGAGATGGTGTTGCCAATTGAGCCAGCACCAGACCGGTAGCTGAAGGCGCCTGCAGACTATGCTCAGCTCTGACCATCCTAGACGGTGGACAACCTACAGCCAATCCAAAGCCACACAGCCAAGCCGTGAACCAAGTCGCTTTCTCATTTGTCGTCGAAGGAGTGTAGGCAAAGATGTAGCCAAGAAAGCCAGCAGTCGCGCAGACGAACCCAAATACCAAAGGCTACAAGGCATATAAGCTGGGGTATCAGAGGTTGGAAGAGCTAGACTTACGCCTTTCAAGTCCTTGGTTTTGCCCGAGTAAGCACCAAAGATGAACTGTTGTTCGATCAGCTGCTGTCCGCGACTGTTTTTTTTGAGTGAACGTACACCACCGGACATGAGACCAAGGAACACCATGAATAAACGACCACCAATACGGTATCCGGTCGCGCCAAAGGCCAGCGCAGACTGTGCCGCCGAGAAATTGATGATCAAGAAGAAGGCTGCTCCTTCCAAAGCGATTAGCGCAAGAGCGATTGGGTAATTTCGACCGCCAGCGAATAGACGGTGGTCAAGGAGAGTGTCAGACTTGAAGTATGCTAGATCAAGAATCAGTTTGATCGGCTGCGGGTACAATAGAGGACAAACAATGTAGCACCAGTAAGACGAGGCCGACCAAACCAATAACGAGCACAGCAATGATTCGAGCGGATGACCAAGGGTAGATAGCACCTCCAAGCGTGACAGCGACCGTCTGTTGCATAAGCGTCAGTCATATTCGGCCGTCCAACATCAAGAATACACTCACAAATGGTAGAAGGAACAGCGTGAGAAGGAATGCTGAGACCCATTGCGTAGATCTGATCAATTCAGCCGCTGTCTGGTCTGCAACTCCAGGTCTTCTTGGTGGATCTGAAGGTGGCAACTTTGAGCTATCGTGGTACAATACCAAGACCACGACTTACTGTAGGTAAAGAAGATGAGGGCGACCACCAATGCCAAGACTATCCCTTCCAAGCGGAAAGACCATCTCCAGCTAAAAGAAGAATTGACATGAGCATTAAAGCCTGCTATCAGCCTTGTAAGACCCACCCAGTCTCGTCGCCAAAGCTTGCCATGAAAGCCGGAGGAACGAAGCAAGCCAGGATACAACCAATGCCGGCGCCGACCGATGTTGATGCCTGGGCGTAAGGTCGATAGATATGCGGGAGGACTTCGGAGGGGATAGTGAGTAGTAGAGGCAAGACGGTGCAACACTGCGCTGATAGGACCCGTCCGGCGATGAACATAGCCATTGATGAAGCTTCGGAGGAGACGTAGGAGCCGATAATGGCGAGAATAAAGAAGACGAGGATGAACCACTGTTATCAAATTTGACATCAATAAAGGCCGAGACTGTCAAGCGATAGAACCCACTTTACGGCTTGAGTTATCAGACAGATGTGACACAGGCGGGCCGAAACAAGCCTGAGTGAGAGTGAATGGGACTCTACAGAGAAAAAAGCCCGCATTAGCAACCAATGGTATGTATTAGGAGAGGAAGCGCGTACACTGCGAAGAGAGAAAGACCACCAGTCGACGGCAAAGTAGCCTCCACTTGACGGAGGATCGAAGCAGTAGCGACTAAAGCGTAGAGCGTCGCGCCGTATCCAAGAGAAGCAGCAGCCACTGCCAGCCAGGTTCTTAAATGGATTTCTGGCTTTGCGTCTGGCTCCTGGCGACTGCCAAAGGTCGGAGCCATGGACGGCTTGTGCGATAGCGCGCCTGGAGTGTCATCTTGCAGGTCGACGTGTTTCTCCATTGTAGGTGTTGCTGACATTTTGGATTTGGTCGAGCAAAATTGTGCGAGCGGAACAAGACAAGGCTAAGGAAGAAAGGGCAAGAGGGGCTCCTCGCAAGAGATAGTGCGGATGAGTGAGAGGAAGCGGAGCTGCGCAGGCTTGGGTGCTATACGGAGCATCGCAATAGGCATGCGAGGATTGAAATGTGCGAAAAGCGGGGACAGATCGCTATCACATCGGGGGCCCAAGGCGGCCAGTACAGACTGCTATATGGGCGCAACAGGTCTTGCGGATGTCCAAGCAAGCGCGAAACCTCAGAACTCGGAAGTCGCACTCGACAACACCTGCACACGAAGCTTGGCCCTGCTTGGCCTTCAACAGGCAAATCTGTTCTTCCACAATACGCGTTGTCCTTTCAGAGAAGTAAGCATCATTGCTCAAAGTCGCAGGTCGTTTAGGGAATTCGTCCTTTCCTTGGTGGTTGAATATTCGAATTCGCGCAAAGTTTTTGAACATGCTGTCGTCAAAGCTATTCTTTCAGTATTCTTTCCCAGCTTTCTTGTCTTAGCTCTTCTGTTCTCTGCTCTGAGCCTCTGTTGCTTTTTCAAGCTCGCCATTGCAGAGAAAATTCGATGTCTCGAAAGAGAAGTGCTCGGCGAAGGATCTGGCCGGCTCCTCTCATATCCTTCCTGCTTTCGAGGCCTAGCAAGTCTGTCTAGCTCGAGCTCTCTACTGCTAGCGACTTAAAACCGGCGTCTGATCTGCTGGACCTACTCTGCGCGTCGCGATGCTGAATGTCGACACAAGAGATGTGTCCACAGATACAGCTGTTGCGAGGAGTCTAATTCGCAGTCGAAGACTGCGTAGAGTATTGCCTTGCACAGTACAGAGGCAGATAAATACGGGTTGATTCGCTTGGCTAGCGCTTTGATGCTTTTCTCGCTTAAACAGTAACTTGAAATCTTATTGCAGCTTTGCTCGTGCAAATGCTCTACCAAGGTATTTCTCGACCCTTGTAGTCCCTATCACCAATCATCAGCACTTTTCGCCAGCCTCATAAGCCGAAAACTCACAAGAATTTTCCACCATCTTTTTCTGCCTGTCTACCAATAACTTCAAGCAACTACAACAAAGCATCAGACAGCACTAGAAGCAGTAGAAGAAGAACTATACCAGTCTAGCGGCATTCTCAGGTGAATGAATACCCTCTTGCTTATCCGCTTTCGACTTGTCCACGTAACCTTCTGAGAGTTCAGAGATGGTAGTACCCCTACTCACATATCAGCAATGTCACCAGGACGGGAAAGAGGAGACTAACGGATGTAAAGCCAAAGCAATAGAAGGTGCCGCTGAACGCATAGATAATTGTCTGTTCAAGCTGACTATGATTTGGTTGACTGCTGATTTGGAAGATCGGTAACTGAACCAGCCTCCTCCTATGCAATCCATCAGCACATCCCAAGGAAGGAAATGTAAAGAGGGTTACCCTGATTATCGCCTATGCTACCCACTTTTGCACTCATGGAAGCCAAGACGCTCAGACCAGGTTGGAGATAATCACCACCAGCTTCGTTATCAATCTTGTCCTCTAATTTCTTTGCCGGAAGCAAAGGAACAAAGTGTTTGTAGGTCAACTGAGACAAGACATGAGCGAGTAACACTAAACGGAAAGCTGTAGACTTACCAGATGACCTAGGGTGTTGATTTCAAAGGTGCGTAAAGCTTCTTCCCTGTTTACTTTCTCGATGGCCTTCTCTGGTCGTAGCTACGTCGTAGCATGAGTACTAGCATAGGTACGGATAGAGGAAAGAACAGACAATGCCAGAAACGTTGATGAGCATCCTCAACGAGTGATTTCCATACTTCTTGGACACTTGATTCGCAGCAGAAGCGATAGAATCTTCTTTAAGCACGTCCAACTCCAAAGTAGTCAACCGATCTTCTTTCCCATCCAAACCTTGCAAGATTGATTTCCTCGCTTCGTCAGGTTGTCGTGAGGTCGCTACGACTTTGAGTGAAGTGTTGTTGAGCAGGTGCCGCTGTTCTTGATCATCAGTATAGCCTTGCCAGAGCTGTGAGGGAGACGGCGTACAGCGAATTGCAAGCCTATACCTCTGCCTCACGTCATCAGCATTATTCTCTTGTGAAACGCTAGAGATTGCTGACCTGGAAGAACCTTGAATGACTGCTACAGACATTTCTTTGTGCTATGTGTGTTCGTTGACCTGAGAAGAAAGTATAAATGACATCGCCTTCTCTCGATCTCGAACCGCGTCCGCGTCTCAACGTGTTCTGCGAGCTACTGGAGAATACCTGGATACTGCTGTAGAGATAGATCCTACTGCCCGCGGAGAGTGCTTTGATACCTGCTTGAGCGAAATAGCCCTTTTCTAGAATTTAGGCTTGAAGCTTAGCTGTCCTCCCAGCAATACAGGACCAAGCTCTGCTGTTATCACATTATCAAAGGGAATCATCCATGCGAAAGCCTACTCAATCTGCCACTAAAGAGGCACAACAAAGCATCAATTGGCCAGCTCTTCCCTTTGCGCGAGATGATGTCTACCTCGAAACTGTTTTAGAAGATCAGCTGCTTCTCATTTCAAACTTGTTCACTGCAAAAGATTGTACACGATGGATCCAGTTCTTTGAATCGGAATTGAAACTTGAGCCGAGTCCAAAGGCGAAACGAGTCAGTGATGCTACGCTCACTAAGTTCATCGCTTATCGTTCAAATCAGGGTGAAGCACATCGCACGTCTTTCTTACTCCCTTATCGATCCGTTGAACTTACATGAGTTCAACCACGCAGGTACAAACGATAGATTCTCATCGCAAGACCCAACATTCGCTTCCAAGCTTTGGTCAGAAACAGCACTATCAACCCTATTCGCTTCCTACCCTTCCGTAGGTCTACCTTCGTGTACAAGCTTTGAATCTCATGCTTGAGTCAGATACGTAATCCAGCTCATAAAGCTGTAGGCCTCAACCCGAATATACGGATTTATAGATATACACCAGGTCAGGCTGAACTCACTCAATGCTTTGCATGGCTGAATCAGACAGTAGGTCAATTGTTCAGGAAACACTATGACGATTCAATCACTTCTGATGGGTTGACAAGTGAATGGACGTTGTTGATTTACCTGAGCGGATTGGAAGATGGTGTAATAGGAGGGGAGACGGTGTTTGATTTGGTTCAAGGCAAAAAGACGACAAAGGAAATGGTTGTACCGCTGAACAGAGGGACGGCGTTGCTGCATCGGCACGGCCATGAATGCATGTTGCGTGAGTTTGCAGGTGAAGACACTTTAATGCGCTGACAATTTTGCTCGCGACTATCCCAGATGAGGGAAGGGAAGTCAAGCAGGGAGTCAAGTGGGTCTTGAGAAGCGATGTACTGTTTGGTCCAGCGTGATGCAGCAGTGAAGTAAGCAATCGCACCGACAGCGATGTTTCATTCGGTCATCACTGATCTATATCAATAGCTATACTCGCATGATACGCCTCTCGCTGCTTCTGTTCCGCCTGATCAATGAGATACCGCACCGAAAACGAATTCTCATCGCATCTGCCAACATTATCAATACAGTAAAACAATCATGAACAAGCATCGACTCACATCTTTACGATATGCTGTTGGCAATCCTGCAAGGCCTTTTGCAGACTTCGCAATGTAGCAGCGACTTCTGCCGCTCTTCCTTTCAGCGACCGGCCATGCGCCGCGATCAAACCATCGATCCACATCAAGTTGAATTCGACATGCCTGCTGCCCTGTTCCAATTCACCAGCAATGAATCGGATCAAAGGCTCGGCGTAGATTTCAGGTAGTTGAGCGGACAGTAATGGAACATCGAACGGCGCAACCGATTCATAGACTTGTCGAATCACTTGCTGTTCGTTCAATCGGAAGGCCATAACGAGTGCTTTTAGGTGTTCAGCATCATCTATCGCTTGATCGATGTTATCGGGAGTGATTTCCAAATCAAGGTCGAAAGGATCAAAGGCGGCTAGATCAGAATCGAGAGAATAGACAAGTAGACCTTCTGTTGAAGCTGCGGCCCAACTTCGACCGGCTGGTGAAAAGCGAATGCATTTCGTTCGAACTTCAGGTCGATATTTTCTTTTCGACATGTCGCCTTTGATGGCGCCTGGCAAATTCGCATCGAGTCGATCTTCAAGATCACTGGCATCGCCCGTGTCGTCTATCAGATCCAAAGCGACTCCATCTGCTGTAATCTTGCGTGAATCGAGGAATTCTTGGGTGCCATCCAAAGCCAAATTCTCGCTGATGGTCCACTTTCGAAGCAAGACGCTCTCTCTGACGTCGTACAAACACACATGCTTGCTGTTGCCGCCCGCCAAGACACAAGAACCATCCGCCGTATACGCGACCGAAGTGAAGGCTTTCCCGGATTCGCTGTTGGCTGCCGTTCTTCGATCATCCGCTTTCCTCCCTCCGCCGACATCTCTCCTTCCTTCAATCAGCCCGACCTGTCTCCCTTCCTTTGGATCAAAGAACAATATCTGCCCGCTCAAATTCGTCACTGCCAATTCTTTTCCATCAGGTCTCCAAGCCAAACTCAACCCATCACTACCCAGATTGAACGATTCAGAACTTCCTCCTTTTCTGCCATACAGCTCCCATGTCCTCGCACTACCATCCCAGCTTGAGGAAGCTAGTCGGTCGCCAGCAGGAGCGAAAGCCAGATTCGATATCGGACCTTCATGACCAGGAAGCACTTCAATCAATTTACCCGTTTGCGTTGACCAAACGTAAATTTCAAAATTGCCAGTTGAAGCTGCTGATCCTGCGGCCGCGACGATTTCGCCCGAGGGATCAACAGCGAGAGAATTGAATTGAACAGGTTCGGGTGAAGTGAAGGTTCTGAAATTTCTATAGCGGACCATGTCGAATGCTCTGACTGTGCCATCAAGTGAAGCGGAAAAGACGACTTGGCCACCTTTGGCGAATTCGACTGCTGAAACGGAAGAGGTATGTTGGTCGAAAGTAACGAAACAGAAACCAGAAGACGCGTTCCAGATCTTCACTTTGCCATCATCTCCTCCAGTGACTATGTATTGACCTCCATCTTCAGGCGAGAATGCGATACAGTTCATGTCAAAGTAATGACCTTGTTGTTTGAGGATGTAGGATTCAGATTGCCATTCCCAAACGAGGAGTTGGCCCAATTTGGATGCACCGAAAGCGAGCCATTCACCAGAAGCATTGACTGCTACTGAAGTAATCTTTTCTTGCGAGATGGATAAAGTATGTATCGAGTTGAATGAAGGCATTTCCCAAAGTCCGAAGACGCCATTTGAAAATCCAACGACGAGAAGGGAAGACGGCGAGTGGAAGGTGACAGAGGTAACTTTGCTGTGCGGCTGATTGCAAAAGTGTTTGCTTTCTACACCCCATCTGGTATTACCGACTTGATTGACAGGATGATTGAGCGAAGAAGTAGAAGGTAGAGGTTGTTCGTTCGCCATGTCGACGTCACCTTCCTCATCTTCATCCGAATCGCTGGAACTTTTCGCAGTCCAGGTATAAACAGCTCCATCCCTTCCGACGGTATAGATGGATTTCTGATCTTTCGAAAAGTAGGCTGCAAGGACATAGTCTTTATGGCCGGAAAAGGTTTTCGACTTGTAGCCTTTGACATGTTCGACAATGTACAGACGGGCAGTCATATCTTTGCTTGTCGTCAAGAAGAATCTGCCAACAGAATCAGCCTGATTTGACACAGAAGACTATTTGGACCAACCTCGAGTCGGGAGACCATTGCACGCTGAGCACTTCGTCATAATGGCCGGTATAGATCTTGTGCAAAACGAAAGGAGCAAATTCTCTAGCCATATGAGAAGGAGTGAGCCAAACTTGGGCTTGATTGCCTTTGGTGACAAGAATATATTTCCCATTAGGCGAGAACTGGACGTCGTTTACAGGCGCTTTAAAGTTGAAGTGATGCAAGACGGTCGAGCGCTTGAAGTGAACCAGCATAGCTCTACCATCCGTGTCGACGGACAAGAGAATGTTTGAATCCGGCGATAAAGCGATTCGAGCTACATTCTTGCGGTGTTCGTAGTTGAGCACTCTGGATTTGTTATTGACCAAGTCAAAGACTGCAACACGATTGCCAACAGGTGACAAAATTGTATTGCCATCCTTGCTGAAGCAGACGTTGCCTTGCTTGTACACTGTTCCTAGCAGGTTATTGAACTGGAATGAGCTCAGCACCATGTCTTGATTGGCTGTAACAGGTAAGAGAAAGATTTTGAGCGATAAGTCCGTGCTTACGTAAGCGTTTAAGAAATTCAAGAGATACACTACTATACACACTCATGAACCCTAGTACGCAAAACTCTCCCTGTGCACTTCGTTCCCATTGACACCATTTCCCTCCAAAGCGACCATCACACCTTTGGCATAACTATCCGACCCACAGAGCGATTTCCTCATTTCCTTCAGGTTGTTGAGCGCAGCCAGAGAAGATGCAGTGATTCGACCAAGATGATAGAGCTCTGACGCATTGATGGAGGTTTCGCCAGTGAGATGATATCTGACCTGAACGTTCTCATACGGCGACTTGCTTGTAGATTGTGCGATCATCTTCTCGAATGCAGGCAGCTCAGTAGATCGACATGAGAGAATAAGGATGATATCGTCTTGAGGTCGACGAGCTTCTATCATAGCTAGGAAGGGAGTGACGCCGATTCCTCCAGCGAGGTACAATTCTTTTCCTGCTTTGACTGATTGGCAGAAAGTACCAGCTAACCCCAGTAGAGGTAGAGAGATCGCCGCTTGACCGGTAAAATCGCCGCCATCTTTCTCATTGACCATTGATCCAAACGCGAAAAGTGTAGGTGTTATCCGACCACTTGCTTTCTTTCGGATGGTTATGGACATGTTGATCTTTTCACTAGCTTCATCAGGTTGCCAAGAGGAGACAGACCAAGTCCGAATACCGCTATCGCGCGAGGTCAGTAAACCCTTTCGGAGCGTAAATAAACTTACTCATCGTTCAGATCCTGCTCTCCTCCAGTATATCTGGCCATATGCTTGTACCCCTTAGTAGCAGGATCCAAGAAAGCGCTGCAATCCAACACCGCATATTGTCCCGGTCGATAAGAAGCACACAAGTCTTTGAACGCTGTTGGAGGAGCCGCGGATACAGTAAAAGTGATCGTAGCCAGATCTTCAGCCAGCAAGTCAAAGCTGGAGAAAGCAGCTGATAAGGCACGTTCTGGCTGTTCGACCGATTTCAGACCAGCTTCAGCGTTCAACAGGCGAACAGGAGGAGTATACGTCGAATAGGAGGTAGAATGCACTTGTTGCAAAGGTAGTACGTTCGGAGCAAAAGTGTATGCAGTCACTTGTAATTCAGTCACGGCATGGACGCTGCGCATGATAGAGCCGGCAGTGGTTTGCTTGCCAAAGTATTGTTTCACAGTTCCGGTCAGGTAGAGGATGTTGCCAGTCTGCCAGTCTGGAATGGTAAAGCCTGCCAGAGGTGTTTGTTCCATGCTAGCACATCTTTTGAGCCTTGAAGCGACATCGTTCAATGGCAAGGCTCACTTTCCAATAGATTGCATGAAACTGTCACACGGTTCAGTGTCCACGATAGACTGTGGTGATGCTACATACCGGTTTCCTGACCAATCAGGCAGATAAACCTTGCTCTTCGACACGGGATCAACACGTAAGAAGCCCGGATAACCTCCTCGATGGTTGATACCCAAGTGAGACTCTTCTTCATCGTCTTTGGGCAAGTAAGCAGTCGCGAGGTATACGGAATCCGCCTTTGCTATGTGATCCAATATGAGGCTTGGCAGAGGTGAGTCGCCGAGCTCGCTTGTGGACAGTACTTCGGGAGTCGAAGTCCTCTGCTTGGCCTCTAGTTCACGTATCGCAATGTATTCTGTCTCTTAGAATGAGTTTCTGCAACCCAAAACAAGAAGAATGGCAGCCGACTTGGACAATTGCCGAGAGCCGTATTGATTCGGAAGTCCATCTCATATTGACCATCTTGGAAGTCGATGCTTTCCAGGTAGCCGCCGAACTTGTTCCTTCTTCTGTTCTCGAGGGATAGCGCTACACCGGCGACAAGGTGCTTCTTCAGTACTCGATGACCGCTCTTTAGATTCTCTTGTATTGGGTCACCAGGCGTTAAAGTGCCTTTGATACGTATTCGATAGTTGTAAGGCGCAGAAACGAAGCCTCGTGAGCCGTCACATGTCAGGAGACTTGCCCATGGTCGGCCTTGCGAATCAAGTGAAGCAACGGGTAGGAACAACAGTTCTTCGAGGAGTTGGCGATGTTCTAGAGGTAGCTGAGATTCTATAGCATTGTATGCACCAGAAGAAGCTCGCAAGAAATCGAGAGCTGCTTGAGCTTTGATTTCGCCTTTATGCCAGACAGATGGTCCGGCGAACATGGTATATGAGATATGTCAGGTACTGAGGTATCCTAAGCCAGGAGCATCTCATAGAGCGGTATCCGTTTGACTGTTTGCGATCAACCGCCGAAAGTCGAATTCGGCGAAACAACTCGCTTAATGAAAGTGCTAAGCGTCGATACGTGTATAATGCAAGTAATGCTACAAATGAAATGAACTCTGTTACAACTATATCTTACAATCAATGTTTGACAAAAAAGCCGCTACCGGTGCTTGATTCAACGCTTTCCGAAAAGCGCTTCAGCAGATCTCTTGCTTTCGGACTGGTGCTAGCATCTTGACCTGTGCTCATTCGACTATTGCCTAGAGAAGAAACGAAAGAGGATGCCAAAGTCGCGCGACTGGCTTGAAGAGGCATCGGAGCAGTCTCGCTTGCAGCGCTGCTCCGACTGTCTGCATAACTCTTGCGCCTGTCAACTTTACTAGCTGACATTTCTGAGCGACCGTTAGGCGCCCTTATATGGGTGAAGCCTGCTGAGTTGCTGGGCGATATGCTGTGATAGGTGCCAGAGATTGACGATTTGGGTCGATAAGCTTGAGGTTTGGCATGTCGACTCAGAGCTGGAGATATGCTGCGAGTAGAAGTCTTGAGAGTTGGGTTGGAAGGGAGGAAAGCGGGTGATGTCGACAGCATTGACGCTGCTTGGCCATCATCTGCTTCGTCCCCTACCTGATCTTGCCGAGTCATTGGTTTCGGAGGCGACAGAGTTGGAAGAGGTTGAGGCGCCGAAGCCAGCGATCGCGAAAGATTAGAAGGACTTGCTTTAGGCGTGGTGGATTGGAATCTTGTAGGTTGTTGCGGCATGCTTGGACTTGTGCTTGGCGCCGCTGCAGCAATCTGCGGTACTGCGCCTGAACCTTGCGCGTTAGGTGTGCTGGGGACAGAAATGGCCTTTCGATCGATGGCTGGAGACGGAGGCGATGATTTGAAGGGAGGCGAATCGTTCGCAGCTTCACCGTTCTGAGCGTGAGGTTGCTGTGCAGACGTAGACTTCTTGCGCATAGACCCATATCGGCCGCTAGGTGTCCATGCTTCAGTCTCTAGTAGCCAATACTTTGTGCCGTTTCCGAGCCCATATGGATTGGTTTCGGGATTCTGCTGAGGAATCAGTATATCCCAAAGGTTGACTCGGTAGACTTACTGCGGGATCTACTACTTTCTCGTCGATGTGCGATATTCGAGCTACTAACCCTGCCAAGGACATTAGGGATGATAATAATGGATAAACATAACATACATTCGCGACTCTTGATTTGCTCTGCCACTTGAGCTTTCGGCTTCAAAAAGTAATGAGGAAAGCCGGCATTGAAAGCAGCCCATACTTGAGCGGTAGTGTTGCGCGTAGGCAGGAAAAGTGCAAGATCGCCTGGACCAAAGTTTCTGAACGCGATCTTTTCCGCAGAAGCTGCAGTCGCTTGTTTCGATCGTTCTCTGTAGCCTTTACATTCTTTCTGCCACTTGCGTAGGGATATACTATGCTCGGCACTCTTGCTATTGATTGCATCTTGCAAGCGAGAGGAAGAGTCCAAGAGTTGAGTCTTGTATTGATCGATCGAAGCAGCAGAAACATCAAGAGCATCTAACACAGGATTCGATTCTTTCGCCGAGGTACTGGCACTGTCTGCTTTCGGTTGTAAAGATTGGATGATCTTGTTATGCTGATCCAATACAGATTTGACCATAGAGAAAGCTTCTTGCATGGCTCTTGCGTTTTCATCAGATGCGGATATTTGATCTGTAGATTCGGAACGGAGAGATGCCAGTTGCTGCTTGAGTGCTTCGCATTGAGCTGCTGACTGACGCTCATGTTCTTGCACCTGATCCAGATCCTTCGACCGCTCTTGGCATTCTTCTCTAGCGTCACTTTCGAGTTTTCGCACTTGCTCAAGTTGCTTTTCCAGACCAGCTCGATCCAGCTCGGCCTCGACGCGATAGTCTGCAAAGGCTTTTTGAACAGATATCGACTTCTCTGCTTTGGATGCAAGACGCTGTTGAAGATCTGCAACAGTCTTTGTGAACTGATTGAGTTGATCGTCGCGTTCGCTCAGTGCTTGTTCCTTCTGCTCGAGCTCTTTCTGAAGTGAGATCTGTTCGTGTTGAGCTGTAGCGAGCTGCTCCTGAAGCGTTGAGATGAGCTGATCTTGCCCTTTGGCCTTGGTGACAGCTGTAGCTTGAAGTTCGTCAGATAGTTTGCGAGCGGCGAGAAGTTCATCTTCGGTTTTGGCGCATTTTTGCTCCAGGGTATCGATCTGATCAGAGCGAGACTGCTTCTCCTGCACCAGGACTTGCTGAAGCCTCGTCAGCGCATCTTCGCTACTCTTCAGTTTGTCTGATATCGAGTCGCGCTCAGACGAGACTTGCTGAAGCTCGGCCTGCAATTTGCCTGACTGCTCTTCTACCTCGACTGACCGCTCTTGAGCTTTACGCGACTCTTCACGCACACCTGTTTCAGCCTCGGCAGCTTTCCGCCTTGCTAACTTTTCCCCGTCCAGCTCAGCAAGCAGCCTCGATTCCCGCTCAAGCATCCCACTTCGCTCACTGGTCGCTTTGGCCATCTTCGCCATCATATCTGCATTCTTCATGCTTAATTCAGCTACTTCGCTCTCTCTTGCACTTCTTTCGTTTTGCAGTTCTCGCTCGGCGGCATATTTCGCATCTTCCAATGATCGGACTTGATTCTCTAGCGCGTGAGATATAGCAGTAGAATCGACTGGACTGCTCGGTTTGGAAGTGGTAAAGCGAGAAAAGTCCTTCTCCATGCTGTCGAGCTTGATGAGCTGATCTTCCAGTAGTGATTTCGCTTGTACTAGAGG
This sequence comes from Kondoa malvinella, assembly GCA_039545315.1. NCBI lineage: Eukaryota > Fungi > Basidiomycota > Agaricostilbomycetes > Agaricostilbales > Kondoaceae > Kondoa > Kondoa malvinella. The sequence continues at coordinate 116,278 of BCIM01000004.1, read as the reverse complement.
ATGAACAGCTTCTTCTGGTAGGATAAAGTCTTCAGGTGATAGAGAGTCGAGCAGATCGGTCAGAAGTCTCCGCAGATCTATTCCGCATCAGCATTTGATCAGGCAGAAGATGCTCCGAATCACCTTCGACATCCGCCAAAGTCAGATCAGGCAATTCATTGGATTCACCAGAAGACGTGAATGAGCGCTTCACTTGAACCTCAGCCGAGTCTGCTGGTGAATCGAGACCTTTGATCTCCCAAGGCAAACGACCGCCGAGCTCATTCCGATAAATCGAGCGCTTTTTGTTCTCTGATGCAATTATCTTAAGCATAGCAGTAGTGATCTGGTTGGCTTGGGTGGAAAGTAGTCGAGCTGTCGGAAAGTCAGCATTGACTATGAAGCAGAATTTGGCTTACAGAAAGTCTTGCGTCGCAGCAACTCGACTATCGTCCCAACATAGGCGGGCACCATGTCTTGTAGTCTCGAAAGATGCTTGAAAGAGTCGCAGCGTGATCTATTGACTGCGTCAGCCAAGTATATTAGACGTCTAAAGAGACTGACTTGAGATCAGTATCCAGCTGCTTGATCAGACCAGGTGTAGCAGAAAGATCTGACTGAAGTAGTGCTATATGCTGAAGTGAGCCAATGACCGATCTTGTAGCCGCATTCTGTCTCCCAATCAGCGCCGGCCCAGCTCATATAGATCGCAACTCACCTTTCTAGCAACAAGGTATAGCAACCTCTCTCTACTCTCGGTCTCCAGTACTGCCAATTCAGAGCACATGTCCTTCTCCGCCTCCTTATCAGGCGCATCTTCCAAACCCCTACACAACTCTTCGACCCTTTTCAAGCTCTCCAAACTATCCTTTTCACAATCTTCCAAATCATCCAAATTTCCCGCAGCGAATTCCATCAACAATTCTTCCCCTCCGTCCGCTACAGCACCAAGTAGATTGTTGAGCTGAGTGAAAGCGCCTATCATTCCAGTGTAGGTTTTGGAACAGTTTGAATAGACTGAATCAAACTTCTCGCGCGAAATGTAGTCGCCTAGAGTACGGTCTTTCTTTGATGGAAGTTGGGAATCGGTAGCGGAAGCGAGCATGACGGGTAGAATTTTGATTTTCTGTACTAGAGCGAGAGAAGGGCTATATGTTGCTAATAGACGACCGTAGGAGGAGAGTAAAGGAGAAGCAAAGAGTTCGAAAGCCTCTGCTGCGCCTTTCTTTGCATTTCGGTGTCGATCAAGGTTGGATAGCGCTACGGATAGTGAAGAGCGTTGTAAGCTGAGGCAGGATAGAAGTGATTGAACTGATTCGATATGCGTGCGAGAGGTGCGCAGGTGCTTGTGGCCTAGCGCTTTGGGTGAGATGCCGCTTGATAATGCTGTATCAAGATATCAGAAGGACATTACGACGCCAATGAAAGGCTCACTAGGCAGAACACCTTCTTTGAGGAAAGAAGAAGGAGACAGAACAAGCTCGCTCTCCAATTCATCAGGATCCGCATCCAAGTGCTCGCGGTCAAAGCAATAAACATCAGTACTTGAAGTAGCGGTAGCGCGTCGGCGTTCATCCAAAGGCGAAGAAACGTCCCCGCTGCGATTAATAACCTCACCAGAACCGGAAGGAGTAGCTTTTCTGCAGGCTTCGAGCAGGAGTGGTAAAGAGGACTGGTCGATTTGCCAGCCTTGGGTGTGCATCAAGATCAGGGAAGAGGAGGAGATGAGAAGGAGCTTGGATAGTAGAGCTTGTAGGTCTTCCAGCCTGCAGACTGTCTAAGCCATGCATTTCTGTCAACTCGAAGTGACGCACTTGTGTATTGAGTCTACCTCATCTATCAAGTCCCAACTCGCTCCGTCGTGAGCCCGAATGGCCCGCATGATGCAGTATATCCTTCGCTGTGGTATTTTATTAAAGCCGGGTATCAACGCATCGTCAGCGTTTGTGAAAAAGAATTCGACATCTTGTTTCGCTGCGGCCGTGTCATAAAGTGGATGATACCATTGCGAGACCAGATGGCGTATATGAAGGAGCTACGATACCAACGACCCTGTGATATCATGCTGTCTATTGTGTTTAAAGCTTGTAGGTGCTGACTGCTCAAACAAGGCTGCCCTGTTATACTTGTCTCGCTCTGTTTCGCTGTCTCGTGGTTATGTGCTCCTGCTTTGGCATTAACTTGCGCATTGCGGCCTCCCAACATGATTGACTCGATTATCAACACGTCGATTGGAAACCTCCGCTGTCTGCCTTTAACAAGATTAGTACAAACAATACTCTGCTTATGGCTGCCATGACACGCCTCTCCTTGACCTACCGAATGCAAATACATGATTCCGCTTGGGCTGCCATGCACGAGAGTCGAAGTTGCGCTTTTGCTGCTTTTTACTTCGAACCATATGTAATGACCTTTTCCCATGCGTGACGGTCGCTCTCTGGAATACAAACCAGAAGATACAACAAGAGCCAAAAAAACAGCCATATCCCGTAAGATCTGTCTAGCGAAAGCAGTGTCCGCTGTATCATTATTTTGACCGGTTCGCATAACGAAACGCCTGCAACTCAAGCTGTTCAGTCAACCCGTTGAGTTTCAGCATACGCACTACCGCATCAGCTGCTCATGGCAGCGAAAAAGTATGTAGCGCCTTGTATTGGTCTATTGCCTAAAGAAGACCTGTTCGATACCTTGAACGAATGTCTCGGTGCTACCTTATCAGCTAAATGCGTTACTCTCTTCGACAAGCAAGGTGCTGATTCGAATCCGATCAAATTCTGGCAATGACTGGGATTGCACCTGTTCAAAGTGCTTGAAGACAAGATCGAGGAGTTGGCTGTAAGAAGGGGCTGCTTACTGAGAGTGCACTGGAGCACTGGAGCACTGCAATGTATCCGGAATAGCGATTCATATTACGCATGAAACCAAGGGTTGGTTCCATTCAGCCAGTCTATGTGTCGATGTAACTTTTGATGCCAAGTCTATGATATCGCGCCTTACTGCCCAGCAACAGCTATACCATCCTGCTTGTTTCCGCTGAAATGCCAGAGCTTGGGCCCCTCGAGCTTCCACTGCATTCTCGCTCGCTGCTCTTCTCGTGAAATTTGCTCGGGCAATGCTTTCTCTCTCCCTATCTTTCAGCCTCTTTGTGAAAGTCGTCTGTCGTGTCAATGTCGCAAGCTGAAGTAGCAAAGAAGATCATGAAGCGAAAGGCACCTGAAGCCTCCGCGGGAGGAAAAAAGAGAAGATTTTCACAGCAGGGCAGCCCGCAGTAAGTGTGCTCTGACTATGAAGGCCTGCACCAACGTATTTGCTATCAGACCTTTTACTCCCCAATCAGATGCTGCCATGCAAGAGGTAGAGGTAGAGTCCTGCGTTATGGCGTCTGAAACCGCAGCTCGCAAGAACAACGTAAAGGCAGGCAAAGAGCAAGAGCAAAGGGCGAGGAAGGAAAAGAGAGAACGAACAGTACGGCGCCAGGAGCGCAACGCGAGGAAGGAGCTTAAGGAGCTTAAGAAGGAGCTCGCGAGCAAGGAGCACGCCAAGGATCCCGCTTCAACTTCAACACCTCTTATGTACGACGAATGGTCAGCTGGTCCGCTGAAGCTACATGGCTACGATGTATCGCACCGGATTTTCGATGCTCTGGTGGAAGCTGGCGACATTGATTTTCTTACTCCTTCTACTTTGAAGAAGCTTGCGCTCGACTACGATATCGTCCAAAGAAACGCCCCCATTGCTCGTACATCTGAAGCTCTGGCACCAATTAAGGAACAGCTGAAGCTCATGCAAATTCAATGTTCGCCCTCGAGTCCAATCGTCATTGGCGCCCCGTACATCTATGAAGGCTCGAAGCCTATCCAAGCTGCCTTATACGACTATGCTGTTGCACTGGATCTCCGAGCGCCAAGCTATATAGTGGGATCGAGTGCCCATTGGCATTGGCTGCGCAATGAGTGTGCCAAATCCTTCCTCAGAGACCCGGTGTGGGAAGGCGAGGTGGATTCGGAGCTACTAGAAAACTTCCGTCAAGGTATATTCCTCTGAAGCAGCCTTACTGTCACAAGCTGATGGTTGATCAGGTGGTGTGCGTCGAATTCAGGCTATGCAACATGCAGCTCGCAAACGAGGTAATTTACGCTGTGACGCTATGCCCCAAATGTTCATGACGTATACAGCTCGACCTGTTGTTCCACCACCAGTTCAAGCACAGCCAGCCTCTGTACCAGCGCAAGCGAGTCGACCTATACAAACATACGTTCCGCTTGAAGAGCTCGCTGCCAGTCGTGCCTTAGAAAAGGATACTGTCCCAGACCAAAGCGTAACAGCAAAGTATGAGAATCCGGTACAAGTAGTGTCCGATGGAGAAACGGAAACACCGCGAATCGAGCCGAAGGAGAGCGAACGTCCTCCAGCAGCATCTGCCAAAGACACTCAGCCTCTAGTCACCTTTGGCTCACTAAAGCTTCATGCCGGCTCTACTTTCCCTTCCAGCGCAGCACCAGCATTGACTACAATCGTTATGTCCAACAAAATTCGCTTCACTTCTAAAGACGCCTGCTTGAAGGCCTTTGCCCAACTTATCCCCACTGACAACGGGTGGACATGGAAAAGCGTCGAGTCTTCTTCTAGTACGCTAGAACTGTGTTGTGATCACGAAACGCGAGGTTGCAAGGCTTCTGCAACGATCCGCGCAGGCACTAAGGAGACTTGGTTAGTGACCGTTGACCTGTTTTATGTAAATCGCTGACTCGGCGAACTACAGGAAAGTAGTCAACTTTGAGGCGACGCACGATCATCATGCATATGGTGATACCTCGGCGACAACACTGGCCACAGCCGATGTGCCAGCATCAGACATCACTAAGCACCGTAAGAATGCCGCACCAAAATCTTTACAAGCTACTTCACAACCGTCCACTTCCTCCGCTACCGCCATCACTCTTTCATCGACTACGACTATCACTCCTTCATCCGCTATCACTGGCAACCCTTCCATCACGCCCGATCAGCCTTCTTTTCAAACCATCCTCAATGTAGCTCTAGCATTCAAAGCTTGCGAAACTCTCAGTCGACAGGGTACCACCTCTCTCTCGATCCCTACAAACTTTGGCGACATTCTTAGCGGTCCAAATCGTCACTGGGGTGGAATGCAAGACTTTGACAACTTTAGGCGAAATTTGGCTTTGATGGCGCAACAGAATAGCACTGATAGTCAGGAAGCGCCGGAGGAGGCTGAAATACTCTAGGCGGAGTCATCGGATATCCAAGCAGTGCTAAAGCAGATATCGATTCGCTGGTCGAATTCGAAGCCGTGCAGCAAATTGGGAAACGGACAGACTGCATGTACATACACATATAACCTGCAATGTAACCTGCAATTGCCTGTACACTGTCTTGAATGCCGCAATCCGACGGGCGCACTTTCTTAAACTCGCCGATCGTTTGGAATGCTCTGTTCACTACAGCCTCCCAAGTCAAACCTGGCAACAGCATCCAGCCAGCACGATAGATTCTCCGAGAGTAAGACGCGCCGCTCGAAGTCTGCGCTGTCGCCTGGAACAAGATGTGGTTTCGTTGTGCACCTGCGAGCTGTAGCCCTTGGTCAAGAACTACGTGTGCCTGCGCAAGCAATCGATCAACATGCAACATGCAAAGACCAACGAAGGACTCGAACAATTCGAGGCTGCGCAATGAAGGACACAGCGGAATCTAGCTCTTCTGACAAGCACCGAACCTTTGATGTACTTCTTGCTTTGCATGGCTTTGCGTTATACGCAACCTCGAAGGCCTAACAAATTCTGTCTCGCAAAATCAAAGATCCTGTGTGTTTCTTCAACCGCTCAGACGTCACCAGTCAAACAGGCGGTCGACTAGACTCGATCGTAGAGGCCCTTCATCATCCATCCAAAACGCTTGCAATCCTAGCTGCCGACATTCTTGCACGGGCGAGGTAGCACTCACATTGTCCGACTATGCAAGAGCATGTCGAGCCCGACGCACAACTCAAGGAGACTCACTCTGCCGCATCAGAGCTCATCAGAAATGTGCATCGGATCTAGTCAAGTCATCTCGACTCCTCAGCTGTTGCTTTGTCCATTTCAGATGCTGCTCTGCTGGCCCAAAACACTACATGTTGATCCATCTGGACATCAGCCTATTCCTGTCCTGCCGGTGCAAGTCTCTGGTCCTTCTCCCTTGACTGACAGGACACTCTGACTCTAACTCGGCTTCTTGTAAATACATCACGACTATCGCTCCTATTCATGGTATCGATACCCTCACTGCTTATCGACTCGTCCTTCTTGACGCTGTCGGTCAAGACATTCCATTTACAAATGAGGTCTGTCTACATATCGCTTCGTCTCTCGGCCATAGTCCGTTGAGCACGGTCCTCGCAAATTCTATGGTCCATTTGTGCATCGACCTTTTGTCCGCAACCACCGAATAGAACTGTTATGACCTCCTCAAGAACTGCAGCAAGCGACAGCGCATGGGCTGTCGGTCCGTCCACAATACTTGGATACGACATTTCCGATCCGTACTTCAGCAAGCTAAGATCATCCAGCCTTTCGACGAAGTCTCACTTGAACCAAATACTGCCGTTGGCGCACAAATACACATTTCTCCCCATGAGTAAAAGGAAATCGCATCCGAATACGCTTCTCGCGCCAATTGTGAAGCAATTGAGGATTATGCAAGCGCAGGTTGCCCTGGTCAAGCCTGTCGAGATTGGCGCCCCATATATATACAATACGCAGAATTGCGATTTGCCTTTGGTGACTGAAACGCTGGAATACTATGCGTCTGCTTAGAACCTTCGATTTCTCGAGATCAGTTTTTATCCCAAGCTCCATCATATGCGGAACGAAGTATGCAAGATACTTGGGAGAGATCCTTTGGTCCGAGGCGAGGTAGATGAAGAGTTGCTTCAGTATTTCAAATCTCGTATGTCCGTGCTTCGCTTTTGTTCTGGCTTACGCGCAGAACAGAGGGCTTGTCCGGTGTGAAGGCATTAAACCAGCACGTCAGACCGACAAGCTGTTAGTCGTTCTCCAAGCCAAAATCTGTGCTGCCTGACTTGCGTGTATATTCAGCACTGCCGCGACAGGCAACTGCCAGAAGCTCTCACGTAGTCGAAGCAAGCTCGGAAGAGTCTAGCGAAGAGTCGGATGATGAAGAAGCTCCCACGACGAATAATGTTGATGTCGACATGTCGAAAGCGCCCGCTCATGTAGCTTCTTCGGAATCCAGTGGGAGTTCCGACAGTGATATGGAGGGGAGTCCTCAAGACCAGCAAGCTGTGTTCCCTGCTGTTCCGACTGCTTTATCTAGCCAAACAGCTCGTCCGGTCTCTTTAGAGTCTACTGCGCCTCCTCCCTCGGCTGAAGACATTACGAGTGATGAAGACGAGATACAGATCGTCACTTCTGCCAAGACAAAGGCGTCTCAGGATCTCCGAAAGCGACGCAGTGCTTCCCCTATCCGCCAGAGCGCTGTCGACCTTCGTACTCGCTACCCTTCCACCTCGAAATCTACCTTACGGGTGAAGTGAGTCTATTCGGATAGCTATGGCTTGTCTCTGATAGCTTGTCCAGCTCCCCCGCTCCTTCTAGCCAAGTGTCTACTCGCGGTGTATCAGATATTCAGCCCAAGAGATTCGTTGCGCGAACCTACATACCGCCTCGAGCTCAATCTCCTGATACTCCCGCACCTGAACAGCCAGCGGCGTCGAGCGTGGCACAATCGCCAACGCCATCAAGTCCAGCCGTCGCGGTCACTGCCAGAACTGTTCGTCTAGAGCTGAACCTTCAGTTCAAGTCTCGGCAAGCCTGCGCAAATGCTTTGGATCTCGCAATACCGGAAAATGAGGATTGGCATTGGGTAGAGAAATCGAAAGACAATGCCATCATGCTCAAGTGGTGCAGTCATGCAGACAAGCGGAGAAAGCGATGTACGGCTGGCTTCAAGGCATCTAAAGATGGTTTTGGTCGCTGGTGAGTGCACCATTGTGTTGCTGCTATCTTAGGCTGACTCTGGTATCAGGAGCATAATCGAGCTTGACCCAGTGCATATTAGCCATACGAACGATGAGGATGCCACCACTATTCTCGATGTGAACGCTTCTGCTCTTAACCTAGCAACGCCTACTACTCCAGCTAAATCTGCTCCAGTCGTACAGCCAGTCACCTCAACTGCTACAGTGACAGCCTCTACCTCGACAACCTCGGCCGATGCGACTCTGCTGTCAACATTGAGACAGTTCCTGAATGTTTCATTGACAAACAAAGTCGCGCTATTGCTCACCCATCAAGGTATCACCGCTTCGCTCTTGAACAACGATCTGTTGGAATTTCTGAATTCAAAAGACGCTGAATGGGGAGATGTAACGGTCTTTGAGAAATGGCAGGTGAAGAAGAAGCTGGCAGAATGGTTAGAGTCGAAAGACAAGGATGAAATGGAGATTCTTGAGGTCAAACCGGAGTAGTGTACAGAGACTAAATTCTAGGGGTTGTATTGCATGCTTGTCAAAGGCCTTTTTTTCTTGTCTATATTTTCTCCGAAAACTCTATTTCATCCACGCGAACGACTTGCCCATCTTCTTCAGTTGAGCTTCGACGTCCTCATTGCGCACAAGACCAGCTTGGATATCCTTGACTGTGATTTTACCTTCGAGCACTTCCTGTACTTTTTCCTTCACCTGCGAAAATGTTCAGACTGGTTCAAAGAAATAGGCACAGGATACACACTTGAGTAAAGTCTAGGAAAGGAAGGAAAGGAATCTTGTTGTTGTGGCAGTGATCAGCTAGGTCGTTGTGCGAATCAGGGGCGATTTTGACAAAGAGTACATCAGCCGATGCAGCAGCCGACATCTGCTGAGGATTAGTATGAAGCATTATTGAATTGGATTCGCATACATCCGAGACTCCGTCTCCACAAAAGAAGATGATAGGCCGCTCGGCACTGGAAGATAGATATGAGCGAACCGAGATTGCTAAGAAGCTTTAGACTTACGCTGGTAAATTGGCATATGGTTCCAGAGCTTTCGACTTGTCATGCCCGTAGTGGCTATCAAGGACGATTAGACACTCAATGTTTTGACCCAACGAGAGAGACGAACGAATCAGGATGCCTGTATTTGACTTTGAAGTGACCGTCTGGCAGGATGTCGACGTCGTTGGCGATGACGGCAATCTTGGAAGCTTCTTCGTCTCCTACAAGGTTGCTGAAGATGGACTTGATGCTACAGTAGCCTCAGCGGAGCGTCAGAGCGATAAGCGAGGGCATACATCGGAACCATTCCGCTGTTGAGGAATCAGCTGAGCAACAAGTCGGAAGGGAGATACTCACCTCGATACAATGATTACGGGCACATCTTGTGTCTTTGTCCACTCAAGGAAAGGCTTGAAACCCTCATCCAAAGTGATGGCTACTTACCGCATGAGCTCGCTCACTCGCATAACAGCAACAGCGTACCTTCAGTGACGAGCTTCCTGCATTCTTCAAACGTGTGGTTCTCATTGATGCTCTCCAGCATGGTACGGAAAGCATCCCTACATCTAAGTGTAAGCTCCGTCAATAGCCAGACTTTCATAGCCACACCTGAAGCCAACTTTACCGCTGAGGATATCGACGTTGCCTACTCTACGACGAGCCTCGCCGAATCCGAGATTGTCAGTCATCCAATCTGCATTTTATTCGACATCAGCAATTTCTTTGCCAACAAGAGCGACCGACCATTGCTGCAAACAGACACAAGGACGCAAGAGTCAGCTCCTTGAATACTACCAAGCATCAACAGGCAGCCAACCTGTCTCTTGTTGTAATCTATCGCCCGAAATCACATTTCAGCTCGGAGTTCGCTTTCTGGCCTGGCTATCTCGTCCTAGCGCTGGCAAAGGACGCACTGTACCATCGAAATCGGAAAAGCAAATAGCGCGGTGCATTTTCATTTTCATATCGTGCTTTCAGAATTCGCAGAATAGGACTTTGATGGAACTGGACAAGCCGTTCTGTCTCCTCTGAGAGTAGCCTATGTTCTTGTCCTCTTGGTGCTGCACAAACAATCATTATGTGTGTGTCTACACCCTCCGCCTTGCTTTTCCTCTCCGTGTTGTGTTCGCTTCGACTTCGAAAGCTTTAGGAATGGACGCTCATTTGATTCACATCAGTCGTGTCGGAAGCTTCCAAGTCAAGCTGTCAGGGCTGTTACTCTACTCTGACGACTCCTCCTACCCTACATGATGAACAGAAACTGGAATTCAAACCTGACCTCTGGACTACATTCTTTGAGCTTACTCGGTGAGTTCAGGTATGAGATTGCCGCAGTAGTAAGCTTACTATACAATCAAGCTGTTCTACTAGGCTTCATCAGTCGGAATCAAGATAGATATAGATAGGCGACTTACATTGCGTCGAGCTCTGGTGCGAATACTTGGATCTAGTTGGTGCGACTGCTTGGAGCTAGTTGTGTGCTGTTTGCTAACCTTATATAGCTTTCTCTGATGAGCTTTGCAGTCTTCGGTCTTGTCGCCTCGCTCTTCCTCACGGCGACGGCGATCTGCCTTAGTCCGATCACTTGGTTAGCCGCTGTACCCACCTTATCACCACTCCTTCGCCATACATGTTCAGTGGCTTATATTCGTCTTGTTCTGCTTGTTCCTCTATGCGCGTGTCAACCGTTCAATCATTACCAACATGGCTTAATCGTCCGCGTGTTGTTTCAACGCCCAAGTAAGTCTGTCCATCTTGCTGTTAAGAGTCCAATGGTCATTCGCAAGCAGCTATATGCGTCAGAAGAGTCTAGATGACTTCGGCGGTGTCGATGTCCTGGACATGTCATTTTGTGATTATTGGCTTTCGTCGTATTTCATGTCGTCTTTTCACAACTCGCACTGTTGTAGACTTCGATGCAACTGAATGAGTCGTCAACACTCGCCTTTTCGTGTCTGCAAGATCTGGCAGCACCACTACAGCGTCTCAAATTCCCCATTACGTCCACCTTTGCCAGCTCGTCTTTCGTGGTCAAAGTGGAAACACGCGTAGCATCTCTGGCTGGTGATGCAGAAACTCTAGCAGCCCACATTGCGACGAGTGCTGGTATTGCCAACGGCTTGCTTGTTATTCTTGCTGCTGGGGATGCTCTTCGCAATCAAGATGGCCCACGACAATACTTTCTTCTCTTTCCCTGTCCTTGTGGTTGTCTCTGCGTCTATACTGGGATGTCTGTATTGGAGGTGGACATGCAGTATATAAGGTGTCGCTCAGTACCAGTCATCAATAATATTCGCTGATCGCTCGAACTAGCCCTTCGCACGCATGCCTTGGCTTCCAAGGCCAGTCTGGACTCTCTTTGTGGCTTTTGTTGTTCTGGAAGCGCATCACAGGCCCGAGGCGCGAAACTAAGGCGGCTGAGAGCCGTAGGCAGAAGGATTACTCCAGCTGGTGGACAGCTGCTCAATGACTACACGCGTCTATGGATGGCTAGTTTGGTGAGCGAGTCTGGCTGACTCGGTGAAAAGAGAATCCTAGCTGACCACACTGTCTACCAGTGCAGTTTGCTAAAGCGCAACGGAATGCATAGGCATGTCCTTGTTGCTGTTTCTGGTCAACCTTCGATACCCGCTCCGATACCCGCTCCCCCTCACCGTTTATAGCAGAAGCATTTGCCTTCTCGTAGCGAGCAGCTGATGGCTAGTTCTTCAATCCTTGTATAGCATGCATTCGATCACTTTTCACCGCGCACGATCAGCGACTTGAGTGCGCTTTGACGTAGACAAGGATGCAGTCCTTCCTCCTGTCGGCAAAGACCTGGCGCGCAACGTATACAAGGCAACAAAGCAACTTAGGTCAAGATGCAGCTGCTGATGCTACACGACGGCTTGCGAGCCCTTGTATTCTGCAGCCTCTGCTCCCCATTGTGCACGCAATCGAATCGAGAAGCGCACGACCAACCGTTCATTGCACTAGGTAGCTTATCCGGTCGCCGTTTGCCTTCCTCCGCCAGCTGTTCCTGATGACTTGTCAATGCTGCCCGTCGTTGTTGGACTGGTAAACGGCCCCTAGATCGCTGTTCGTGCTTGAGCATCCAATTCCGCCTGCCTAACCTCCAAAGCAACCAGCACTTCCGACGGTCTTTTAGGACTTGGTGCACCGAATAAATAACCCTCCCTGAACTGTTCCCATAGCGGTGCTCCTCGGCGCGGGCGTGGGTAGTAAGGGTCATTCGCGAAGAAAGCATCTATAAGCTCTTGAATAGGACCGGACTCCGGATTCCAACTTCTGCACTGTTGACCTGTGTGAAGTCGGAGCTTTGCGGTGCAGAGAGACATCTTACCTGATTGAAGTCGAAACAAAAGTACTCTAATGCGCCGCTTCCATTACTGCCCATAACGAATTCGACATCTCTGGCATCCACTGAAGCAGCAAAATGCAGTCTAGCTAGGGTATTTCCCATTTCATAGGCTAAGTCTTGAACAGACACGAGGGGGAAAGCACCGGCAAGTTGTTCGTATCGTTGTAAGTCGAGAATGAAGTTGCTGGTGTTGAAGAAACGCGAAGTAGTCGATGGTGCTTTACCGAGGTACAAGCGACATAAGAAGACAAGCGGAGCATTCTTTTGGACCGATGCAGGGTAGAAGTGACTGCGGATATACTGAGCGTAGAGGAGAGGGAGTCGACCGGCCAATGACATGGCATACGCAGCTGTATTCTGCCCGCCTTGAATCAATACATCGAACGATGTTTCATCCATTGGCGGACGTGCTCTGTCGGGCCTTTGATGACGAGGTGGAGAATCGGGAGCCATTGAGACGTTACGAGCTGCGAGATCTGCGAATGCGAGAGCTCTTGGAATAACAAACAGTCGAGTGGAATTGCACGTCGCATGGATGACTTGCAGATGATCGTATTCCCGTTGAAGTGTGTCTGTACTGGCAGCTTGCAAGGTGACCTTGAAAGCGATGTTCCCAATTGTCCACACTGAAGCGAAACTGCCTTGTCCAATCTTTGTGATGTCCGGCGGGCTTGCTATATCATCTTGCATTCTGGCACTTGTCGTGTGAGCGTCAAATGCCCCGAACTGTATATCAAAGCTGCCTGGAATCCGGCTGCGGTGGTCGACCTTGGGACAAGAATGCAAACCTTCCTCCCGCCAGCAAAGACCTGGCGCACCGTATACAAAGCAACGAAGCCGTTCAGTTTAATATGCAGCTGTCAGTGCTACACGACGGCTTGTGAGCCCTTCTTGTCGGACGCGCTTGACCAAAATTTCATGTCCTTGTAATCTGCAGCCTCTGCTCCCTCTTTTACGACAGTAGAAGGCCAAAGATATCCTGGAGATGAATCTACGAACGTTCCCTCTTCGATATTGGCTCGTATCCCGTTCAAGCTACACGAGAAACCGTCGCATCCGCTGCACATCTTGCGTTCCCTTATACACTCTGCCTTTCCCTCAGACTTTCGAGTAATAGCACCTTCCTCGCCTGTTGTATCAGTCTATCAGAACTTTGATGAACTATCATGGTGCTTATATGCTTGCTGTTCTAAGCAGCGCTCCATTTTGTATGCCTATCTTTGTTGTTTGTTCCGTTCGGATGCTGCGTTTTCCTTATCTTTGCTTCCGAAACTGGGCGTCCGAAAGGCATGCCTTGTCTTGCCGGTCTGTATCATGCTGGTGCTCTGCTAGTATCCATCCATTTGATCACATGGATCAAGATCTGTACCGTTTGACAGCTACCGAAGTCCTCGACTTGCTTTCGTCAGACAAGATCTCAGTCACCCAATACGCCCAGGCATGTCTCTTGCTCATCCATGTACGAGCCGGCTGAAGAAGCGCGACCTACAGTCATTGATCGGACGAGTGAAATCGCGAAACTCGACTGTGCATGGTTGGGCTTGCTGGGATGATCAGCTAGTCCTTAAGCAAGCTAGAGCTCTTGATCAAATCCCTAAGGAGAAGAGAGGCCCGCTACATGGCATTGCGATTGGAGGTGAGATGCTGTTTCTCACCGGAGTCATTCCGCTGAACATACGTTTATAGTCAAGGATGTCATCCTGACCAAGGACATGCCGACACAATACAACTCTCCAATGTCGGTCATTCTTTCTTCGAAGCTGATCAGGCTCCAAACAAATACAAAGGCGACGCTCCAGCGATAGACGCGGCATGCGCCGTTAGCAAGTAGATCGAATGCGCTGCAGAGCCACCAACGCTGTCCAACACTCTTGTTGAGCTACGCAGGAGTATGAAGATGAATTGCATAAATGTATGGGTATGACCTGTTTGCGTTCCGATTAGCTTTCCCGAGCCTTGTACATGGTTACTCCCAAGGCATTCGCGACCTGTTGCCTGATTTCCTCTGACTTTTGCGCGTCCTCGTGTCTCTGGGCTTTTACGGCGCGTGATTGCCCCACACGTGCTGGAGGTATAGTGAATTGATGAGAAATTCCCCAGGCGTTGAGCAGTGTAATCGAATCAGCGGTGGAAAGAACTTGAAGCTCTGACAGACAAGTGTGAGGCGGGAGAGCCTAAGTGTCACATAAGCTAGCTACGGAGATGATGCGTGTAAAGTAGCGCACTACTCCAGTGGGATTCTTGACAGGAAGAGAGATGAATAGTCTGCTACCCTGGTTGTTGTTCCACAACTGCGAAAAGAGCTTAGAATGTGCCCTATAAATATATGGAAGCCCGTGCTGACTTTGATGAGGAGCGGACCATAGAGATCAAGCCTTTCTTTGATTGCCTTCATATCTGCTTTGATATCGTCCTTGACTGCTTTGACATCGTCTTTGACTGCTTTGACATCGTCCTTGACTGCTTTGATGTCGTCTTTGACTGCTTTGACATCGTCCTTGGTTGCCAGCTACAGGTACTTGATCAACATTGCCTGTGCAACGGACGTGGGCAGACTTACGTTAAGGATGCTCGCTTGAATCTTCACGGGTCAATAACATTAGATTATGTGACCTATGGCTTTCGGAATGGAAGCGTACAGCCGCGAGCGATGCAGACATGTCGGTCTGGGCTTGATTTTCTTGGGGATCCCATTGAGCACCGACCAGAGAATCATGCCATGAAAACTGACCGAAATGCCTGTGGTACACTTTGTGCATGTAATAATTCGTGTCTAGAGCATCCTGCCTGTTTTGACCTATCTCGCGGAAGGGAGAGTATGAGTAAGAGCAGCCTTGACCAGCAGATGATGACTACGCGCCTTGAGCGAAGCGGTGAAGTAGGTAAGCATTCGAGCAATCTGTCAAAACAGGCTTGTCCTTCGGTTGAGGCATTGAGTGCATGATATCGTAGTCATCGGTGAGTACTGGAAGCTGTAAGGGATTCGCCATTGTCAATGTTGCTGGTCTTTGTTGTTGTTGTTTTTGTCGAAGCGACTACGGTCACTATGTACAAAGTTATGTCCCGTTTCGAAAAAGGACATTATGTCACGTGATTGATCCGAAATTCGAGAATCCGCTGATCTTGCTCCTCGCTGCTCGGACAAGTCGGAGACTTCTGCTTCGTGAACGTCCTCGGACTGCCAACCGCCTTCTTCCCACGTGAAAGGTCCTTGGTTGGAGTTGAATGCGGACCAATGAGATCTTCGAGCTGCGACCTGGAAGCTATTCCGAAAGAAAAGTCCACCACACGATCAGATCTCCAATTGGCTGGCGCGCTGGGAGGGCATGCTCGACCGAATGAGAAGGTGAAGGCTGATGGCGCCACGGGAGGAGGTGCAGCATGCAAGACCGCAATGACTTCTCGGAGGATAGCTCCAGATTGGAGGAATGACGGTCCTAAGGCAGTTTCGTACTTCTTCATGGCGGTTTTCTTTTCATCGAGCGACGTGTTCGGCTTCTTCCTGGTGGCTGCGGCTGCTGCTGGCGCAGCTGTAGGCTCCTCATCTTCCTCGTCGACGGGCGGCTGTACACCTGTTGACTTCTTTGTGCCGTTCTTTCCTTTCTTACGCCTTTTCGCTGGACCATGCTCCTTCTCAGAGTTGGTAGCTTCGCCTTCAGGCTGTTCGGCACTGAATGCTGTGCCTTGCTCTATGTCTCGTCAGGACGAAGTCTGGCAGCTGAAGAGACTACAAACCGATGTGACGCATGCGATTTTCAACTGCCGCGTGATTGGCATCCACCTTCGTGTTCAATGTTTGAACAGAGTTTTGCAAAGTCTGCAAAGTGGGGCTAACTCGTTGTCATAGGGCATGGTCAAGCAGCTGGCCGACATAGGCGCGACAGTGATCATGGTACCAGAGACGGGCACATCAGGCCAAGATCCTATCGCGCAACCCTGTGTCGATCATGGGCTACCCGCTCCTTCTGTAGCGGATCCAGGCAATCCCGTTTCTTTCGGGTCTCCCCGATGTCAAGATTCATGATAGCAGAACAGTACATGATAGCAGAACAGTAGGCCACTGGTGCGACGACAACGACCACAGGCGAGTGATAACCATAACCCTAATAACGAAGCTAACGCGTTCGACCAGAACCAAACTACTCCGATTTCATTCGAACACAGGCGGTGGGGTGAAGACGACACATCACAAGCAGCGGTACTGCACCGACGCAGATACCAAAGCAGTCATTGGCCTGACTTCAGTCTTGCATCCAAACCTGAAGATGCGAAAAAATTGGAGAATTCGACTGTCGACTCATCAAACTCGTCCAGGCTTCAGGCATCCAGCTCAAGACGTAGAATTGGCCCAATAATAGTCTATGTCAACATCCATCCTACGCGATGCAGCATAGTATAGGTCCCGACAGAATGCCTAGATGCCATAGAATAGCAGGGAATGATAGAGAGGACAAAAAGCAGCATGCCAGGAAGCTTGCGGGAAGCTACAAAGCCACGAGATTATATCACAACGTGACAAACGTTTGAGGTGCAGAAGTTTAGCAGATAACAGAGTAATGTTGCTGTCACGTTGTTGTTTTTGTCGAAGCGACTCGAAAGATGATAGACTGTTCTAGACTGCGACCGCCTCACGAAGCCACTTTGATACTGCCCAAACACTCTATCAGACTTGGCAACAGTCGACCACAGAGTATTTCTGGGTCGGCCAGCGAAATTCTGTGGTATAGCTCCAGTTGTCCTTGGTCAAAAGTGAAGCAAGCGAAATGCAAAGTGACAGCACGACCGTACTGCTGCATGATCATGGTCTGGCTGGAGAGAATGGAGCTCTGCAAGTCTTGCAAAGACTAGAAGAGAATCTGTCATGCGAGCGACTTGTCCTGTCGCACAACTCGTTTGGTGATCGAGGAGTGGAAGGTAGGGCAGAGCGCCAGGAGCAGCTACCTACGATCTTATGGCATGTATAGTACTATGCAATGGCTTGGTCAAGCTTCGAACGAGAGGTTGCAGCATCCTCGAACTGAACTTGGCTGCCAACAATGTCTCCGATAAAGGCATGCTAGCTATCATCACGCACCTCCTACTACCTACAACAGGCAGCGCAAGACCACTAGAGCCGACCCTGCACTCCCTCTACTTAAGCGGAAACAAAATCCAGCTATCAGATAAAGTAGTCGCCGCCCTCCTAGCAACAAGTCTATCGCATCCTTCATCATCCCTACATTTCCTCTCACTTACCAGTGCGCCTTCGATCCAGCTCGACCATTTTCTTTCCCTCTGTTATCCTACATCCTTGCGCTACCTATTGCTCAATGTATGCAATATCCGGCATGCAAAGAGCTTGATCAAGTTTCTGTCCAATCCTGATCAAGGCGGTGGGCTTGAAGGTTCGTCCCGTTCTATATCAGTCGATGCCATGCTCAACCGTCCCAAAGGTCTTGAGCTTAATGGCAATAATCTCGGTTCACGTAATGTCAGAAAACTCGCCCAACTAGTCATCTCCGGCCGAAACACCTCTTTGCTGCGACTCGAACTATCAGCAAACGCTCGGTCAGATGACCCATCTTCACCAGCCTCATCCCGATCCAACTCAGTCTCCGACTCGTCCGACTCGGAACTAGATCAACCATCTCTCCGAAACGCCCTGATCCGAAATCGCGATAGGCTAAAAGCAACTACCAAAGCCGCTTTTCGTCTATTATGCGTATCTCGAATAGTCCTACTAGGATCAGAGAAAGCTATTGAACCACTCTCACTCGATGACGTCTACGCTCATCTGGAACGATCAACCGAAAAGATGGAAGCGCTGCAAATGTTGGATTTCTTCCCTTTCAAACGTTTACCAAACGAATTACAATACTCGATCCTTCGATGTGTTGCTCAGCTTGATTGGCAGGCTGTGCAAAGTCTTGTTCTGGACTTGCCTCTGCACACCTCCTGTTCGCCTTTGACAGAAGCGCAGTTCTTGAAAGTCGTGCATTTTGCAGAGGATAGGGCTGATATGAAGAGGCAACACGAGAAAGGACGGATGCAATCTGGTGATGCTTGGAATGCGGCTCAAAAGGATGGATGCCTGTTGAAGATGAGTTGCGCGCGGTGGGAAAGGACGTGAAGCCTAAGCACAGGCTATGTGGATTATTACAAGCGCCTGATGAACCCGCTCTGATACTGTTCAAATACTCTAGACGGAGACGCAAGCAAAGTTGTGCTCTCCCTCAGATTCGCCAGTAACCGATCACAGATGATACCTGGGTATTCCAGCCTTTCGCACTGTTGTCCAATCGAGAACGTCTCTTCTGTCACACTACAAGGCCAATCAGCGTGGAACAGGTCGGTAAACCAATTGCGTACGTATTGCATGAAGCGTAAAACACAGCCATGACTCTTGCAACACCTGTCAAAGACGAGGAGGTGATCGCGACCGAAGGGTTGAAGAGCCAAATCTGAAAGTCAAGTCAGCTGACTGTATGAGAGAGCATATGAAACTTGCAAAGAGTCTGGGTGAGCTGCTTTCGTCTTCGATAAAGAAGCGGTGTACAGCATGCGAGCGAGAAATTTCAAGCAAGTGAGCAGCAATATGCACTTCCAGAGGTAGGTCGGGAGAACTACAGGAATAGTCAGCACTTTGAGGATAATGGAGCTGACAATACGAACCTTGCATCAGCCAATACAGGTTCGATAGCATACTTTCTTGCTCGGAAAGCCTTTGCGCTGCGTGAAGCACTTTGATCGAAAGCGATTTCGCCCAAGCTGAAATGACACGTTTGACACGAAGCAGGAAACCAGCTTGAGTTCCAGCTCAACGAAGCCTGTCACAATGCAAAGGCATGGATCAGTAAGTGTGCCCTCTCATGTAGTCCCTTTGCAAAGGAGCTCGAATCAAAGAGATCAGTCAGAGGGTCGCAATGAAGCCAATGAAGTGCTTCATCACGGGTTTGCTCGATGTAGGACTCTTGTATCACTGCGTTGCTTCGTAGAAGGTTGCCGAAAGGAACAGAAAGTACTAGCAGAGAGCTCCTTCCGAATCCAGATGACAGTCGAAGGACGAGTTTCTTTAAAGTCCAGTCAGGCAGAGAAGAGAGAAACGCGACTCACTTCGACAGACTTATCCACAGATACATTCTTTACAACAGACATAGGGAAAAGTAGGTAATTCGAGGCCACAAAGACATCTTGATCAGCAGGCCAGAAGCCAGCATTGCGATTTGTTATATTTTCGTTTAGTTCCTGATCTTGATGACAGACCCAAGAATCAATGAGCTCAGCCCAATGTTCAGATGGTAGAGCGGCGTAGACGACAGATGGATCACAGGGATTCGAAAACGGAGATTTGCATTCGGCGCAGCGAAAAGATGTGGGAGCTGTTCTTTTGAGGTACGAAGTAGATAAGGGTTCTTCCTCTTGAACGATTGGTTCACGCGGTGGTATCTTGAGTTTGATCGACGCACCGCCCGCAGAAGGAGAGATCGACGGAACAGACCCTGTTGAGACCGGTACTGGTAACGAGATCTTGAGTTGCCGACCAGCGACAGACAATATCAACTCCAGCTCCGATACTTCTTCAACAGCCCAATCCAGTACTTCAGGCGACGACTCGGTCGACCAAAGGTTCACGTTGAGGCAACTCAAGTTTGCTTGTTCCTGTACCAGCCAATGCCAATCCTGCAAAAGACCTTGTAGACTGAGCGTTTGACATCCGGCGTATGACACAAGACTACATCACGCACCCTTCACAGGTTGCGTAATCTCACTGGTCGGAGGCACGGGAGTAGAATATGAACGTTGCAGGCGACCTCGAGTGTTTGATGAAGGTAGTTGTGCGTCTTGACCGTTCAAACGGCCCGCATTTATTGTTGAAAGGATATGTTCTCTTCTAGCGGCTTCGACTGAATCCATCAATGCCTTTAGAGAGATTCAGCCTACTATTTTGCCTAATTGACCAGCTCACGTACCAGTGCGGCTTTAGCAGGCATCTTGCCCTGCTTCCTGGGACTCAAAGCAACTCTCTGATCCACCATCCGCCGATCATTGGCTTTTCCTATCGAATCCCAAAGGTAATCCAACTCTTTGAGCCGCTTCGTTTCCTTTGATTTTGCACTCATTGGCTCCAATACCGGCAAGACAGCCCTCTGATCTTCCAATCTCCCCTTTGACAAGCGCTCTATTGCGGTAGACAGCTTCTCCAATCTACCTTCTCGGATCTTGCTTCTGTCCAATACGGCAGTCGAAGCGACTCTTTGGTTAGATAATTTGGGAGAGACAGCGTGAAGTCGTTCAATAGCGTCGGAGAGGTTGTCTAGGTCAAGTTGTAGCTTTTCATTCTTGTTCCGGCTGACAGGCTTTTCCTCTGGGTAAGAAGGTGGAAGGAGAGCTTCTGTGCCGGCCATTTGCTCGTCGGTATAGGTAGGTAAGTCAGACAAGGAGTATTCGGATATGGAAGGTTCATATTCTTTCGAGCGAGACCATCTGAACTCATAAGACTGGGTGACTGATTGTTGATTTGACAGATCGTGGATGCGAGCGAGAAGTTCATCAATTCTAGCCCAAAGTAAAGCGACTTCCGCTTTCTGTACTTCTAAGACGCCTTCATTTGGGAATGAGCGCTGCTGGGAGCGGTTCGACATTTGTAGGGATAGAGCTTGCTTTTGCAATGTCGCAAACATGCTTTGTTTCTGCTCAAATTGAGATCGATTGGAGCCATGGCTGGATGACGATGGGTTGGGTGTCATTGCGAGAGAAGTGAGCGTTGTGACTGTAGAAAGACCTTGTTCATTGCCAGATAGATTAAGCAGCCGATCAAGACAAGCGACGAGAGCAGCTAGAGCCTTGACTAGGAGCGCTTCTTGCTCCGGCAATTTTGCAGCGAGAAGATCAGCTAATGCATTCAATTCCGTCTTTTGTGAAGCCGCGTCTTTGGAAGACGAAGGCAGTGAGACCATTTCTCCAGACGGAGACAAGTTCTTGACAGCATTGCGTAGGTTCGAGAGGACTTGTACAGCCAGAGGTTGCGCAAATGTGCTTTCCAACTCGGTGATGCCAGCTGCTGTCGCTGCAATATCGTTCAAAGTAGACAGAAAGATTTGCTGCGCTGATCTGACAGAATCCATAGCTTCCTAAAAGCGGTGCATTCGAGTTAGACACGCTTATTCCTCAAAAAAGACGGGTTGACCCTATTCACCTTGCTCAGCGATTCTGTTGTGTTGTCTCTTTCATGCGGCAGCGTGTAAAACGAGATGCCATCGTCTCTGTGTTCGGGCACGACTAGGTCTTGACCTCCTTGATGAGACGAAAAGTCTGGCAGCGCAGGTGCAGGACCCAGCGAATCTGGCTCGTTCGTCCTCAGCAGTGCCTCGTTGAAGGATATTGGCCTCTGTCTCTCTTGCTGCATAATGCTTTGCTCGTTCTGTTTGGAAATGACCAGAGTCGAGTCTCGTTGCGCTTGTTCTTGCTCAACAGGGACCGTGCTCGAATGAGTCGAAAGTCTCCTTCAGGATCCTATTTATCTTCTTAACTGTCTGCCGCATCTATGTACTTCAGGCGATGCTCGTTTCACACACAAAGGTACCTGCTGTCGTTCAGACTTCGCGTGTCCACATCCGCGTCGTCACGGATACCGCATTCTGCCTTGGCAAAGGAATCCTATCGCGTGCCATTAAGACTATACCGCTACTACGACTCTCCTTACCACTTCCTGTTCTGTCCACTCTCGCCGGGAGCCGCGCTTGTTTATTTCGTTGTAACTTTTATCGGGAGCGGCATTTTACACTCTTGGCTAAGCTTAAGGAACACCTTTTGCCTCTTCTTTCGACACTGCAATACACCCACAGCCATGACTGGCACTCTACTTCCTCTATTCACCTTGCTCGTGGCCAGTGCTGCTGCTAGACCACTTTCCAGCTCAGCACCTCTCACCAAGCGAGCAATCACAACAGATCCAAACAGTGCCACACGAAACAGCTATGACTATATCATTGTCGGCGGTGGTACTTCAGGTCTTGCCGTAGCTGCCCGACTGTCAGAGGACAGCACAAAACAAGTGCTCGTCATTGAAGCAGGAGGCGATGCTAGGGATTCAGAAGACGTTAATGAAAGAGTCAACGCCCGCATGTTGTCATCTACTGGCTCGTATGATCATCAGCTGATATATTGTATAATATACAGCTGCTATGGCTTACTACAATGTGAAACCTATTCGTTGCAAGCTTGGTGTTTACTGACTTCGTATGCAGGGTATCGCATACCCAGACAGTCCTCAAGGTGAGTGCTAGATTGATGGACCATTGTTGTTGCTTAATCGCTACCAGACTGGGGTTTCTCTACTTCATACCAAGAAGGTTTGGACGGTCGTCAGGTTTTCTGGCCTCGCGGCAAGGTCAGTCGTGTCTCAAGAGCTACAGCACGAAGTTTGATGGCTGTATTTCCAGATCTTAGGCGGTTCCTCCGCGGTCAACGGGGCATACATGACCCGAGCCTCAAAGATTGAATACGACGCTTGGAACTCTTTGCAAACCGACGGTCTTGTCGACTGGTCTTGGGATAGCATATATCCATATCAGCTTCGCGCCGAGACTTTCGATCGTCCAAATCAGGACTTCCAAAATGCAACTGGTGTGACTTACAACGTTAGCAACCATGTAGGCAATCGTGCATCCAAACCTCTTCTTTTCGCTAAGGTCAAGAACAGGGCACTGATGGCCCTATACATTATGGTTACCCGGAGTTTGGTTTCCCTCAGATATCTCGCTGGTCCGAAGCTTGGGAAAATCTCAATGTCACTCTCAACAATGACGCATACGGAGGCAACACCCTAGGCGCTCATGTTGCGACCTCCTGCATCGACTCTTCCAATTACACTCGTTCATACTCAGCTTCTGGATACCTCTGGCCGAATGAGGATCGCCCTAATCTCACAATCTTGACCGGTCAATATGTCACAAGAATCAATTTCGCTGATCGTAATGGCTCGGATACCGTCACGGCGACTGGTGTCAGCTTCACTCCGTCCGAAGGAGCTCAGCAATATACAGCGACTGCCAGCGATCAAGTCATTCTATCAGCGGGTGTCATCGGGTCGCCGCATTTGCTTCAACTGTCTGGTATTGGTGAAAGAAGCTTGCTGGAAGGTGTCGGTATAGACACACGGGTTGCCTTACCCGGTGTTGGTGCTCATCTATCGGACGTAAGCTCAGATCTCCTCTCGCAGGAACATGCTAAACTTTTTGACCCATGCAGCATCTCTCAGGACAAATTGCCTTCACAGCCAATGTTGACATATCCGGCGATAGAATCAAGCGCGACGATTCGTTTGCTTCCGACCAACTGGCCCAGTTCAATGCTGGTGATGGCGGTCTTTACACTGCACCAAATAATGCCATCGCATACGTATCGCTTCAAGACCTCTTTGGGACCGAAGAAGCCGCTTCAGCTTATGTTCAGTCCGTACGAGACAATCAGGCAGATCAACTGGCCACCTATGTCAATGGGACTGTGCGAGCTGGCTTCCAAGCGCTCTACAACCTTGAAGTCGAGCTTTTGTCCGAGGACGTCGGTGCAGCGGAAATCTTGATGACGAGTATGTGCTACCGTTTGATTGATTCGGGTCAGCTAACGGTCATTCGCAGATACTGGTTATGGCGATGGATCTCGCAACTCGCTCATCATACAGGCCGCCATCCAAAGAGGTCAGCTTTTCCCGTGTACCACCACAGGTACGATGCTAATGCTCAGGCGCACAGGGCTATCCAAAGGATCCGTCCGCTTGAATTCGGCCAATGTCTTCGATGCTCCTACTATCGACCCAGGTTACTTCAGCAACCCAAGCGATCTTGTCTTGCACCGCGCAGCTTTCCGACTAGCACGTACTTTGGGCCAAACCTCCCCTATCTCAGACATTGTCACTGGCGAGATTTCTCCTGGTGGAGGTGTATCATCAGATGACGAGTGGGATGACTTTATCGTTGGATCGGTGTCTACCGAGTATCACCCAGTAAGGCCTTTTCGATACCTGTGATTGAAGGAGCACTTATCATCATGCTAGGCTGGATCCTGCTCTATGCTGCCGCTTGAACTTGGCGGATGTGTTGACACTTCGCTGACGGTATATGGCACAAGCAACGTCCGGGTCATTGACACTTCTAGTAAGACATGCCTTCTAGTGCAGCGATTTGATGGCTAAGGCGCATTCCAGTCATTGCGGTTTCACTTGCAGCTCACCTGACTGATCCGGCATATCTGATCGGTGAACACGGCGCAACCATTGTAGCGAACGGAACCTCTACAATCACTCAACCGAGCTCAAACACCACGACATCAGCCAGCAATGCAACCGAGAACGCTGCTAATAATGCTGCCCAGGACGAATCTTCAAGTTCCAGTGATCAGTTGGAAGATTCATCAGCATCAAGGCACTCAGCTGCAGTAGCAGCAGTGCTCTCCTGCTTTGCTCTCGCTGCCTCATTGCTATGAGGTAGTTCAGGCAAAAAGTAACAAGGACACTCTGGTGCAACATAGACAAGGATACCAACAAGGACACTTCGATGTAACATAGACAAGGACAATCATCTTACAGTATTTATATTCGCCTAGACAGACGTTGCATTATAACTGGCCTGGAGCCACTTCATCGAAAAACTTGATGATTTCTCCCAATGCATCCAAGTCTCTTCTCCTCGGCCCATATGCAGACGGGCAGGAGTCACGATCTGATACGTGAGAAACGCGCTGTTCGAGAGCGTCAGCTTGCCTGTCTGCTGATCTGACAAGACTCACATGACCCTCGTTCAGCAGAGCTACTGAGCGAACCATAAGCCTTCCCTCGTCCGAGCGGTAGTCTGTGACCCGTATCCCTCCTGTTGCTGGCACCTGTGAAGCCTTGATATTGCTTTCGCCCCATCGATTCGCCAAGCGAGCTGCTGTTGATTGCGAGCTATAATGTTGCCCGCGCTTGCCATACTGATACAAACCGAATGGTGCTGTCCATAGGGCACCCTCACCGCCATCATAGGGTATAATTGGATCTTTGGTTCCGTTGAGCAAGGTGAAAGGAAAGGGTTGTTTGCTGTTTTCATGCATGGTATAGTCGACTACTGATCTTGGTTCGGGCACAAGATTGGCGCCTATCGAAGCTCCAGCGCATATTGTAGGCGAGCCGAGCTCTGCCAACAGGCGCAAGCACATGTGACCGCCGCTATCAATAAGGTCAGCATTAAGGAGCTGGCGAACTGAGAAGAGAGGCTCACTTTGAGAACCCCAAGACGAATACCCTCTCCTTGTCAATACCGGCTACACGGTGTGCTTCGTCTATCAGAAGACGCGTGAAGTTAACGTCGTCCACGTTATGCGCTTTTGCTGGATAGGTCGCCTCTCTTCCGTCCTACAGTATTGCCTTTAGCCTCAGCATAACTAGGACGCTGGTCACCCACGTTCCAATTGCCCATCATACCTATTAACGGATGTCAGTCTGAGCAATTTCGTATTGTAAAAAGAACACCTACCATCAGGATAAGCTACTACAAATCCCCTTTCGTCTGCCAGTTCATCTAAGCGACAGCCAGTAGTCGAGCAGCGGAAGATCTGCCCAGACTCCAAGCTTCCGTGAAAGGCAATCACCAGCGCTTGGGGTTTGCCTTCTCCGTTCCGCACTGACTGATACAGCAGAGCAGTTCGATCTAAACCCTCGTGTATACGAATGTGCTGGACGCGGCCTTTGAGATGCGACGCGGCAGGCGGTGCTGAGGGTCTTTGAAGCTTGACATGTCGCAAAGCTTCTAGCCAGACGAAGCGCAAGCCGTACAGGACAGCAGGAGCATATGAAAAGGACGTAGGGAGCACGATCTGTCGCTTGCGGAGCCTGCGTAAGAGCAACAACAGCACGAGAAAGACGATGGTATGCTTCGGCTGCGGGTTGAAAGGCTTTCTAGTTGCTGCGGCTTTTGAATGAAGTGGCATCTTGAGTTCTCAAGCACACAGACCCGACAGAGGAGCTTCGAAGCTGGCTGAAGAGGGACATCGCGATAGGCTTTTCCGTCCTATTGCAGCCTCATGACGGAAAAGCCTATTACCCTTGGGCTAACAGGATAGCACACAGAGAGCGTAACGCAGGATTCAGATGATGAATATGACCAGATATTGACAATTCAGAAGACATGGACAACGTCGTTACAGAACCCCCTTTCGTCAACCTCATGCGCAGAGCCAATCTTGTATGCCCGAAACATCGCTGCATAAAATAGAAATCTTGACTTATTCAGTGAGCTTCTGGAAGCGAAGGCGGCAATCTGCACGATCATGAGTGACGAAATTGTAGAATGCCAGAAAACAGCGCTTACCCATTGAAGTAGGAACGGTAAAGAAGTGTTCGACACAGGCCATACTCGCCTCGGTAGTCTTGGGGTCCAGCGAAATGTTGTAGCGTCGAATCAAAGCACCCATCAGAGTCCTGATTTCGATCCATGCAAGGCTGCAAAGCGAATCAGCGCTGTAGCTTTCAGCTAAAGATGATACTGACTTCATTCCCACGCAATTCCGAGGCCCATACGAAAACGGAATGAAAGACTCTTTCATAGCAGAAGTCTCCTCGAGCCATCTTTCGGGCTTGAGGTGTAGGGGATCAATGAAGACGTTGCCATCGCGGTGTAGATCGTAGGCTTGCATAGTGACTTCCGTGTTCTCTGGCAGCGACACGCCAGACAGTGTAGCGCCTCCACTGGGAACACGTCTTTCGAGAGGGCCGGGTACTAGTTCGACGTGAGTGGCAGTCTTTGTCTGCTCGACAGCACGCACATGTAGGCCAAAGCCTCAGCACTTCTTTCAGGAATCCATTGAACAGAGGGAGAGACTCCAGTTGCTTCCCAGAAGGGTAGCTGACGATATCAGAGACAGTCTTAAGTTCTTCCCTGAGCTTGTGTTGCATTTCTGGCTTGCGAGCTAGTTCCCACGCGGCATAGGTCATGGCTGTAGATGTAGTGTCACTTTCGACTCGAGGGTAAGCTCTTGTCAATGATGAGAGCCTGGCATGGCTTACGATCCTGCGATGAGAATTGCTCCTGCTTCAGTAGCAACATGCTTCTTTGTGATTGTGCGATCGACTTCAGAAGCCCGGTGAAGCGAGTCAAGTAGATTTGTCTTGCTACCATCGTCGTTGCCATATCGCCCTGAGAGCAGATGTCATGATGAGTATCAAGCCAATAAGCATATGTCAACGCTTGCCTTGCTCAAGACCCTCTGTGTAAAGCTTTTCACCGTACGCGACAAACTTCTTCTCGGCAGAAGCGATATCCTTGAGCTTGCCGAAGATGCCGCTCTCAGCAACGGTGATGATGGTTTTGCCAATAAAGTCTTTGAGCGTAAAGTAGACCTGTTCAAAAGGATTTTGAGATTTGAAATCATGCGGACGCTTCGCTCTAGACTTACGTAGACCTGTTCCATCCATTCGACGAGCTTATTCTTTTTGCCCTCCGCAGTCATACGCATGTCCACTCCGTAAGCCAGGCTGCAGATGATGTCGAATGCCACGAGCCGGAACCATCGGAAAACATCAGCTGAACCTTCGGCCTTTTGTTCCTTTTCTATTTGTTCGAGGAAAACGGAAGTGTAGTGCTGAAGATCAGGTTCAAAGCTCTGCAGGTTTTTCTGTTGGAAGAGCGGAAGGAGGATGTTGCGGCGAGCGCGGAACTTCTCGTGGCTGTATCCATTGATGAGCACTTCAATCAGTAAACAGAGCAGGAGTACTGACGTGTTCATGATAAGCATATGCTCAGTCTCGTCCATATGCTTGCCAAAGTATCGCGGCTCAGACTTGGGGAATTTGCCGCCGTAAACCGATTTTAGACAGTCAGGGTTGTTGATGCTCATGAGGTTGGGTCCAATGCGAACGACAGATCCATATTGGGTGTGTACGCTGTGAATCCATTCGCTACGACGCCCTCCGACTAGTGTTTGATAGGCGTCGACCGCATTGGTGAACTGGAACAAGGTCAAAATAGCTCAGACGCTGGCTGTAAATGCTCACTTTGCACAGAAGAGGACCAGGTACATGAGACACGGGACCGAAGAAAGCCACATAGATAGAGTAGACAGCGTAGAGGGTTATTGCTGCAGCGGGAAGAGTTACAAGGAATAGTTTGGGCGTGAGATCGACCGCAAAGAGAGGTGAAGTAGACGACATGTTGAAGTCGCAGGCGATAGGTTGCTAGTAGTCGATGTACAGCAGTCTTCTGATTGAGAGAATGCGGGTCGGTCATTTTTTTGGCGGGCGAACACATTTGCAGAAGTCCCGAAGAGGGGAGAGCCGAGACTGACAGAGAGCGCGCATATTCTGAACGGAGCAGCCTAACAGTGCGCCTGCAGGGTTGAATGACTGGTGTTCCATGATCATGGCTCTTGAAAAGAAGCAGATTGCCTTTCTCAGGCGGTCTACGTTTGAATGGCAACGTTTGGCAGCATCATACATTGCCTTGTCACTAGCTACTGTATATCTATATAAACATTGTACAATTCTCATACATCCCTTTTAATACACCTTTCAATTGACATGGCAATCGTCCACCATAGAATATTGAAATGTTCAGCTGTCACGAAACACGTCAAGAAGCGCCAACGCCGCAGGAGTAACATATACGCACTTGTGTGTCAACCAGTCCAACCACTCTGAACCACTTTCAAACGCAGCTAGGTCGATTGAAGGCATCGAAAGTCCGACAGCATGTTGAAGTTCATTGTCCGTCATGCTCGAGAAGAGAGGTAGTTCTAGTCCAGATGAACTGTTGATCGGAAGCATCCCTGCCGTTTCTAACGAAAAGTGCCTTTCCGGTGCCGGAGTTGACATGAAGGGAATGTTGCCTATCGCTTCTTTCAGTGCCTTGGCATAGACAGCTGACATGCCTCTTCGATGTGAGGGCGCTGAACCAATCCGATCGAGGACGTCAATGGCTTGACCAATCAGGATTCGCACAGATGGTTCGATAGACGAGCCAAAGTTGGAAGGTTTTGCGTAGATGCCGAGCACAAAGCAGACTGCATAAGAGACCATGACAGCGCTGTCTCACAGTCAGCAATTGGTCGACAGACCAAATCAAAACTGACCAATTGTTCGGCATTGACTGTTCATTCGTCAGCATCGGAAAGCAGATTTGTGAAGCGACACACTTTCAACTTGTGTTCACCCTGCACGGCAGCTCTCATGACATTCAGAGCAGCGGATAGACCCCAATGCCCAAGATTACTCGCTACTTGTGGAGACGCGTTGACATAGTTGACCACGGAGCCGTAGATACTCAATTTGGTCTACGGATTGTCAGCGAGTGAGATTACTGAGCACGCTCAGCTTACATGTTGTATCAGGATATCCAGGTATGGAGGAAAGCCGTGGCCTTGCTTGATAGCTTGATCCCAAGCCAAATGCCATCGATCAAAG
Source organism: Kondoa malvinella (assembly GCA_039545315.1). Taxonomy (NCBI): domain Eukaryota; kingdom Fungi; phylum Basidiomycota; class Agaricostilbomycetes; order Agaricostilbales; family Kondoaceae; genus Kondoa; species Kondoa malvinella. Next base: position 86,537 of record BCIM01000004.1, on the reverse strand, counting down.
TAGCCATCCACACTAGTGCAATATCAGTATCGCATAGATCTGCATAAATTAGGCACTGACACGGTCCTTATATCCTGACCCGACTTGTTATCCATCGTGCTCTGATCCGACAACTGCTTGATCTTCTGTATCACTTGGTCCATATCCCTTCGCAATACCGTAGCACCAGCTATACTAGCATCAGACGGATCTGCATCTGGACTTTTGTGCCATTGATCGCAAGCAGCCACAGCTGCAGTGACCGGAACCATAGGTGGTCTGCCTACTCTGCTTTAGTTGTTCGGGTCATCAGAGAAGTGAAAGGGAATGTACCTCTGGCCAACGCGAATCCACGATCAAGCACATACAGAGACAGCCATGCCCTTTCTCGAGATCGAAGTAATTGCCGACCATACCAGCTATCTGGGTGTACATCAGGAAAGCCGTCGATGTTGAGTGCATTCCGAGGTGAGAGTAGAGATAATTGACCGAAAATTGGCTTCTCGCTTTCAGAGATTTTGCGGTCGAGTGACAGATCCAAAGCAATGTTCATGGCCATGGCGATGTAGAGCGAGGTTGGGTCTTCTGCTACATTGTCGCCCGGACTTTGCCACGGTATACATACGAGAAGGCCAAGCACAATCTCTATCGATTTGAAGCCTTGCTCTAATATGGATCGTACAACCAAAGTAAGATGGGTATGCAGTCGCTTCGTAATGGCTGCATGATTCTCCAAGAATTTGGACGCGCCAAGCATCATGGCGGTGAGCAGCAGACTGGAACGGCTTCGAATGAACGAGGTTGTGTGTAGAGCTGCGCAGAGACCCCATCGAGTATGTGACAAGGTGGAATGAAAAGTGTTGATGAGATTATCCGCTTCTTGTATAGTGACTAGTCCGAGGGCAACAGGGTCCAGATCTGGTGTAGTGTCGAGACGAAATGCTTTCGAGCCAAAGAAGCGGCCTTGTAATTGTGACGGCAGCGAGCTAGAGGTAGACTTGTGAGATTGCATATCGATGCGTTCTGAGACTGAAGCGAGAAGCCCAAGAGGGTTCTCGGCATTTTGCACTTGATCGCCGACACTGGAAGCGGTCGGAGATTGGCCTATCTGGGTTTGCGAACCTTCAAAGGGAGATTGCCTTTGCTGCGGTAGAAGAGGATCGATGTAAGATAATAAAGGTAGGTGTTGGTTAGATCTTGAAGACGCAGCAGATGTGAGATCAGGCAGGCTTGTGGGATGAGTCAGAGTGGAAGCTGTTGAGCTACGAGGCGAATCTAGAGCGGGCAAATGCATTCCAGCGTTCAGCGGTGGAAAAGACTGCCCCAGAATTGGTGTGCCGAATGCCACATCTTGATGAGCAGTATTTTGAAAGATGTCGTGCCGCGGAGAGTACTGCATGGAACCCATACCATAAGGCGAATTGAGGGGACGGATATCTGCGAAAGCGTCGTAGCTGGAACCAGATCCAAAGTCATGCGCTGCCGAAGTAGAAGGAGACTGATTACGTTGATGCATCCCGAAAGCAGGTAATTGGTGATAGGGCAACTGAGGAGAATTCGAAGCTTGATGCGACTGATGCAATTGCGGGATTGGCAAGTCGCCAGAGTCCTGATCTTCTCTCTTGCGCTTCAGATTGAGCTTGCTGTTGGCCTGCTCCAGCAGGCTATTGAGCCTTGACGGATCACATATACTCCCTCCGCCTATACCAGCTCGACTTCCTCCTTCTAGCGCCTTTTCAATCGTTCGAGCGGCCTTTTCGATACCAGTGAAGCGGTTCTTGGTGCCCTTGTGCCGCCCGACTATACATAGCAGAAGTTACCTTAGTTCTGGCAATCATGTGCGGCCATTGAGAAACGCCCGAACCTCTGTACTCGGGGATATGGCACTCCAGATTGAGCGACTTGCATCTTGTACAGACTTCTGCTTCGTCGTCTTTTACGCAGCGCAATTTGCTCTTCCGGCATGTGAGGCAGGCTGCTCTCTTCGAATTGCCCGACTCGCTTTTATTAGGCGGCGCTTCGCTGCTGCTAGCGCTGTTCATGGCCTACTTGAGCCCAGAGCCAGGCCTTTGTAATGTAGTCGAGTGCAATATCACTACCTGGTCGCTATTTCACAAAGGGATCTCAATGAACAAACATCCGCCGACCTTATCCCCGCAAAAACATAACATGGCCAGCAGCTTCCGTACGCATAGTTGTCTACATATCAGCACTTCAGCGCAGCTCTTCTCTGCTGTTGTACATTCTAGAGCGGGATTGATTCGAGTGCCGACGTGATTTGGCTCTGGCAGCATCCATAGCGTGCCACAGCGGCTGGATACTGCATTGTACATTGCCAAAGACCGACACTTGATCGCGTCTTGGATCCTCAGATGTCGAAGCCTTCTGCATTAGTTCGAAGGGTCGTCAAAGTGTCACCAAATCGAGGATCTGCCAAAATCAGATATCGCGAGTATCATACCGAAGGATCATTCACTTCAATGAGCCATGCAATGGCTCATCCTGCACTCGATGCAGCATGTAAATACGCATCAGGAGCCATGTTAAACAAGTAGTCCAAAGGAAAAGGATCGGCCGAGTCGAAGCCCACTGCTTCAGGGAATGGTTCAAAGCTGGTAGGTGCTGGGACTGTAGCTGTGATGGGCACGCCGAATGATTCGAGCAGATTTGTAAAGTCGTTCTGCATAGACATGTCTAGAGAGCGAAGTCAGCAAATGTATTCCTCCTGCACGAGAGACCAGGCGCACTCATGTTACTTGACATTCGAGCTAGCTCATCCTGCCAATCGTTCGTGTCTTGATCCGACATGATAGGCTGATTACGGATAGCAGGTGGATTCGCCAATCTTTCTAGACTAGCTGAAGCTAAATCTTCAAACGCTTCATGAAGCACTTCGCCTATCTTGAATTGCTGAGAATAGGCAAAGAGAGCATTTGAGGTAGCTCGAACCGCTTTCGAGACTTCGCGATGCGGCATCACTGTCGGATCGGTGTGTACGGCGTGTAACAATGTCAAGCCGCCAAGGAAGATGGAATGAAGCGAGCTGCAGAAACAGTCAGGCCACGATACGTGTGAAACATTGTACGCACGAAGAAGACAGCGGCTGGCCATTGCGATGGATTCTCTTCTGAATATCAGCAGCCAGAGCAGCGGATTGTGCCAATTCTATGAGCAGCATCCGATTCAATGTTTCGGCCTGGATAGTTAATGGTCGAAGCAGATAAAGTCGGACCTCTTTACCCAACATCAGAAATCATCACTACAAAGCATAAGGACTGACCAGCGCTCTTGAGCAAGAACCTGTTCAGCGTCTCAGATTGGCTCGAAGACAGGTGATGTAGTAGCTCACCAATCACGCGAGCAGCATGGCAAACTCCAGCATTCTTCAGTCGCTGCATATTCAGTCAACAATGTTCCGCAAGGAATAAGGCAACGGACCTGCTTCGTTCGGAATACCTTCCTCCCAATCTCCAATCTTCCGCAAGATATCTTCGACAGTCTCCGGTTGTATCACTGTGTCATCAACGCGGTAAATCGTACGTTGGATCAAGCTCTCAATCCGTTTCCTGTTTGGCTATTAGCCTGAGATGTTGGTTTCAAAGACATCTCACAGCTTGATATGATGTATGGCAGAAGACATGGAAGTGTTGCCTTGAGACGGACAGCTGGCGACAGTATCGACGCAATTCATATTCTCCGGAAGCTCAATATCGATGTCTTGGTCCGCTATGCCGACCGGTCTACCAAGTGAAAGTGCCATCATCCGGTCTAGCACATAGCTGGACGCGAAATCAGTTGAAGTCAGACTACTGAGGACAAGACCTACGTGGTCCAAAAGATCCTCTTTCGAAGCTCTTCTTCGTACTTGCTGATGTAGCGTCTCCTCTGAGCATTCAGTCGCCGATGTAAGCCCATTCCGACGCAACTGTACAGAAGTTCATAATGCTTCGAAGTAGGAACTTGAATACTCACAGTCTGATAGAAACGCCTATCAGATACCAAACACTGGGGCCATGGCTGTTCCGCAGACTATAGATTGCCATTAGAAGGAGAGCTTGAACATTCTTCAAATTGTGCATCTGAACCAGCACGTCGAGATAAGGCATAGCCTGGGCGTAATAGCAGTCTGGGGATTGAATATTTGGCAGGTTAAGCTTGTTGCAAAGCTGGCTCCCAACCGCCAGAATCATGAGAATAAAGAAGGCGGCTAAATAGCTGTCAGCTAGATTTGTGCTATTCGGAAGCGACTGACAGGCTGAAGTATCGGCTGCTGCGTCCTTCTGTTTTGCAGCTTGCAGAATCTCATCTCTCCTTTGCCATTCATCATGTAGAGCTACCCAATTCAAGAAAGGATATCGAGGCTGAACATGTCGATACACCGCTTCGATGACCAAAGTAGCGATCTCTGTAGAGATTGGCGGAGCAGCACCTATGTCTGGATAGACTGCATTTCTATGAGTAGCTGGATAGCCTGTTGACTTGTGCTCGGGCTTCTTCGAAGCATGCTCAGCTCCAGCCATGCCACTGAAGCAGTGTCAGCTGATTGAGGCCTTGGGAAAATGTGCAAAGCTCACTGCAAGATCATTTTGCTCCACTGAAAGCCTGAGCTTGGACCAAGGTAATGTGGTTCTGCAGAGGCCTGTTTTTGTGTCAGCACAAATTACGGTACGATTGAACTAATGACGATACCTCAAGTGTTACGTAGGCAACTCCTTTAGCTGCTGACTCAACCGAGTCGTCGCTGAAGGCAGAACTTTCAGCTCCAGGCGATTGAGATTGCTGAGGAGATGTTGGGCTAGATTCCGTCGGTCTGTCTTGTGTCAGATTGTTTGATATAGGTATGTGTAGCTGTGAAGAGACTGCCTTTGGCGCTGAATATGAGGAATACGGCTCTACAGCATCATTGAAAGGGATCGGTATGTCTGATTCAAAGATACCGCCGCCAGGTAGAAAGACAGAAGGCGTCGAATCAGAGAATGTATAAGGCGTAGACGTGAGTGCTGCTTGGCTGATTTGAGGAGGGTGTTCCGCTGTTGATCTGCAAGAGGTCAGCGGGCTTCCAGCATTCGACAATAGCATGACTGACTTGGTAGCTCTCCTTCTTTTGCCATTGTCTGCCCTGGGAGCGAGTACACACTCTGCGGCGCTGTCAAGGCAATTGCGCTAGTTCCAGGAATCAGCCTTAGAAGTGTTACGCGAAACTGAATTTACGCAAGACTGCAGGATCATTAGTCTATTACCAAGCTAGCGTATAAGCAGGAACACGAACAGCAGAGCCTTCAATCAGGTCACAGCGCTGCTTGCGGTTTTTGCATCTGGTGCATGCAGCAGGGTTTCTAGGGCGAACTCTTTTCACGGGTTGCTGTCGCCTGCCTGGTTCCTGCATTCTTAAGGCTTTGGACACTTCACGAGAGCTTCAGAAAGCTTATCGCATAGGAATTGAGGGAGAGGGGTAGAAGTGGTCCTTATCGCCGTCGGTAAACAAAAAAATTGACGAACACATTCTACCCAGCCAATATCTATATTATATACAAGAGCTCTGACACCCCTCACGTCGAATTAGAATTGTCACCACATGAGAAGGCAGTTCCAGCTTGATCTGCCGCATAAAGGTCGATGATGGACTGAATGGCAGCATAAGCACCAGCGACCATCTGGAAAAGACCGATGAAGATGAAGAGGACGTGAATGCCCCAGGCAGCTTTCCTCTTGAGGTTGCCCTTCCTGTAACTGCCGATTTTTCATTTCCGCAATGATGGGCACAAAAGCCGAGTGCCCAGAAGAACTGATAAAGATGACTGTTGATGCCGCAAGACCGGTTAAGAACGTTGGACTGCCGACAGCGACAAAGCCAGGATCGAAATCGCCAGTTTGTGGTGCAGCGGCCGGTCTGTCTTGGACTCCAACCGCAATTGTGAGGATCAGGACTGCATCAACTGTCAGAGAAATCCTATGTAAGACGGATGAAAGCACCAACCTGCAATGTAAATCGAAAAGACGCCGAGCCAGCATAAAATAGAGATTTGGCTAAACTTGGGAAAGGCCGCAGTGATCTGAGAGCAAGAAGAAGGTCATGAGTACAGCCATGTGTTACAAGGGAGCGTCGACATACTGTGCAGAAAATGAAAGACACAAACACGAACCAGACTGTACAGGCGCCGTGTTCCGATAGAGCGTTGAAAGCGACACTTCCGGCTACGCAAGTGCATTGAGAGTGTCGAACGATATCTATGCGGAAACGGATTTACCTATATATCCACTTCCGGTGACGAGAACAAATCCAAGCAAGTAAAGACCGCCGACAAGTTCTTTGTAGGCTTTACCGCCGACAATCATAGCCATGTCTTGAACGCCGTGAACGCCGCCATGACGGTTTCGGAATCCGGCTTGGATGAAGGCAGCCCAGCCGTTCCAAAGACCCCAACCTGCAACTCGAGTGAATAGCCGTTAAGAGAAGTATTGGCAGTGCCTACCGATGATCATCAAACTTCCTGGGACGGCGCCGACCGGACCAAATACAGAGGGAATTGACAGAATACCCACTAGAAGCATAAACATGAGTGAAAAAGCTCTTGCTACCGGAGCGGCTGGAGAAACGAACAGGAGAACTGAATCTTGAACATCAAGAAGAACGTCTTGTAAATGCCATTCGTGCGATAGTCGACACCATCTGATTGAGAGGATTAGGAATAGAATATGTAAGCGAAAAGCAACTCACCAACGTCCTTCTTGAAGACTTCATACTGGTCTGAACCAGCCTGATCGTATTCAGTGGCAGGCTCCACTCCAGCTAGAGCAGCGTCTTTCTCGTTTTCTTGATGTCCAGCCATGATATGACGAGTGTCGGTTGCAGGTATGTAAAAAGGGAGAAGTGCAGAGATAGGTAGAGATAGAGATTTCGGGAATAATGACTTCCGAAGGCATTATCATATAGGTTCCGACAGAGACACTCATCCGAAAGCCTTATCTTTCGGGAAAAGCCTAGACCGGAGCCCCAGTCCACGAGCAAGAGAGAGTTTATCAGCCAAGCCAGCAGAGAAGACGTCGAGGGCAAAGATGAACAGCATGAAAGGCAAAATAGCAGTCATCACAGTAGGTGTATTTCATTCATTTCTGACAAGTCGGTTGAAACGTTTCGAAAGGGTGCAGCTTCGGGCATAGGGTTGGCGACTGTCAAAGCATTTCTTGCAGCAGAATGCAGCGGCATCTGTCTAGTGGACTTGAAGCAGGAAGGTCTTGACAAAGCAATTTCGACCTTTTCAGCTGTCGAGCAATCAATCCTTCTCGGTGTCGCCGCAGATGTATCAAAAGAGGTGAGTAGGCCATATTGAGCATCTCTTCCAGCTGATACAATTCATCTTCAGGCCGATGTTGAGCGGTATATCGAGTCTGTCGCATCAAAATGTTGCATGACAGTATTTTTTGATGCGTGCTTGACAGGAAAACGATAGCAAGATTTAGCCGCTTGGACTGTTCTATACAATGTGCAGGTATAACACACGAACAAAGTAGAATACAGGACCTCGACGCGGCAGTTTTGGACAAGGTCTATGCAGTTAATGTGCGAGGCCGTAAGTCTGAGAATCTCTCCTAGATACAAGCTGATGCGTAAGCTAGCCTTCTTGGGAATGAAGCACTCTATAAAGGGTATGCTGGCGGCTCAACCCGCTTGCAAAGGCAGCATTGTGCTTGTTGGCTCCCAATTAGGGTTGGATGGGTAGGCATTCCTGTAGGTATGTCGCGCGGTGACTGACACGGCCATAGCGCACCTATGATGGCCGCCTATGCCTCTTCGAAATTTGCTGTGCGGGGTCTGGCAGCTGTAGGTCATCTCTGTCTCTGTCTCTATGAGACTTACTAATATGCGCACAGACTGCTGCAGCTGAGCTAGGCTCTCGAGGTATACGAGTGAACGTAGTAGCACCGGGACGTAAGCCACTTCTTCGTCTTCTGGCAAGCTAGCTCAGCAATGTTGTGTTTAGCTATCGAAACACCTGTAAGCACTGCCAAGTACTGCAGCTCGCTCAGGCTCATCTACACTCAGATGCTTCTTGAGCTTCCTCGAGAGCATTGGCCTGCTTTCGCAGCAAAAGCAATGTTGGAAAGGTCAGCTCACACATTAATCAATTTCGTTGCTGACAAGTCCATTGCGCAGGTTGGGTAAGCCGGAAGAGATTGCGCAGGCTATCCTGTTTCTTGCCTCCGATGCATCGAGCTATGTCACCGGTAGCACTTTGAAGGTCGACGGAGGGTTCAGTCGGTTCTTAGTAAGACTTTAGCCTCTAGCTCCGTTATCCGAACTGATGTACCACCCTAGTAAATACTTTGAAAGAGTCGCCTAAAGCAGACTAGCCTTCGTTATAGCACTTGTCACATTTGCAATGCATTGCATTGCCTCTGACTGGAAAAATGACACAAAGCAGACTTCACATGCAGCTAGCAGGCAGAGCGGGAGCTAAGAACACTTTCGATGCATATATCTCTATCTACTGCTTAGCTTCGTAAGGATATTGAGCGACCCAATGCCTGGCAATCTCTTCCCTAGTAGCAACCCAAACACCTAGCAAAGCATGTGAGCGAGAAGACAAGATACAGGCAACAGCGCGACATACCTTCCTTCTTCGAGATGTACTCGACGAACTTCTTTAGAGCTTGGAACCGACCTGGTCGACCGACATAGCGAGCATGCAGGGCACAAGCTGCAGAACGTAAGCGACTACTAAAGTGACCAATTGATTGACAACATACTGATGTAGGCAGCCTTGCCCTCGAGACCTTCTTCGTATACAGTACTGAACCTTTGATGAGACCAATTCTGAAAAGGCGCAAGGGGAGTGCTTACTCGAAAGTATCTTTCATAGACTCGTAGAAGGCCTGGGAAGATCCGAAGCCGGGTGCAACACTGAATCAGAGTAGATGAGCGATATGAGCTCGCCAAGAAGGCCATGACTGACTAGAACTTGAAATCGTTGTTGTCGTAGGTGTATGGCATCATGAGAAGTCCCTCATCCTTGCTTCCAAGCGGACGCGGCAGCCAATAAGGCAGATCATCCGCATAAGCTGTGACGAACATCAGCATTGCCAATAGACATTAATGGAAGAACGCACTGTCTGCTTGGTACAGAAGCTCCAAACCAAGATCTTTGTACACTTTGCACAACAAGGCACGGGATCTCGGAGAAGGACGACCATAATACCAGCCGACTGGAGCCTTACTTGTCTTGCTGCATTTTTGGAACGCCTCGACACCTTCTCGGATGAGCTTCTCTTCTTCCTCAGCTGTCATGTAGCGATAGTTGACCCAGCGATGAGCGTGAGAAGCAGTTTCGTGTCCAGCGTCGTCACAAGCCTGAGCGATGAGAGGATTCTTCAGGTAGGCCATGGCGACAGCGTAAATTGTAACATGATAGTCATACTTCTTGAACAGGTTGAGGAGGCGCCACATCCCGACTCTGTCCAGAGGTCAGGCTGCTGCAACCCTGACGTAAGAACTGCTTACCTGGATCCATACTCAAATTGAGTCTCACAAGACCTATGCGACTTCTGAGTTCCGTCGCCTCGCAGCAGGAAAGGTGATGCTCACAGGTCACGCTCGCCAATCAACGGAGCAGTCTAGAAACAACAGAATCAGAGCAGTAAAAAGCAAGTACAGGCAAGATACTCACAGGACCAGTTTCTTGCAGCATTACTTCCGATCCCTCGTCGCCATTCGCAACCGTATTCTCGGCTCCTGATGACCATTGGTCAGTTCACCGAGCAGACCGATCGCTGAGGCAGCACCTTCTTCATAATTCTGAATTCGGATTAGCACAAGAAGTTGTAACGAAGGCAAAAGACGTACAATCACAAAGTTCACGGCGATCTTGGCTCCATTAGGCCACTTGGGGTCTGGCCTATCAGGTCCATAACCAATGAGGTCCCTCTCAGGGAAGACTGTCAAGGCTTTGAGTTCTTCGGGCGACATGGTAATGAGTATAGGATTGAAGAAGATCGAGTGATTGTGCAGAATATGCTATGCGAAGAGAGGAGGAGATAGTTGGCACAGCTTCGCTTATCGGAAGCGGCACAAATGCGTCGGGTCTTACGAAATCCGACAGAGACATTGCTTGCCGGCCTTTGTTTGGCGAGCGATAAGCAGAGATAAGAGATTTTGCTGACGTGATCCCTCGAATGTACCCATCGCTGGAAAATTCACGCCGATGAGGTCAAGGTCACTATAGATGCGAGAACTTGGATAGTGCAAAGCAAGACATCTTAGTCTACGTCTACACCAGGCAGTTACCGGCTCTGTCTACTTCTTGGTTGGCTGACTACTTATAGAGTGGTCGGCTTGACTTGCAGAACTTTGCTTGCTCGAGAACGATAGGTTCTGCTGCTCGATATCTGAACCTTTCTCTGATGGCACGACTGGTATCGGTGATAACTGGGAGACTTGGCTTAGGCGGAGATCCTGAGCAGAAATAGACTTGAGCTCTCGACGTCGAATGTACCAGAAATGGTTAGCTCACTTTGAGAAAGAAACAGATCATCAAGCATATGCCTATGATCGGTATAAAGAGGATGAAGACCACTCGTATCCCTTTCATGTCTGCGAGGTAGTCAGCTTCAAGCTATTCAGCAAACCGAATAGCCCACAAGCTTCATTCACCACTATCCGAAGCGCTTCTGGTGAATTCGCAGGTAAAGTTGGGCTCTCTCTGAGCTGGTCCTGTAGATCGGAAGAAACCGAAGGTGGTAGGTTGGAGAAGAATACATTGTTGAGGACGGCGTTGCAAATCGCTAGCGCTATCGCACCGCCAGACTGAGTCAAGATCAGCAAAAGCGGTTTGCAGAAGAACGTCAACTCACCGTCCTAGCGAAATTGCGAGCACCTGTAACCACAGCTCGATCTGGAGATGGACCTGAAGCCTGCGCCAATACCAAAGTGCTCTGTAGGGTAGCGCCGATGCCACAGCCTTGCACGAAGAGGACTCCAACAATGGTTGCATACGAAGTATTGATGCCGAAACATAGCTGAGCCGCTTGACCAGCAAACCAGAGGACGAAGCCAAAGTAAAAAGATGAGGCAGTGCGGTCTGTCCATTTTACGACGAAACCTGAAATGGTCGTAGTAAAGACCTGAGTCAAGACGAGAGGTAGTAGTAGTACCGCAGAGAGGATCGGACTACAACCGAGAACATTCTGCAGGTAGAGCGGAATGTAGAAGACTGAGGAGATTGTAAGACAAAGAAATTAAAGACGTAACAGCGCCGGAACGCACTGTTGCCATAATACACCATTCCTACAAGCCAAGTCTGTATCAAGAGTAGACACACATTCCTGTTCTTGAATCTGCAACGAGCCATTTTATTCAACTTCTCGACGTGAGAAATCATGAGATGGACTGACAGCCTTCCAGGAATGAGTGGAAACTTTGCGTAGCTGTGTTCGACATAGACAAAAAGCAACAAAGCTATACCACCGGCGATGAAGAGTCCAATGACGATCGAGCTATTCCAGGCGAATGTCGAACCTCCGCCAGATGCGGGAACCTGTTTGCGATCAGCCAGTATGAAAGTGGGGTCACGAATACTCACCAAGAGTAAGACTGTCATAGCAAGACTGAGGAAACTGCCTGCCCAATCCATGGCCTTCATCTTTCCCCAAAAGTTGCCAGTCACAGGTGCGAGCGGTACGAGGAACCATATGAGAAGCATCGTGCCAACAGAGAAGGGAGCAGTAATCCAGAAGACCTAGGATTAAAGCATTTAGATTGTCGAGAACAAGTAAAAGGAAGACAGCCGACCCATCCCCAATATATCTTCTGCGTAATGACGCCTCCCTGGAAGTAACGCATTAGCATGCACTCGAGAAGTCAGAGGAGGGAACCTGCTAGAAAGGGACCAGCTGCGCTACCGAAGGCAATTGCAATTCCGAGGAGGCCCTGTAGGTGGTTGTTCAGCGTCAGTCAGGCGCAGGCCAGCTGTGCAGACCTGATATTTGCCACGGTCTTCTAACGACACGACGTCCGATACGATAATCATCGATAAAGAGTTGATTCCACCACCTCCAATTCCGGCAATCGCTCTTGCACAATACAACCAAATTTTGTTCTTTGCAAACCCACAAAGCAAATCGCCAAATGCAAACAAGCCCAAAGCGCCAATCAGGACAATCTTGCGACCAAAGCAATCTGAGAGTCTTGATGTGATGATTTGAAACGCCGTGTTGGCGACGAGAAATGCGGTGCCCAGCCAGCTGATTGAATTTGATGCAGATAGATCTTGACCGATGATCGGAGCTGCTGTTGATACGCTAGTAGAGTCAATGAAGGACAGGAAGAGGGCGATTTGCAGGCCGAAGAAGACCAGCATAAGCTTTGATTTCGACAGGCGCGATGTCTGATCTTGCAGTGTGGGTTCATTTGACATGGCATGAAGAGGCAGACGGAGCTGTGGGTATGTATGACTGGTTTAGATTTCTTCTCAGCGCGAAATGCAATGCAGGAATCTCCGCGAGCCGTTGAGACAAGACTTTACTTCCGTCGGAGTAATCAATCGGAAGACATGATAAGTATCGGCAGACAGGCAGCAGAGCTTCTCTCAGCACTAGTAGCAGAATATGTCCAGCATGCTATCGCTACTCGCAGCAGATGCGGCACCCTCGTCCATGGTCTCGTTGGCAGGGCTTGTTGTTTTGATTGCCCTTTTACTTCATTTCATTCGAACCATCTACTTGTAGGTCTTGCACGCGGTCTGAGATGGCACACAGCTGATCTCTCTTTTGTCTAGTTCACCGATATCGCACATCCCAGTGAGGCTCTATTGCCGAAACTTCGAAATAAGGCTGAGAACTGTCCAGGGCCCTCTTCTGGCAAAGATCACAAGCTATTGGGGTATCTTCTGGAACGTCCACGGTATCAAATACTTGAAAGTTCAAGAGCAATTTGACAAGGCGAGTTGGAAAACGCTGTTCGTGTCGAAGAGGGCCGTGCTGATTCAAGGCAACAAGCAGCATGGCGAAGTCGTTCGTGTTGGTCCGAATGCTGTAACGGTCCGAGACTACAAGTACCTCAGCCTAGTCTATCAGTCAAAGTGGGACAAGGTGTGTTGTTTTCATCTTTCCGCTGCAAGTCTGTACTCATGCATGCCGAACAGATTGAAGCCTACTCTGGCTTCACGACAAATCATGGCACGCCTAACTCGTTTTCAGTGATGTGAGTCTGCTCGTGCGGAGACTTATGAGTCACTCATGAATTGGCTTCAGATCCGCTCTGGCAAGTACACGCATGAATTTGCGAGCGTTGACTTACCGACCTACAGGATGCGCAAGGTAAGCGGCGCGGCATGCTTCCCCACTATGCTACGGCCAGTCTGCTTGAATGGCAACCAACTTTCGACCATCATGTTGGTCCTCGCTTATCCCTTCTTTGTTTCCGCGCTGATCTGGAAATTTATAGCTACTGCACCTCGTCAACATCATTCGCAAAGCTAGTCCCGATCAAACGATCGACGTTCTCGGATTGATCGCTCATTCGTTGATTGATGTCAGGTTCTTTTCTGCACTGTAGCAATTAGCCTGACGCATTCTCAAACAGCTCCTTGGCGAGATTGTACTAGACACTGATGTCTCGGCTGTCAAAGATTTTGCCAACAATCAGCCAAATCATCTGGCTCGTGCTATCACTTCCTGGCCAAAGCGAGGCACTGTAGTGAGCCGATTCCTACCTCCTTTCGACAGAACATGACGCTTCCAATCAGAAAGGACAACTTCCTCCACTTCTTTGGAAATTGGTTTCGCTCATCCCTAACGAGAAATGGCAATACATCGTTCAATCTGATGCAGATTTGGCAGCGGCAAGTCCCTTCTCCGGCTTTCGTATATCTGCTCATCGTCTTCTAGTTTGTTGCTCCTCTGGTCAGAAAGGCTCGCCAACAACTCGCTGACGGTGTGACACCCGAAAAGCCCTGTCTAATCCACCGCTTGTCGACGGTGTACGCTATCTTGAGGAGGGTGCAGCGGAATTGCTGATCTGTCTTACAGCACGGATACCACGATTGGCTCGCTTTGGGAAGAATCGCATGTTACTAGCGAGTGCATCGATCATTTCCTGGCTGGTACCGAAACTACAAGGTCAGTGTCGAATTCAACAGCTCTTGAAAAGAGCTGAATCATATGAACAGCACTTCAATGGCTTATCTCCTTTGGCAACTCTCTCGCTCGCCTGCAATTGTGTCGAAATTACAACATGAATTGGACGAGAACCTCGAAGCTGATGAAATGCCTGGTCTACAATTACTCGGTCGTCTGCCTTATCTTAATGCTGTCATAAAAGAGAGTACGTATGATCCCTTCGGTTCTCGAATCCTGCTGACCCAGAGCAGGTCTACGTCTTTACACACCTGCTCTTGGCTCGTTGGATCGTATTGTACCACCAGAAGGAGTAGTGTGTAGCGGCGTTGCTATTCCAGGTGGTACAGCAATCGGTCTACAATCATACGCGACACACCGCGATCCTGAAGTCTGGTCAGATCCTTTCGGTAAGTCTTCTGCTTCCTGCTCGAACATGACTGACAATCCTCTGCAGAATACAAACCCGAACGATGGTTGGCAGAGACGCCTCAAATGAAAGCTGCTTTCATTCCATTCTCTATCGGTGGTCGCAGCTGCCCGGGTGTCAGTGCTTCCGTTTTTCACACGTTGCATGTCCTAATGCGTAGTATATAGCAAAACCTCGCGCTTGTCGACATGCGCTTCTTTACCGCCGTCATCATGAAGCACTTTGATGTCCACTGTCCACCACAAACCACAGCTGCTTCTATGCGCCCTTATGATCTGACTACTGTGTCGCCGAGCGCTGGGAAGTGTGATTTGCGCTTCAGCGCGAGGAAGATGAAGGCCTGAGTTGTGCTGTTGTACCATAGAATTAGATTGTCATGCACGGATTGTTTGTTTGCTGTATTAGCAAACGTCGCGCCTACAAATTACTCTGCCCAAGCAATAGCAGAGCCGATAAGTTTCGTGCTATAGTAAATAGCAGGAAGGATTGCTGCTGTGGATGAGAAGACCGATTCAATGCAGATGCCTTTTACAACTTAGACTCCCATCCACCCTTAGCAAACACTTCAGCAATTCCTTGTGCAGCATGGAGAAGTTGCGTGTCCTCTGCTATCACATTAGCCATGAGCGTAGCTCAGATGTCAGAAACTTACGATATCTTGCTCCCACTAAGGACAGACCAATTGGCATATCTGATGCGCCTTTGAAGCCTGCAGTACCCTAAGATCCAATCAAAGAAGCATCGAGATGAGTCTACCTGGTACATTAATGACAGGAACATGAAGCACGGTCCAAATCAAGTCTATCGACGGATCAGCTAAAGTCTTGGCTTCAGAAGGGTAAAAGCCTTACTGAACAGAGCATTGCCGGTACTCTTAAGACCCAAAGGCGCTTCATCAACGGTACTGGGAGTGATCAAAGCTGAATATCGACCAGCAATGGCATCAATCTCGGGTCGAAGTCGAGCACACCCATCGTAGCTTTGCAATTGCTCTTGTCGGGATAGCTTAGAGATGGGCTTCTCGATGTGATCGACGATGAATGGGTCGAGCTGATCTTTGTGCGCGTATTCCCCTAAGAAAGCAACTCGGCCCTCGCCATCAAGGATCCTTGCATGCCAGTCTGGGAGTTTGTCAAAGTCTGCTGGTAAATCGACTTCTTCCACGCTTGCTCCTGCGTCTTGTAGCAAGCGAAATGCCAGATTCATGGCGTCTTTCGTTCCTTGGCCCGCGTGTTGCCAAGTTGGCCCTTTGACGAAACCGAATTTCGATCCTTTGACTGAAAACGGCTGAGCAGGAACGTGTTCGTCTGATTCCAAGTGAAAGATCCTAGCCAGCAGCTCGAGATCTTGAACACTTCTTGCATAAAGACCGAGTGTATCGCAAGTTATCGAGTACATCTTGAGACCTTCTCGAGAGATTGCGTTCCATGTTGGTTTCATTGCGTATATGCCGTTATAAGAGCCTGGGCGGATAGTAGACCCGCCGGTTTGAGTTCCGAGACTCTGTCAACGGTGTCAATCGTTGAATATTGTAGAGGCTTTAAACCAACAATCGGTACTTGGAAATCACCAACAACAGCACCGCTTCCACTCGAAGATCCGCCTGGCGTCCTCTTAGGGTCATGAGGATTGGCTGCTGGTCCAGCTGTAGTGACTGCAGCAAACTCGGTTGTGTGTGTTTTGCCTGCATTCGTCATCAGCAAATCCTATTGCGGAGAGGTGAAGTTTGCATACCAAAGATGAGAGCACCAGCTTGTCGTAATATCCTTACGCATGCCGCATCTATCGCTGGAGCATCGCCTTCGTAGCTGTTTGGAGACAGTCAGCTTCTAGTCATTCCGAAGAAAGAACGACTGACATCGGGGAGTTGTACTGAGTTGGCATGTCCTTGGTCAAGATGACATCCTTGACTATAAAACGTATGTTCAGCGGAATGACTCCGGTGAGAAACAGCATCTCACCTCCGATCGCAATGCCATGCAGCGGCCCTCTATTCTCCTTGGGGATTTGATCGAGAGCTCTAGCTTGCTCAAGAACTAGCTGATCATCCCAGAAAGCCCAACCATGCACGGTCGAATCTCGTGCTTTCACTCGTCCGATCAATGACTGTAGAGCTTGTTCAGCCGACTCCGAGATGAATGAGGAAGTGACATACCTGTGCGTATTGGGTGACTGAGATCTTGTCTGACGAAAGCAAGTCGAGGACTTCGGTAGCTGTCAAACGGTACAAATCTTGATCCATGACGATGCGGTGTGATCAAATGAATGATACTAGCAGGCCACCAGCATAATACAGACCGGCAAGACAAGGCATGGCTTTCGGAAGCCCAGTTTCGGAAGCAAAGATAAGGAAACGCAGCATCCGAAGGAACAAACAACAAAGATAGGCAGACAAAATGCAGCGCTTCTTAGAGCAGCAAGCATATAAGCACCATGACAGTCGATGCCTGGAGTCCGATACAAATTGGCGAGCGAGTTCTTTCACATTGCGAGATTTCGAATGAGCGGCTGACTTTTGAGCGATAGTCACCTGTTGAAGCACAGAATCGTCCTTCCTCCGTTGTGAGTCTACTTTTGGTCGATTTGGTTCACTTGAACTGATATCATTGGCTGATACAGGACAAGAAATCGCGCAACACCAAGTCGCCAGCATGACCGGACTTATGTGCCAAATGACCTTATGCTACAATACTACCAGTAAGCGCTTGCTATTGTCCTGTGCTACACGCTGACAATCGCACAGAGAAAGAACAACAGATGGTGGACTACTCATCAGCGAAGCGATCCCCGTCTCAAAACGCGGCAGCGGCATGCCAGGCGTCTCAGGACTGTTCAATCAAGAGCAGGTACAAGGTGTGTCCCTATATTTACAATCCCCTCAATTATCATTGAATTTGTATCAAGGGTGGAAGAAAATTGTTGAAGCGGTTCATGCGAAAGGCGGCGTATTCTTTGCTCAGCTATGGCATCAAGGACGTAATACCCACTCATGCCTGACTGGCCAGCAACCCGAGTCATCTTCCGATATCCCAATCACCAGCTATCCGTAAGTCTCCGACTTTGCTTCGCTTCAATGCGTCTAATGAGTGTAAAGGTTCTCTTGGTCGGGCTATGAATCCGCTCCTTTTGAAGTACCACTAGCTATGAGCGAGAAGGACATTCAAACAACACAGAATGACTTTGTACTCTGTGCGAAGAACGCTTTGGAAGCTGGTTTTGATGGTATCGAATTGCATGCTGCCAATGGGTGAGTAATACATCGAAGTCCTGTTACCAAGGCTGATATGCCTTTCAGGTACCTCTGTGATCAGTTTCATCACAGCAATAGTGAGTCGACAGCATTTCTTGAATTTCCATCGGGCTTACGGACATCCAGTCAACAAGCGAACGGACGCATATGGGTTTGTTTCAGCTTCTGTGTTTACGATATGAGCTCACTGAGACTTCAGAGGTACCCTGGAAAAGCGCTGCGCCTTCACGCTGGAACTGGTGCAAAAGCTCTGTAGTGCCATAGGACCCAAGCGAGTTGGTGTGCGTCTAGCAGCTTACGGGCTATTCAATCAGGTGAGCAGTCAATTGCTTGAGAAGGCCGAAATCTGACTTCCCCTCAGACTTTGGGTGAAGACAGACTGGAGCAGTGGCTCTACCTGTGCCGAGAGCTCGAGAAGCTCAACCTCGCATATGCGCAAGTCCCGCGACTCTTATTTTGACCCGATCTCATGATGCTTACAGTCACCTCATCGAACCGCGCTTTGACGAATTGAAGACGGAAGCAGAAAAGAGAGCAGAGCTCAAATCTGGCAACGTTGAGGAAGAGATCACCTCTGCTCCGTTTAGAGCTGCACTAGGTGCGACCCCAGTGATTGCCGCTGGTGGCTTTGGTCCGGATAATCTTCAGGTGAGTTCGACCCGTTCTATACTCGACAGAACTCAATTGCGTCAATTCAGGAGGGTATTCGGAGCGGTGCACATGATATGGTCGCTCTAGGTCGATACTTTACGTAAGCAAACACTGTATACGAAGACTATAGCTCTTACTTGACGATGCAGGTCTAATCCTGATCTGGTACAACGCCTCAGAGAGGGGAAAGCGTTGTACAAGTGGAGTGAGCGTACTTGTCTGTCCATCATATGTGCTGCTGACTGTGCGATAGACCGCTCGCGTTTCTACGGACCATTTGAAGACAATCATGTTGGCTATACTGTCCATCTGAAGCAAGAATTTGCCAACGCAAGTGATAGATTGAAACCTCAATTGGCTGAGTAGAAGTACAACGTTATTTCTGTATTTGAGGCCTTCAATGTAGCTACCCCTACTGTCCGTACACTAGAATCGGCTTGATTTGACTGCCGTCATGCATCGCTAACTCTGCTGCAAGCAAATCTTTCCACGAATACTGCTTTGAGATAGCTTCCAAGGGGAACTGATAGAGCATCTCAGCTACTGTATCTGTGAGATAAGAAGAAGAGACTTACTTTGCCCTCTTTGTTCATTTGGACCAATTTGGGGATAAACTCAGGCGTGTAAGAATCACCCTCTGCGCAGCCAACGATGGTGCGCAGATGGCTGAGGAAGCCGCCGAGCTACAAGAATCGTTCAGCATGCAGCAAAGCTCTATCTGCTTTAGCACTGACAGGTAGGGATAGGTTGCCGGCAGCATTATCGCCAATTTGTACCTGCTCCATGTAAACTCATTGTTACTGCTGAGTAGAAACAGACTTACCATCTTCCCGCGTTTGCCCAGACTAAAGAAAGCAGCTTCCGCCGCTCTAGCGACACCTGTAGCTTCAATCGCAAAATCCACGCCTCTTCCATTGGTCAATCTCATCACTTCTTCCGTAGCATCAACATTCCGCGCGTTGATGGTATGCGTAGCGCCGTGCTCTTTCGCCTTTTCCTGTGCAACAGGGGTCAAAGGAGATTGAGGCTTTGCAAACTGCACGAACCAATCGGCTGTCTATCAGATCTACAGCGATGATGGTCTTCATCTCGAGCGATTTGGCAGCGAAGAGCGCAGCGTAGCCCACACCGCCAAGACCGCCGATAAGAATACTTTGGTCCGCTCTCGGTTTGGCTATGTTCAGCACGCTGCCTGTGATGGATTAAATTAGTCACGGTCGCTTCTTGTGAAGAAGCGCAGGCTATATACCTGCTCCTGTCTGAGACGAGCAGCCTAAAGATGCTAGCAATTCGAGATTCGTGTCATGCGGGACTTTAACGCACTGACACAGGCGTCAGCTCAATAAACCAGCTCTAGTGTACACTCACAGACATCGCGCGAACCAGAGCATGTTTGCCGAAACTAGACTGCCCAAAGAACGAGCCGTGGACTCGTTGTCCGTTCTTCAAAGTACCAACTTCAGGCGAGCCATTGATGCGCTCTTTCATGAAGTTCATCTATTCAATAGTCATTAGAAGAGGTAGCGTACAAGGCGGATATCTCACCTCTACCCAGCGATCACAAGCAACTACGTCCTTTCTACTGCATGAAGCACAGCTATTGCAGTAGGCGAATGATAGCAGAACAGAGTCGCCAGGCGCTCTGTAAATCAATCAAGTTCAGGCAAGCAAGCTCATAGTGTATTCATACGTACACTGAGGTGACTTTCGAGCCGCATGACTTGACTCGTCCAGCGCCTTCGTGTCCTGAATATGAATGATTCAGCATAACTTTGAGGAAACATGAGACAGACGAACCCAGTATGACAGGATATGTACAGCCTGGCAGTACTCCTTTTGCGCAGGACAAGTCTGTATGCTGGAATGTTGTTTCAGAAACTCGCATTGTTGGCTTGATTGGGAGCTCACGCAGACGCCTGAAGCGACCATCCTGCAGTTCTATTAGCTCTTGTACAAAGCGCAGTTGACAGACTCACTCGACCAGCACTTCATCCTCTAGAGGGTCATCAAGCGTTACATGTTCGAGCTTGAACGGGCCTGCTGCTTCGTGAACAACCCAAGCTTCAGTCTCTGTGGGCATCTTTGTGTGGTGGAAAAGGATACAGGGGGCGGAGCAGCTGCTTCTCCCCTCATTGTGACACCACTGTGGGGGCAGAAGGGCTCAATAGAATGACCGAAGGCGGATTGTGGGCCGAAGGTAACGAGCATAGAACAGGTACAGTAGTACAATAGCAGACGCCCTAGAACTCCTTGATCTCAAAGCCATCAAACGCCTTCTTCTGCTCTGCTTCTCGCATAGCCTATTTGATCATCAGTATGAAGCTTGAACAGAACCAGAGAGCATACCTTCTTATCTGGCTGCTGGTATTCCCTGATCATGCTATGCCTGATACAGTGATCATCCAAGAAAGACTTTCTAAAGTCGTCATCGCTTGTCGAGTTGATGCCTTTCAGGACTGGATGTTCGTGCGCTACTTCAGGCTCGGTTTCCCTCAATAGCTTGACATTGTCGATTGACCTGTCATACATGAGACCATTTCTGCTGCGGTAAAGAAAGTGCGCAAACCATTTGTTATTGTACTCCAGGAAAATCTTCCTTCGGATTTCTGAATACCTGTCGAGAATCTTGTCCGATTCGCCATCAAGCAGAACAGCTATCAAAGCTTCTGCCGCCGCTCCTCCATCAAGTATGCCTCCAGTCAGTCCAAGACCCTGTGGTCAAAACCTCAGCACTCGCGCATCAAAGCTAGACGTGCACTTACACCAAATGGATTGTTCAGTCTAGCAGCATCGCCTGCCAACAGTGCTCTGCCCTTGCGGAAAGTATCGCAGCACCGCTGATGCATCATATAAGATCTTGAGGAGACGCATTTGTATTCTAAAGGCCTTGGACCAGGGAAGAGGATTTCGAAAATCTCTGCTACGCGTTTCGGGTCGCACATTTCATCTTCTGTCATTCCTTCTTTCTCGCCGTAGGAGACACGCCAGAGACCCTTATCGTCCAATCGAGCGATGAGGGCAAAATGGTCCTTGTCGACAAAATATTGTCCTGATGCTCGATCAGCCTGACTCTGTCAGAGAGGGCAGACAAGACTCACCGTTCCCAAATCCATGCTTCATGAAATCGTAGTAAACATTGTTTGCGACTACTGGATAAGGCATAGTGTAGCCTTCTGCTTTGACACCAAGGAGCTTCCGGCATCCAGATCGACCACCATCACAGCCGACCATATACTTTGCACGGTACTTCTTGTCGTTGGATGATACGGTGATGCTTTCTTCGTCTTGATCTATAGCTGTGACAGGGCTCGAGAAGTGCATCTTGAAGTTGTCTAGTTTCATTAGATGCTCTCGAAGGATTTCAGAGAGTCCATATTCTAAGCGCGATATCAGCGCGATGTAAGATAGAATAGAGAAAAGACTGACGGCCTAGAGTGATACATTCGTTCTTATGTCCGCCAACAAAGAATTTGCCCGAATCGACCTTTGCGATTCTAGAACACACAGCATTAGCTCCAAGCACACTAGAGCCAGAGTAGGAGCTTACTCAGACAAAGCAGGGAAGATCTCTTTACCATCTTTGTCCTTGACTGCATGAACCCTTCTCCAAGCGATGTCCGTCGTCTTGATTCCCTTCTTGAGCACATCATCGAATATACCAGCTGCTACCAGTTCGAGCAAGGCAGGACCACGGTACACAGCAGCTCGAGGTGAATCGACTATCTCGGGGAGAGCTTCCAGTCTGTGCATTGAAATCAGCCTGAGGGTGTGTCGGAGCACCTGCAGGGCTTACAGAGTTACCGAAATGCCCTTTTGAGCTAGTCTGAGAGCTGTAAGCAGTCCAACCGGGCCTAGCAGAGAAGATGAGCTTGTGCGTCAACAGGCAACAGGCGCGGGAATCGGACGTACCAGCGCCAGCGATAATCACATCAGAGTCGAAGGAAGGCATTTCTGGTTTTTTGACTTGCGTGGAACAGCTCAAGGTCGAGTCTATCCCAAGCATACTCGATCAACACTTTGTCGGCATTGTGCATGAATTGCTTAGCCGCTTATCGCCGTGGGGTAAAGACCGAGGCAAGGGCAACATCCGAGGCAGAGTCGCGCAGCTACTTAGACGATAGAACAGAGAGCATGACATGCATTGGACTCTAAGCGAAGGAGAAAGTATTGACAAGCGTGCCTAGACCATGACTGAACTCGACTTCAAATCTGCTCCCTTCCGTCAAGTAATTGGCTGGCTTTTGAAAGTGTCCCACGCCTGGTTGAATGGCTGTCAGTAACAAGCGAGCAAGATGAATGAGAAAAGAGACCTTTTGGCGTGCCCATGAGAATGACTGAACCTTGCTCGAGCGTCGTTCCTTGAGAGCAATGTGCGATAGTAACAGCTACGTTGAAGATCATATCGCTATGCACTTGATCAGCCGAGTCAGACTAGCAATCTTGAACAGGCTCACCTCGTGCTGTCCGCCTGTTGGGCTTTCCCGTCCTTTCGACCTTCAAAGTCCAGCGCCTGTGGATCCGGAATATCTCTAGCTGATACGATCACAGGTCCTGTATACAAACAAATTGAGCTCATTTCTGAAAACGAGGGATTTGGCATACCTATCGGGCAGGCGTTGTCAAACCCTTTGCCGAAGCAGATTTGAGAATTGGCAGTCTGGAACTTTCGGGCAGATAGATCATTCGCGCTCGCATATCTGTTGTTATCCATCAGTATTGGCGCGGAGAGAGAAAAAGTCGACAAACCCTAGAACGTAATTTAGAGCTTCCTTTTCCGAAACATCTCTCGCGTCTTTCCCTATTATCACAGCTAGCCTAAACCATCATAAGCTACATATACAAGCAGAAGAGGGAGGCTCACTCTGTCTCGAAGTCCAGCTGTCCTTCAACGGCTTTTGGCATGACCAAATGACCTGGTCCGCAGAGTGAGGTGCGCGGTTTGATGAAGAGCAGAGGTTCCTGAGGACGAGGATAGCCCGATTCTTCTTGGTGTTTCTTGTAATTAAGGCCTAGACATCGTATAAGGCTGACTTGCT
Organism: Kondoa malvinella; assembly: GCA_039545315.1. NCBI lineage: Eukaryota > Fungi > Basidiomycota > Agaricostilbomycetes > Agaricostilbales > Kondoaceae > Kondoa > Kondoa malvinella. The sequence continues at coordinate 63,082 of BCIM01000004.1, read as the reverse complement.
GTTTTGTGAGAGGGCATAGAAGCTGATACACACGTCAAAAGGTGATTTTCAAGAATAGTTAGTGAATACGCACCTCCTTGATAGTCTTCTCCTCTGAAGAGTCTGAAGAGACCTCTGCATTGCTATCAAAGACAGAGCTCTTGATGACATTGACCTTGACTTTCTCTCCCGCAGCGAAAGCCTTGCCGACGTCTACTTTTGAGTCGACAGGCTGCCCGAGGTACTCTTGTCCATCCTCTTGTGCAACGAAGCGTAGTATGCGAGACCAAGCCATGTTTCTTTAGCTGTTCGTATGCGGAAGGTTGACTTTGGGGTGATTGGCTTACTGCCGAGCGCATCAGCTTACATTGCTCTCGCTCGATAAGGACTCACTTCAAGACTATAACTGGTTGCTGTACGGTACAGAACGCAGCTAATTGTAAGCAGTCGGAGAGGCGCACTTCGATTCTGGAAAATCCAAATAGCCGATGGTCCTTGGAAATGGCCGAAAGGGCCTTGGAGGAGAAGGCTTTCCCCGAGCTCTCTTCTTGGACAAGCACATAGAAGTAGAAAACAGCCATGGTTCAAGCAGATGACAGAATTCGAATTGTGCGTGATGTTCTCAGCGAGTCAGACAAGCGCTGAAATGTGCGGTCGTCTCAAGACCCGCTGCTCTCATGTCATGTACGGGCACCCTGATCTGAACTTAGCGACTCAATTTCTGCAAGACTTTGGTTTCCATTTGGCCGGTAAATCAGAAGATGGCAACACGCTATACTTTGGTATGCCCATGCTATATGAAGCTCTATAGGAACTCCACTCAATCAGATAAACTTATCAGGTGGCTCTGGTATCGATTCCTACGTCTACAAAGCGACCAAGACTGCCACACCCGAATTCCAAGGCGGCGCCTTCATGGCTGGCTCTCGAGCAGATCTAGAGAAGGCAGCCAAGACTCTACCGAATGCTAAAGGTCCTTTCAAACTTGAAGGTCCAGGCGGAGGAGAGATCGTCTCTGCGACGGATCCTGATGGTCTACCTTTCCATGTCGTTTTCGGTATTGCAGAAGGCGAAGATAGAGATCCCGGTATCACTCGCATCAACAACTTTCCTCTCAAGAAGCCTAGGAAGGGCGAGTTCCTCAGGTAGTCTCTTCATCGACTCGTCTTCTCCCCGACTGACTTCTTCGTTATAGGTTCGAAGCTCAGCCAGCAGTCGTGCACAAGCTAGGCCACTTTGGCCTTCTGGTATCCAACTACAAGCAGACTCTAGACTTTTACATGTCCAGGTTTACTCTCACACCATCAGAGTAAGCTATTTGTCGCCCTCATTGAACGCAGCTCATCTGGTCTATAGCATCCTGCACACACCAGACAACGTTGACGTCGCAGCTTTCCTCCACTTTGATCTCGGCGAGACCTACGTCGACCACCACGCCTTCTTTTTCAGCGAGAACAGCAAGCGTACCGGTGTTCACCATTGCTCGTTCGAAGTTCAGGATTATGACACTCAGATGATCGGTCATCAATGGCTTGAGAGCAAAGGTTACAAGCCATGCTGGGGTGTAGGAAGACGTAAAGATCATTCTTATCTGTCATGTCTCGTTCTGAGGTAGAATTTCTAGACATCTTGGGATCTCAAGTTTTCGACTATTGGTTCCAACCTGAATCAATGGGATCTTTCGTACGTGCTCCTGGTCCGCTCTATGTACTCAGCTGATGCCATGTGTTGCTATATCAGCTTATTGAGCACTATTGTGATTCGTCTGTTCTGTTTCTGTTTTGGATTTTGGAAGGATGTGGCTCATCGGTATTTCGTAGGGATCAAGTCAATGACAAGAACCCTGCAGGACACTTACCAGCGTCCGACGAAGCGTTAGCTGTATGGGGGTGAGCTAGCGAGACGCTGCCCGTTGCGAAACTCATGCGACTTCTTCAGACCTGCCGTTCCCGATGGATTTCTCGACTGAAGCCGAGATGAGAATCGTATGGTGGTACGTGGTAGGCTTTGTCTTTCCTCACACGCGACATGTGCTGATTGCTGATTGTCATTGTTCAGAACTTCGGGCGGAGGACAGCGATGGGGAGATGTTGGCGGTCTCAGTTGCATTCAAGGCTTTGGAAAGTTGTGTATTGGTATAGCATTACCTGACGTCTGCAATCGAAAGCTTCAGGGTGCACTGACGCGTCGTACTTGACTGCGAGGCTTCTTTCTCTTTCAACTGCTTGCGACCATCAGAAACCTTTTCACTCACGCAAAACGATACAGCTACCATGGGACACATTGATGGAAAAGCTAAAGGAACAGCTCGAAAATCCTCTCACGCTAAGAAAGACTCACAAGGCAATTTCGAGCGCAGCGCCGTCTTCGAGCCCAATCGACAGTCGCTCAAAGAGGCCTGTGAAGAACTCTTTGCGGACTCGAAAGTCAAGCGGCTCTTCCTGGATGGCGAAGAGAAGCTTTCAAAGGCTTTATCTACCGAACCATTGACCGCCAAAGACAAGGACTATGTTTTCTCCGTTCTCAAGCTGAAGACGACATCCATGACCTCTGTAGGGATGCCGACGAAGGACGACTTCCTGACTCACATCGCAATGGGATTCTGTGAGCTATCTGCTCGCCTTACCACTTCAGCTGACCGATCCTCAACACAGTTCAAGCAGGTCTTGAAGAAGGTATCAAATACACCTACCCGCACCATGTCCTTGATGCGCAAGGCAAAGTCAAGCAAGCTGGAAGAAAGCCTATTACATTCATACATCTCTGGGAAAGCTGGACTAGAGACCATTCCGACTTGTTCAAGAGCTTCACAGAAGTCACGGATGAGCAGTATGTCTATCCGCATCAATAGCTACACATTCTCTTATACTGCTTTGTCAGGCGTTACAAACAATTCTTGAGTGAGCTCGCTTGTCCAATGGGATGGTCTGAATAAAGCTAACGCACTTGAAAGCCACAACCGTTGGACGAACCGCCATTAGCGCTAAAGAAGATCGTCTCGATGCGGTATTGCATCATCTCCAGGCGATTTGCCGAGTTCTGCACATCGATGCCACGACCTGGAAGGACGTTTCACGAAATGAAGCCAAGAGAAAGACTTCAAAGATGGGCCCTACCATGGCAGATCGCATCGGCACTGCTACTGGTACTCTTCATCTTGCAGGTGAGCTGTCCTGGAATCGAGCTCAGACTTGATTTTGATTCTAGGCTTACCAGCCTTAGTCGGCGGTCAAGCCAACAACGAAATCATCACCTATGGTCGTTTGACTCTACACGCAATGGCCGACTTTCTCGATGTATCCATTACCGAAATGCCTGCAATTAACGAAACTCGACGACAAGCTGCTCTGGCTGGCGGAGGTATCATCGGTCTCATGGAAGAGGTGAACACAGTAAGTCTATCTCTTCTGGCTCAGACGCTGCTCATTCGGCCTGTAGGACCTATCCGCGGATCCTACCTTTGTTGAAGACAACTTTATTGAATATTTGATGACCGATCGAAGACATCACGAGAAGTCGATGTACTTCTGTATGTGCTTGATACGTCGACTCCTCCCTGTGTTGACAGCTTGACTAGACATCAAACTAGCAGAACATGGTCTCTACTTCAAAATCAGAAATTCGGTACTCACCAACCTTTCGACTGCTTTAGTTCAGATTGAGAACGGCACAAAGCGATCTGCTTGGACTCATGGGCAGGTCGCTTCAGCAGCATAGTAAGCAGATTTTGCGCCAGAAGATTGAACTGACTTGTTGGCCATAGCATTGCTGTCGCAGCATTTCAGAACAGCAAGAATTGGTCTAGAAGCCAACAAGCTGCCATTTTCAATCAATCGGAACGACTTCGTCAGTCGAGGGACAATAGCTATTTGCCAGTTATTCGAACGATCAAGAGCTTGGGACTTACTCGAAGCGAAATCAAAGGTGCACAGAATCGCGCACGCGGTCTTTTCGTCAAGAAGTTTGCCGAAGTAAGTTGTTCATTAGCATCCTAGCTGACCTTCACTTGCTGACACATGCCTTAGTTTGACAAGGAAGACTTTTCTGGCTTGAAATTGGCAGACCGAGACGCATTTGCGTTGAACGTTGTCAACTTTGTCGATTCGGTCAGTTGACCTCGTTTGGCCGTTACGTACCAGTCATGCTGATGTACGCACGCTCAGTACTTTGGCACCGATTCTGCTGGTACTGAATTGCAGGTCATTGAAGAAAAGGAGGAGACCGAGACGAAGAGCAAGAGCAAGGGAACAAAGAAGCAGCCTGCGGTATGTTTGCACCTCCTTGATGGTGTAGATTCTGAAAACTTTGCGTAACAGAGTAAGAAGCGCAAGAGACCGGTGGCAGACGAACCCGCACAAGATTCAGAGACTGAAAAGGTATTGAACTGTGCTTCTGGATGCAATACGTTGTCTCATTCAGATGTTCTAGGTTGACTATGGTCGGGAGGATAAGAAGAAGAAGCCGGTCAGTCGTCAATCGCACAGTCTTGATATCTTGCTCATCTCATGAACAGACTCGAAAGCCTGTCGAACCTCTTGCCAGTCAAGCTAGGGCTAGCAGTAGCCAAAGTCGACCCTCTGAGCCAAAGGTATGGATCTTTTGCCAACTTCTGTACATGTCTCATGTTCAGCAACAGCACTACACTTCGTCGGTACCGAAAGCAAGCACCTTTAAAAGCCTTGCGAGAAGCTCGTCGCCCCTTCCCGACCCTATGTTCATCTTTCCCACACGCTCAGCACAATCGCAGAACCCGTCGCCTATTCGTCAAAGTCCCGCGAAGCCAAAGAAGAAAAAGAGAGTCATTGAACCCTCGTCGGACTACTGAAGGCACATAGTCTAGGTCAGTGGTCACGCTCCTGCTTATGATCGCGCGTCTGACGTTGCGCTGTAGTTTCTTCAAGGTTGCACATCTCTCATCGATACCCGACAGTTCTGTCTTCTACTCCTTTCGCTCACTCATTCAGCAAACCTGCATCGTTCCTCGCATTTCTTCATTTCGCAATCATTGCATTTTTCGCGTCACACTCATCCACTACCTCTCACGCATTTTCAAAGACATTTCACCAAATCACCAATTTATTAAGACAAGCTCGCAGACAGACAGTCCGCAATCTAAAAGAATCAATAAACACTTCATGCAATTCTCCTATGCTCTATGTATCATCACCATGCTTCACCAAAACACGCCATGCTATGCACTTCACTCATCGGAACTTATGCTAAATCAGGATGTATATATATGCCATGCTTAACCTATGCAATCTAGAGTATCTAGTGTAGATACGGCGCGAGGCGTCAAGTTACTTGCGCGTGATGACTTTTCATTGCTAATCAACCGACTTCCACCGCAAGCTTGCAAAGTCTGATATCTACCCTCTAGAAGCTCAGCTGATGAAGGTCGGCTGACTGCACGACTACTGCCTATGAAGCCGGTAGCAGACCTTGCAGCCAGAACATTGAAACGTGGAGATCTGCATTATCGCCAGCAAGCCTTTGACTTCTTCAAGCATGCTGCTGTAGTCTTCATGACAGAGGTGCGTTCAGCTCAATACCATCCAGGACTCACTGACAATGTCTATCAGTCGCTCACCGCTGGCGAGCCCGAAGAGACTTTCCATGTCGTCCTGCTTGGACTTCTGGAATGCACTCGAATCGAAGAGTTGAAAGCAGAAGCCACGCCATACATGTCGGACCTGGTCAACCTCATCTTCTCAACCGAACTCACCAGAGAGGTCTCCGAGCCAGGCTCTAGCAAACAGAACTTGCCTCTTTCGTCTGCACTGTTGGAGGCTCTGACCGAGAACCTTGCTTGCACAGAAGGCAGCGATCTTGTACAAGCAATCGAGCTGACTAGGCAATTCCTGGAGAGTCTCATCGCTTCACCTGACATCTCTCTCGACTCTAGCAAGGCTGTCCTTCGGCAATTGGCAACGCGCTTGGCTTCTGTCTGCTATGAACAAGCTTGGTCGCGCAAGACGGGAGCGGCTGCCGGTCTCAAGCTACTTACGTCTGATCTGTCCTTGGAATTTAAAACGCGATGGTGTCAAAGTCACGAACTCGAGATCGTCAGGGCTTTGCTCTTCATGTTGAAGGATACACCTCTCGAAGCTCCTCTCAATGTGCAAGAAGCCTCTGAAACGCTTCTGCATGTTATGCGCAACAGTATCACAGTCTCAGAGACCAGCAACGATGCATCTGCGCGCCTCAAGTATATGGTTTCTCTGCTCATTGTGGAGCTATCGTCTCAAACAGCCATCGTCCGCGACACAAGTAAAGCTGCCATACAAATACTCGCTGATTCTCTCAACATTCCAATCGCCCAGCTGCTAGCCAGCTCTCGCGACAGGCTGCTCGGTCCAATCTTTGGCAAACCTCTTCGAGCACTTGGCTTTCCGATGCAAATCGGCAACATTGACGCCATCACTTATTGCATCTCACTAGATCCTCCCCTTCTAGACTTCGAATCATCCAAGGCTTCAGATCAATCGGACGCCGCATCTACGCCATCTTCCCAAAGCCAAGCCAATGCGACATCAATGGAAACTTCGCTCTCTCGTGTCTTGGTCGAAGCTCTCGGTATAGCAGATGCCGACGATCAAGCTCTTGCTGGCAGGAACCACCAACAGAAGAATGCAACCTTGTTGACTAAGCTTCGCGTTGTCTGTGTCAAAATGCTCTCGGCCGCTATGGCGACTTCGGAATTCAGCTTACCCCGCCAATCCCAGACTCGCATGCGAATTTTGTCAGTCTACTTCAAGCTGCTTTACTCTCGTTCGTCCGAAGTTGTCGATGCTGCCTACGAWGCTCTGCATCAAGTCACCATCGGTTCCGGCAAGCTYCCYAARGAACTGYTACAATCTGGAYTGCGACCAGTKTTGATGAATCTGGCTGACCATCGGTRAGCGACTTRTTACAYAAACACAGYTACATCTACTTATTCTGCTCTAGCAAACTCACTGTACCAAGCTTGGAAGGGCTCGCCAAACTGCTCGCTCTGCTGACCAGCTACTTCAGGGTCGAAATCGGTCACAAGCTATTGGACCACTTYCGAGCCATTTCCAGCGACGTCACAACACTGACACATGCAGCTCTCAATCCGCAGAACGAAAACAGTGAACTTGCCATTATGGCCGGCATTGTCAACATCTTTCGCCTCCTACCGCATCCAGCTTCTGCCGTCTTCCTCGAGCAACTATGTCAGCTTGTCACAGATGTCGAGACATCGCTTAAGAAGGTCTGTCCTTTCCTGCTGCTGCACACTTCTTCGCAAGCTGACCTTCGTACCCAGACACCGGTCGGAAGTGTACCAGCGACGCAGACAATCACTGAATTGCTCTCTTCTGCTACCAATCCGGAAAAACTGGCTATTTTGGACCCGCTGTGTATGTGACTGGTCTGATGTCTGCCTGTTGAAGCTGAAATGCTTTGCCTGCCAGTATCGCCATGGCTATGAACGGTGTCATTCGACCTGGACTTAATCGTAACATGAGGACAGTGCTCTTCCAAGGGATCTATACCTGCACAGGTGTGCATTAACGAGCCAATTCAACTGTATATTGCATCGCCAAAAAGCATAAAATCGCATCACAACGCCTTTTGAGTTTGGACAGGCTTCGAAAGCATCAAAGGCTTTCATCTTTATCTAGCACCACGATGTCCGCAACACACGGCCACTCTAGTCTGAAGCGAAGGCCCTCTGATCAACACTTAACGCGCAAAGGCAGAAGAAGATCAGACGAGTCGGCACAATGCAATGCATGTTCTGGTCAGCGCGCCATGGCTGCTCAAGCTTGATGACTGGCTATATACGGGCATCCTTACGTCGCACTAGAGGTAGAACACTGCTCAAGCGCAAGCGACTCCTTCAAGAATTCAAGCGACATGCACGAGCCAGCCAAATCTGTGCCTCAGAAATAGGCCAAGAGGTGTCTCCTCGTCTGTAGTCTCTTGTCGCTGCTCGTTGTCCTGGACAGAAGCCGCGATCGAATCTAAAGTTCATGCAGATGTGCTATGGGAAAGTGCTCAATAGCTTCGGCATCTAGTCTCACGCTCTGTGTCCTTTCTTGGCTTGTTAAGCTCTATCCCCTGGTCTTCCATATACCACACGTTACAAACATGGCCTCTTCTCAAGCCGCTGACTCTATTCCTTCACAAGAGAACGCGGACGCTATCTACGAAGACAAAGAAGGCATTCTCGATCCCCAACTAGACGATGCTGCCAACAGACAGCAGTCCCCTGCTGCCGATCAGCCTGAAACCCCAGCCGAAAGATACGAACGCAAGATGCGAACTGATCCCAACATCAAGAAAGACGAAGCAATGATTGCAAAGAGGTGGAACGGAATCAAGAGCAAGGTGCCTAGAGAAGAGGTGCGTCCTCAGCCGGATACGACACCTTGCCTGATTCCGAACATCCTAACAGGCAGTCAAGACGTGGTGCCAGATTGGGCGACATGCGTACAAACATGGACCCAGTGCTCAGGAAGGAATATATGCAAAGCAACCTGCAGGGTGAGCAAATTGTATCGCAATGCGGTATTGTGCTCATGCGATATATTGTGTGAACAGCTCAAATCACTTCAAGCGCCAAACGCGATGGAACGACTTCCTATCTACTGAAAGTCTTGCTTCCGGTCGTACAGCACGCAAACTGCCTGCCCTTCCAAGAGCCATTATATGTCTATTGAGTTTCGCGATGGTGTCAAGCAGAAGGTGCCCGTGGGTGCTGTAGTGCTGTGGTGTGCAATATACGGCGAAGGGGGAGACAAGCTAAGACAAGCTATACTCGAGTCAGTCCACCTTGCATTTTGTCAGTCTAGCAATTCTTACGGGATGTTTCAACGATCAGGCAGATCGACAATGACACCTGCGATGCTCTAGACGCCAGCGACTTGCTCTACAAAGATTCTTCGGACCTTGGCGACGACAATGGCTGCTACTTGATCCGTATTTGGGACTTCAATGTTGGTTCTAAGTCAGTCAATGCGTGCCCTTCTGATCTATCGTATGTCTAGACAAAAGCTTGGAAGTATTACGTCGGCATGACAAGTAATTTCAAGAGCAGGCGCACTAGTCACAAATCCAAGCCGGTCAGTCGCAAGATGCATCAAGCTAAAGAAGACTGTAAGCGCACACTCGATCTATTTTGTTGATCTAACGGTTCTCCATAGTCGGCACTACCATGCTTCAGTTCCACGCTTGTTGGCGATACAATTTCGCCGACATCTTTTACTCATCCGTCGTCTTTTTTATGGAACATCTGATAAACCTGCTCTGCAACCTAACTTCTTCCTTTCATTTGAACACTAATCTGGTCGACTGGCCCTCTTACTCCTGGATCGCAATATTGAACAGCAAGTCTGCCGCCGACTGGTTTGTCGCGCTTGTGACCGAATGGCAGGTTTGTCGTCCCGAAGTCACACTGTATTGGCGGTCTGACCTTAGATAGGACGGAAGATGGCCAACTGAATCAGGCCCATCCGCTGCGGTCGCGAAAGCCTTCATCGATCAAGTAGTACAGAAACACCCTCAGCTACCCGAAATCGGCTTCGATCTAGCCACTCGTGTCTTTCATGGTGTTCGATGGCGTTGGGCGACTCTGCAACTTCCTCGAGCGCGACCTCTGCCTAACATCGACTATGGTCTGCTCATGCTGCCACGCTATCATGCCGGCCAAGTCGATGCGCCAGAGGGGTCCGCTCAACAGCTTGTCAGCTTCAACGCCCTACAGCGATCTACTCGCTACCATGTCAGCTCGCAACCGCGTTCAGCCAAGTCAAAGCCTCCTAGGGAGGTGCCAGCGCCAATTCCAGAAACTAGCAATAAGCGGAGGAAGATCGACAGACCTGCTCAAGCAGAGTGGACTCCTGATCAAGCGCAGCAACAGCAAAGCGGTTCGTCTCGAGGAGAGCCTGGATCAGTCCGAACGAAGATGATGCAATATTTCACTGGCGGGAAAGCAAAGGGAAAACAGTGATCGATGAAGCTTTGGCTGTCTGGTATGTCCTCACTCTGCTTCAGGTACATGTGTATGCTAAGCTTGCTGTACTAGGGGTCCGGCCATGCCAGAGTCAGTTATCTCAAAATTATGTTGTATAGCATTGTCAACCACAAGAATCCTGCCGGTCATTTACCTGCCAGCGATGAAGCTTTGGCTGTTTGGTATGTCGTCCACAATTGTAGTATATGCATGTACTGAGATCTTTGTGCTAGGGGTCCGGCTGTACCAGAGTTAGTCGATTCCATGAGGTGATTTGCACTACTGACCTTCACATAGTGGTTTCTTGGACTGATCAAGACCAATACAATGGTTGGTGATATGCGTAACGATAGCACAATGCAATGTATGACTGTTTGTATCTGTTCGTTTCGCACCAGTGCTTCGACAAGTTCCCTCAAAAGCACAAGAAATTGTATAATATCAACAACTATCGCACAGCAAGAGTAGCACCCCGAAACCCCAGACTAAGCCACTGCCTTCTTTCCATCCATTAATCCAACAGTAGCGGGATCTGTCATTGTACTAGCTTGTCGACTTCGCCACAAGCTGTTTAGCCAGTCAGGTGTTGCTCAGACCAAGCATGATGAGACCTACTCTACACCTCGTTGAAGCTGCTCCATGAAGAGGAACATCAAGACTGTATTCGGTCTGGAATAATCATGAGCGAAGAAATGATAAGAAGTGGTTCTGAAGGCTCACCCTAGCCGCAACCACGCTGGCACCCATCCTCGAAAGAGAAAGCTGGGTCCTTCGTTCTTCAGTGACGTTCTTATTACGTCCATTATACCCTGGGTGATCAATGAGCTGTGTCTAGCCTCGATTGAGGTAAGATCTACCTGATGTCCAGCTGCTGACTGTATCCTCGACTTGAGCACATCGGCAGGAGCGCAGACTGTCGTCGCTACGGTTCCACTGAGGATACTTGCTGCTAGATGTATTGGTACGCCATCTTTAGATCCGCTGACATGCTTCAACAGTAGGCTCTTCGATACTTGGTATGTCGCTATTTGAGAGACGTCTACCATACCCGTCAGTAAGACTCTCAAGCCAATTGTAACACTGACTCATAAGAGCACTGCGTATCACGTTTGGTAACAGCCCTCGATACATTGCTGCTAGCCCTTCTCGGCTGAGGACTTTGTATAGGCCATCAAAGCAGTTGTTGTATCGGTATTGAGAGGTTACAGGTTTCGCTCCATCTGCACACATGCGCACCAGAACGACCTGCATATTTCGTCAGATACAGCAGACGTATCTCAGTGGTGTTACTGACCTCGCAAGGATTTCCTATCATTCCAGCAGCAGCACCTGCAGCACCAGCACACATGACGACGGTCCGAAAAGGCACTTTCGCATCTCCTTTCCTTGTAGCTTGAGAGATCGCCCAGCCATACAGCGCGAAACGAGCAGTTGAATACGTAGATTGTCGTAAGATAGATGCAGAAACGCCTGTCCATAAGCTAGGTATGCCTGTAGTAGCTCATCAGCGCTTGATACCTTACAGATAAGTGATACGTACCATCTCGACCTGCAAAGTGCTTCAAAGCTTTGCCCATGGACGTTCGTGTCTCCATGACTTGCATTCGGTATTTGGTCTGATCAGCAGGATGAGCTATCAATAGCCGATTCAGCTCGTATTCGATATAAGAGCTATCGGACTGACTTATGCAGCTGGCCATTGAAGCAGAGAGGCCTCTTTATCGCCATATCAGTCTCTGTGTGTACTTTTGGAAATAAGGCTGACCCAAGCCAGAATGGATAGGCGCTGCTTGTCATGATTGCTAGCTTGCTTGATGCGATATCAAAGAGGCAATCTGCCAGATGCGGAGCGCTATGCGAGCCAAGTTCGCCGATGAAGGAGTTCTTGGATTGGCAGTGGATTTACTCTTCTCTTGAGATGTATGCGGGCGTGTCTCGGAGCTGGCTAGCGACACAGTGAATCCAGAGGAGAGAAACTAGGTTTGGCAGTTTCACGCGTGCAGAGAGAGGCTGCAGATGGACAAACCAATTTCGCTATCGGCAATTTTCTTTCGCCGAAGTGAGTGCGGAGGGCGAAAGACAGCTTGAAAGGCATCTCGAACATCCAGTACACAACAGAACGTACAATCAAAGATGGCAGCGTGTCCAGATTTGGAGATAGTCATTATCGGCGCAGGTGAGGCGCTTTTTGATAATAACAAGGCAGCACTAATGCGAAGACAACAGGCATGGGCGGGCTGGCAACTGCTCTGGCTTGTGCGCACGAAGGCATGAAGAACATTACAGTTTATGAATCTGCGCCAGCTTTGGGCGAAGTAGGAGCAGGTAAGTGTCCAAAGCAGGTGACCGCGCATGCAAAGCAGCTAACCTGACATGTCCTTTGAGGCATCAACATAGGACCGAACCTAGGAAGGCTATTGGATCGCTGGAATGTCTTGGATATCGCTTTAGCAGAAGGTGTTGCTCTACAGGAAGCTCGTATTGTCGGTGAGCAGATTCTCTCATACACTCAGACGGTCGCTGAGGTGTGCACACAGATGCGGAGAACGACGCTATACTCTCAGCTGTAGATGTATCAGAGACTGAAAAGCGCTTTGGCTATCCATACTTGGTGCGTCGATGCACTTGGCGTGTTTGACGGAATCTGACGCTGAAGCACAGGTCGCTCATCGAGCTGCTTTACATAGAGCTCTTCTAAAAGGCTGCGAGCGAGCGGGCGCGGTCAAGACTATTGTCAACTCTCATGCCGTCGAAATCGACTACGACACTACTCGGGTTAGGATCAGGCCCTTCTCAGACGCGAATGTAGAAGGAGAATGGATCGAGGCAGATGTCATACTTGCTGCAGATGGTGTGAAGTCTTTTGCGAGAACCCGTATCCTAGAGATCACTGGCGAAGAAGATGGATGTAAGCTCACCTTTTCCGCTGTAAGTGTAGCACTGATCCTTTGTACGACAGCTATACCTACCGGTCAAGCAGCTTATCGCATACTGATCAAGCGAGAGCAATGCCTGGACGACCCAGAGCTGCTCGAACTCATCGACGGCTCAGTCTCGCATCGCTGGATTGGCGAAAAGCGTCACATCATCGCCTACCCTATTTCCCAGCACAGAATATTCAACATCGTCTCAGCTCATCCAGATACCAACTTTGCGGCTGGTCCTTCAGCAGCATGGACAAGCAGTGGATCGAAAGCGGAAATGCTCAAGGTGTTTGAAAACTTCAAGAGCCCGAAAGTTCAAAAGTTGCTGAATATGGCTCCTGATGGGAATATCCTGGAGTGGGCGTTGAAGGTTCACAAGCCTGTACCGAAATGGTCGGTCAACAATGTCGCTCTGATTGGCGATGCTTGCCATCCCACATTGCCGTGAGTCTCTTGCGTCTTTGTTCTGGTCAACACCAAAGCCTTTTGTAGTCACTTGGCACAAGGTGCAGCACAAGCTGTTGAAGAGTGAGTCAGCTGAACTTTCCCCTGATCGGAAGCTGACTCTCTCGCAGTGGCGCGGTTCTCGGTGTGGTGTTGTCAAAGATACAGTCGAAGGATGATGTTGCGAAAGCTCTGCGCGTCTATCAGGTCAGTCTGCTTTTGGAAGTAGCACGATTCGTCGCTGAGATTGCTTGCTAGATACTTCGAAAGCCAAGAGCGGATGACTTGGTACAGCAGAGTGCCGCATCAGGAAGAGAGCTACACTTGGGCAAAGGAGCTGCCAAGGCTGAAAGAGACCTCAAATTTTCCCAAGCCAAAGCATCCGGCAAGAACCCTGATCGCTATGTGTGAGTCTGTCTCTTCTTGTTCTACCATAGAGGCTCAACTACTGTATATCAACAGTGACAAGGACACTCAGCAGATGCTTTATGGCTTCGACTGTACGAAAGACGCTCAAGAGCAGTTTGCAAAACTATGGGAAGAGACATCTTGAGCGTAGCAGTTCAGTAGTCAAGTGAAGCATTGCAATGTAATACCGTCGAACATGTACAAGTGCGCCAGGTGTCAAAGTACTCATGGCGATGCCAGTGACAAGCGACTGGAGACACAAGTCGAAGCTAGATTCATCCTAATGCAAGGCTCGATTGGTCGCTGGCCGATTCTACTTTCTTTCCAACACATTCGAGACGAAGTCGAACACATCATTCAGCCCGTCCGCCGTGTCAGGTACCTTCTATGAGGTATCAGCGAACGAGAAGGCGTAGTGATCAGACATATTGGACCTACAGACCACTCTTTGCCTTCTTTCGTCTTTGTCCAGCGCATAGTATGCTCAGCATCCGGTATCACCTTTAATTGCGTCTCACTACCAAACTCTTGTAACAGCCGGTGAGTATTGATCGAGTCTTCTGGCAAGACTGAAACGTCGATAAGTTTCGAAGCCAGAGGACGAGTCCCGGCATCTTACCTAAACTATCTTCTGCGCCATGGAGAAAGTAAGGTAGGAGGGTAAGATTGGGCTTCAAATTCGGGAAAGATAGGCCGAAGAGCTGGATCTAGCTTTGTTATCGTTCTTCGACCGATAAAGAGCGTAGCTTCGTAGAGATGGATTGGCCAGTAAAGTGATCCAGGAAAATACCTTCTTCCATCCAATCTTGCACTAGGTTGCGTGGTTTTGGACCAAAGCGGGTATAGATGAGAGGGAATTGAGGCTTCAGCCAATGATCCGTCAAGTTCATACCCTGGAGTCTGTGTCAATTTGACCCCAGTGTAAGGTAGGAGCTCTCACCATTCCCCACAATACGCCCATGATGGCTTGGGTTCTGCATGAGCAGCTGCCAAACGACAGACGTAGCCGCCTGCGGATTGTCCGACCACAGCGATACGCTTCGTATCGATGCCAAGTCCAGAGGGCAGTTGAGGCGCAAGGTCTTGCGAAAGAAAGCTGAAGAGAGCTTTGACGTCAGAGAGCATGTCGAAGGCCGTAGCTTGAGGCAATAGCGAGTACGAGGCAGCAGCAAAAGCATAGCCCTTTGCATGTGCTTTCTCTTCGAGCCGTATTAGTCTTGCATTTTGTGCAAGCGAAGCGATCTTACCTAGCAGCCAATAGGGGAAGTTTGGCTCTGAAGTAGTCAGACCAGTTTTCGGATGGAAAGGATGTACGTACGATCACGACTCTTTCCACCATAGTCAGACCAGTTTTCGGATGGAAAGGATGTACGTACGATCACGACTCTTTCCACCATAGATCAGTCCACCTGTACCTTATCAGCTGCACGGTCTGGCTGCTGGACAGAACAATCACCTCCATGGAAATAGACTGAGTGATTTCTTAGCTTTCTCAGCACCAGTCTTACTGATCAAAGGTAGCTGTTCCTGCTCAAAACCGGAAGGAAAATATAGATCGAGAGCCATGCCATTCTTCTGGTTGTAGACCAGCGTGAGCGCATCGTAGCTGGTTTCGGACATCTGAGAGGCACCAGCAAAGGGATTCACGAGAGCAAAAGAGGGGAAAGTATTTCAGACGGCATGCTACAAGCAGGCGGCAAGAGCTGTGTAAGACAGCAGTGCTAGCGAAGAGGTGCGAGGTATAGGTTGACACAAGAGCGATGCTTCTGGTTTATTCCGAGAATGGAGGAAGGACAATGAGCTAACAATCCGTAGCGCAAAGCAGACTAGAGCTTGCACGCGTCGCTACAGTACTGGGTTGCACTCTCGAGCAATGCAAGTCTTCGGATCTTTTCGACTCTTGCGATATGATAGCGAGTTCTCTCCATAAGCAACGCCGCTCATGGGTCGCACAGTCGACCGGCCCTCGCTAGCAGCATTCGAGAGGAGAATGGACGTAGGTCGTTGCAGCAGAGAAAAGGTGCTAAAGCAATCAAGAGTGACCGTAAAGAACGTGTGAGTTCTTTACTGTTTTCCAGTGTTTTCCAGCAATCTTACAGCGATTCCATGCAATGCAAACTACAATTGATTTTCCCTCTATATTACACACCTGTACAGCTTCCAGATCCGAACAAACCCCTCTACTAATGTTACAAATAACTCGAGACCAGATCACAGCCATGGCAATACTGAGATGAAGGATATTAGCTCGATCAGGCAGGTATATAAACCAAGCAACATACACAGTGGATCCAAAGTAGCAAGCTTTTGCGGATTGGTAGCAGCAGAGAGCAACTCGGTGATCGTCTGCGTCGCTGGTACACCTCCGACCGGCGTCTGTGGACGAGGGTCAACATTGTAGCGTATGGAACCAGCAGGGAATTTCATACCTTCTCTCGTTCCAGCTTACACGCTAGCAGATTGGCGCGCTGGACAACCGCTTTGACGTTGTTGACGGTACTTTCGCGCAGAGCAGGCTCAGCTGTTGACTTTCGTTGAAGTTGGTGCCAAGTGACCATTTCTTCCCGTACAAACACGCAAGATCGATGTTCCAGGTCGTTCTATTGAACCCAGGTTCAGCTGCAGTCATTGCTGAAGACAAAGAGCTTACCTCAATCTCGGTCAATGCTCGAGATATGGCCAACAATGAACTGCTAAGCACGCCTTCCGTTCCAATAGCACCAAAGAACTTTTGTAGATTGGGTGTAAAGCGGAATGGTACGCTTTCGCTGTGACCAAATTCGGCTTTGTTTGGTTTGAAACCTGTCGTCGACTTTTCAGCTTTGACATCATATAGGAAGAACGAAAGATGCGTACTCGGCAAAAGATCTGTAGTGTATAGATTTCCTGATGATCTCGAGAAGGACATTCGACCAGGAGTGCGCATGCCAACCGAGAAGATGTATGTTGTAAAGATGAAGGAGGCGAACTGTGTGGTCATCTGTTTTCTGACGTGCCACAAATCGCCTGGAGTTGACATCGAGCGAATCATGTACTGTACAGACGATCTTAGTCACTGTTGCGATTAGCTTGCCCCCAAAAGAACTCACCTTTTTATAGATGTCGTCCGGGAAGATTTTCGTCGATATCTCTTGGAATACTTCCAGCTTGGCCGCATCCATCGTATTTGCATCCTGGTATGGTACTTGTGTCAGCGCTGAAAGCCAAACAAGGTATTCGAAACGCACAATTCCATCGCGTGCAACAGACAATTCTCGCAATTTCTCGACAAAGCCCATGATTGGATCGTCTTTGCCCATATTACGCTCTTTGCAATAGCGCTCATACACATCTTGCAGGGTTGTGACGGACGCATCGTGCTCGACCAATCTCAGGGAAGGTGTGATAGGGACTGCTACAGGAAGATCGAACTGCAAGTTGCGTTTGCGAGACTCTTTGTGCTTTGCGAGAGGACTGCAAGCTTATGTCAGTGCTTGATCATAACAAAGACAACAGCCTTACCCGTTGAGTAATCGGAAGAACTGCACAATCCGTTCTTCGCGACGGCTGGACCGATTAGCAGGATATTGAACAGCAAACGGATGCAAGCTTCCGTCATGCCCGACGATCGTCAAACGGCGGAAAGGACCGGATCCTTGACGAACAAAGTCGAACTTGGATTGGAAATGCGATACTCGAACAAAGTTCTGGGCAGTATCTTCATCCTGTTTGGAGATGTGAGCATCGTACACGAAAGCTACGAAGGGAACAAACCTTGAGGTATTGACCGGGAACTTCAATGTCATCGAACTTGTGATATTGGAATTCCACAAGCCAATGACTTGCTAGCTCCAGCGGCTGTCGTTTGTTGCGCCTGTCCATCAGCTTCTCGTATCTGTCTCTCCATTGTTGTAGCCGCAATACGTATTGGCGAAGGGTAGGCACATTTGTCACAAAGTCGTTGGTGAATTGGGGCTAAGGCATTGTCAATTGAGACCATAATGGATCGAAGGAAAGCAAGAAACTCACCTTGGGTTCGTCCGGTAGGCCTTCAGCAAACTTCTGGACGGTATTGAGAGTAACCGGTAGAAGCGCCTGGTTATCCTTGTGATCAGGACCACGCAAAATGTATTGCTAGTGGATCAACATTGTCAATTTCGAGTCTTCACACGATAGCAGATACTCACCTGCAGTGCATCATTGCTCAATGCGCTTATTATGCGGTAGACGTCTTCTTCGTTCTGTGGCTTGAAACGGGCTTGGATCTGGTCACCAATTGTTTCCAGTGTCAAAGCCAGTAGAGGAAAAGCGGTTTTTAGCAGAGAGCCGATCTCTTCGACATATTCCCATGGCTGACGATGTTGGTTCGCCGATTGCGAAGCACCGTTCTGATTTGTTGGTGCAGGCATGGTCAGCATTTGGCCGTTTGGCCCAACAACTTGAGTACTGGAAGGAGCAGCGCTAGATGAGAGAGATGGTGATGCAGAGAAAGGTCCTCCCATTTCGGTATCTTGATCTCTGTTGCTGGAAGATGCTGATTGACCGAGACCATTGGATGCCGAGTTGCCTCCAGCATTGCGGCGAGCTTCAGCCTGTCGCAAGAATTGAGCTTTGACACCAACGAGCTCTTCTTTGTTTGTCCGCAATTGGAAGAACAGAGCCTGCAAAGTGCATAATGTTAGCAAGAATAAGGGTAAGCCGGAAGTAGACATACTTGAGGGAAGGTTCGGGCAATCTTGTTTAAGATGAGCCGTGCATAGCGGGCTTCGCGATGAGAAAGAGACAGCAAAAGTTGAGGGATGAAGGTGATCCAGTACCATGTGGGCAGCTCGCCTTTAAAAGTATCGAAAGCTTTGGCTACCGTTCCGTTCGAGTCGTCCAAAGAAAGTAGCCACAAGATTCGGACCAAAAGCTTCCGTACTTTTGCGCTCTTGTATATTCCTGCAGCATGCAGATAGCAACCGACAGCATTTGCAGCCAAAGACAAGTCGCTCGGGTTTGCAGAGAATTGACGATCGTGGTATTCTCCCCAATGAGCCCATGCCTTGCCAAAGCCCATATCGAGGGAAACAGCAGAGTTGAAGACTTGGTTTGCTTCCTCATCCATACCGAGACGAGCAAGAAACATGCCCTTCAATGTGTAGAACTCGGCTTTCTGCGAAGGACCGAAGTAGGCCAGGTTGGTATTGTTGATGACTTCCAAACCTGCTGTGAGTTCGCCTGGATTTTGGTAGTGGCACTTGGCCTGTTCTCGTAGCTTGAGGAAAGCTTCCTGTATTTCGATGTTGGGCAGGGTGTAGATCTTGGTAAGCGAACCAATGCAGACATCGCTGAGCTGATGTTGACGGGCAACATGCGCAAACCGATTGATGATCCATGCGGTCTCATGATAGCCTCTGTATGCAAGAGAGTTCGCATTCGGAGCACCATTCGGAGCTGGTTGTACATGAGGTAATAAAGGCAAGTAGCACTTGTTTATGGCTCCAAAGACATGCTGTCGCCAAGAGACCAAGTCGCTCCAAATGTTGATGTCGTCCCATGCGTTCGGCAATCGTTCTCGCCAGGTAATGAGAATACTCTTGAGCTCGACAGATCGCTGATCCAGGTTGCCAGCATTCGTTGCAGCCAAGCTTGTAAAGATCGACCCAGCTTCTTGCAATTCAACAAATTGCTGGAAGACCTGGAACAAAGGCACATGTGCAGCGCTGACCACTTCAGGCAGATAGTACCATTTGCGCAGAGCTAGTTCGATACCGCTGTTGCAAGCCTCGATGAACGGTTTGCGATCTTCGCTCTGGTTGGACTTGACTAAAGCGAGATACGCCTCGAAGACTCTGCGACGCGGTGTCGGGACGTTGGAAGAGTGTTCAATCGCTTCCTCAACCTTTTCGCGATCTGTGAACCAGTCGGCCAGTCTCCAATTGCATTCGAGCATCAAGTCAGAATTGCCTTCATGTCTCGCCAGTTCAGTCAAGATGTCCCACTAGAGACTGTTCAGCTTGATCGATGAGCGAGCTGTATATGTATACTGACCTGCTGTAATTTTGTGGCACAATTGACCCAATGATCCTCCCACACAGCATACTCAGATTCGGTGAAGGGCATCACACCAGTTCGAGCTTTAATCTGAGCTGCTTCGTACATCTGCTGAGCTTGTGCCCACATGCCAGCTTGCTCGAAGGAAATGGCAATATTGGTCTCGGGATAGAAAGCTACAGCGGAATGAGATTGAGGCTTCACATTGAGTGCGCAAACTCACAGCGTCTGCGCCAAAGGCCATAGAAGAGGTCATCTTCACTCAGGTCCGAATAAAGTTCGGCCAAAGCGTCGAGGGTGCTTTCTTGGATTTGCGGCTGCTCTTCCCGATATTCGGCAACAGCATCTTGTAAGAGTTCGGCTGAGATATGCCACGCATTGAATGTTCTGCCAAGATAGCGAATGAGATGAGGAGGTACTGATGGAGTCGGACTGCAAGCCAAAAGCCCTCCAAGGAGCATCTGAATGTTATTGGGTCGCCTGTCGACAGCGCCAAGGTGATACTCTTTCGAAAGAAGTACAATCATGTAGCGATTGATGTCGTGTTGCTCTCTGCGTCCGAGGCATTCCCATGCAGTCTTGAAAGCCGCGATCCAAATGCTTTGCGTAGTATTTGCGTCTGCGTAAACTAATTTGCGAGTCGCGGCGAGCAATGCACGGCTCTTGAAGCTGGAAAGAAGCTGGACTGTGCGAGCTGCTGAGCTTTCCGCTGGGTGGACTGTATACCTAGCACTTGGCTGGAACAGAGGCTGCTCTTGATCGGCAGAGCCAAGCAATAGATCGAGAGCTTGATGTATCCAAATGGTTTCGCCCAAAGCTTCCCAAGATTGAACGCCAATGATATAGTGCAGTCGAGCGTAGAGGGAAGTAGAGATGCTACGATCGAAGAGGTCAAGGAAGCGTCCTCTGACAGCCGGATCACGATCGCGACAGCCAAGAAGGAAAGCATGTTCCAGACGAACTGTCAATTCGCTGCGAGCAAAAGTTGGGTCACTGTAGATGTCGTAGATGAGGGACAAAAAGTCTTGGTAGAGCGTCGGATCGTCACGGCGTTCGAAAGACATCATCTTGCTGAGGATGGTGGCCTTTTCCCGAGGAACCGGATGGGCTAGCGCTCTGTCGATGAGAACCCAATGCCTGATGACGTCCAAGACGGTGCGACATAGTTGAGTCGAAGGCGACTTTTCGACAATCTGAATCAAAGAACTGAGATACCATCGTCTTTGTTCACCCAAATCTGCAACGCGTAGGCGAAGAAGGCGAATGATGTCCTCGAGCAATGTCCGACAAGCTTCTGGCGATGAGGCTTCTGTTGTATTGCCGCCCAAATGCTCCTTGAGTAGGCGAGTCAGAACACGCCCAAGTGGGATGAAGAACGCCTCCAGACGGCTTGGCTGGGATTGCGTGATGCACTGCAGGAGAAGAATTGCACCTTGCAAACCATTGCCGCCTCCTCGAAGGCCTTCTTCGATAGTCGCGCTAGACCAAGCGAACAAAGTCTTGCCTTCATCGGCAGGACCGATGGTTAATGCAGACGCTTCTCCAGACGGCTCTTTTCCTTCCTCGTCTGGCTTGGAGTCCGGATAGATGGAGAACATGCGCTGCAAAAGTGGTGCAATGCAGCGATGTGCTTGACTTTCATTGGCGAGCACAGTCTTCTCCAGTAATTTCTGCAGGGGAATGATGTTTGCCGCTACCCATTCGTCAGACTTGAATGAAACTACCATCTTGAGAATATCCAAAGCGCTAATAAAGGTTGGTAGAGATGCTTCCGTGAGTTCGCTTCGAATGAGAGGCACCTGGAATGGCGGCAGCTTGATACTGATGTCAGACCATACTTCCGGTGACAAGAATTCCTTGAGCAGAATCATGCCGCGGTCGACGAATTGCTTTCTTTGGGCGATGTCTTTAAGGGTACCGTCTCGGGCAGCTGGATCTCTGGGTAAAGATGCATCTGAGGAAGCGATAATAGCTTTGATGAGGAAGGTCAACAGATTTTCACGCATCAAAAGCGGAATGCTGTAGTTCTGAGCTGAAGATACTGTGCTGGAAGCCGCTGCTGAGCCGGAACGATCCACCCGACCTCGTTTGCGCACATCATCTTCATTGTCGACGTCCATTTTGCCTTCTTCTGCTTTCTGTATCTTGATCCGTTGATTTTCCCAAGACAGGATGGTAGCGTACAAGTCCGCTGCCAGGGTACGAGTTTCAAAGGAAGCGCTGGCCGACAGAACCAATTTTGGCATGCTACCGGCGATATGTGCGATGAAAAGGTCTCTTCTAGCGTAGAACAGCTCAGAGTGGCGCACGATAAAGGAATAGATGTGGATGAGCTGTGACACATTGTTGTGGCCGTCTTCAAGCAGGATTTGCCTGGTTGTCTTGATCCACGAAGGAGGATTGCTGTCGGCGGAATGAGAGCCACGAACGAGAAGGGCTGGCGCTAATTCATCGAGAGCGTCTCGGACCAAAGTTCGAGCTTCTGCAGTGTGAGACTTGAGCAGATTACTATAGACGTGCAGGATGAACTTGGCAGGCGACTCATATCGAGTGAGGAAAGCAGCAATCAGAGCGAATGCTGCTTGACTGACAGTGATGTCGTGATCACTGTTATTCACCCAGCCAAACTTGATGACATCCTTGCGGCGATCAGCAATCAGCTTTGGCCGGTTCGAGACGATTAGCGTTGTCATGCGAAGGAGTTCGATCTTGAGTGCTTCTGAGCGGAGCCATTTTTCGCGCCATTCGTTGTTGAGGGCGGGCTGCCATAATTTGGAGTGCAATCGATCAATGTATACACTATCAAGTAGCGAGAGTTCCGCAGCGCCGCGCGAGAAGGACAGATCAAGCATAGGGTTGATAAAGTGCTGGAGTGCGGCAGCCTTGTGTTCAGCAGTGACGCTTGTTGTGCTTGTTTCGATGAGATCGATCCAACGTTCTAATATTCGCCGCTTCATTGCAACATCAGTACTCTTGCAAATGTCTTCGTAGTAGAAGCGAGACAGTTTGATGTGCTCGCAAGTCGTTCTGAAGGTATACACGCTTGCCATGTGGAAGAGAAGGTCGATATCTGGCTTCTGCTTCAACACAGCAAGAAAGACGTCCAGCAGGACAGCATCTTCGGTCACTTGATCAAGGTGATCTTGCCCTTCGGAAAGCAGGCGCTGAACTCTGTAGGTGGAAATCCATCGCTGAAGGAGAGCTCCTACGAGCGGGTTGTGTTTCTCGTCGGCCACCCAAGGAGGACTGTCCCGGAGGAGGCATAGAATCAACTCTGCGCCATGAAGAGCTGCTTGCCAAGGTCGCCGCGGACCTTCGTCAGCAATCGGTGGAGGACGAGGATCTTCCCCGAATAGAGGCGGAAAGATGGTGGTGACATGCTCAATCAGGTGATCGCGCAGATTTGGTGCTTCTTTGGATGACAAGATGGCATAGAATGTCCTGGCGTAAGAAGGATCGTCCACGATGCGCACAAAGAAGAATTCGACTGTCGCTTCGGGATATCGATCAAGGTATCGAGCTAGAGGAATAGTGAACTGAGTTGGACCGGCCTTCTTGAGCGATGTCTCCACATCTGTGACAAGCTGACATAGTTGCTCGAGGAAGACGGCAGAAGCTGGATGCGGTAGGAGGCGAAAGATGTTGACAATGCCGGCCATAATGGCAAGTTCGCTGTTTTCGTTCTGCGGATTGAGAGCTGCATGTGTCAGTGTTGTGACGTCGCTGGAAATGGCTCGRAAGTGGTCCAATAGCTTGTGACCGATTTCGACCCTGAAGTAGCTGGTCAGCAGAGCGAGCAGTTTGGCGAGCCCTTCCAAGCTTGGTACAGTGAGTTTGCTAGAGCAGAATAAGTAGATGTARCTGTGTTTRTGTAAYAAGTCGCTYACCGATGGTCAGCCAGATTCATCAAMACTGGTCGCARTCCAGATTGTARCAGTTCYTTRGGRAGCTTGCCGGAACCGATGGTGACTTGATGCAGAGCWTCGTAGGCAGCATCGACAACTTCGGACGAACGAGAGTAAAGCAGCTTGAAGTAGACTGACAAAATTCGCATGCGAGTCTGGGATTGGCGGGGTAAGCTGAATTCCGAAGTCGCCATAGCGGCCGAGAGCATTTTGACACAGACAACGCGAAGCTTAGTCAACAAGGTTGCATTCTTCTGTTGGTGGTTCCTGCCAGCAAGAGCTTGATCGTCGGCATCTGCTATACCGAGAGCTTCGACCAAGACACGAGAGAGCGAAGTTTCCATTGATGTCGCATTGGCTTGGCTTTGGGAAGATGGCGTAGATGCGGCGTCCGATTGATCTGAAGCCTTGGATGATTCGAAGTCTAGAAGGGGAGGATCTAGTGAGATGCAATAAGTGATGGCGTCAATGTTGCCGATTTGCATCGGAAAGCCAAGTGCTCGAAGAGGTTTGCCAAAGATTGGACCGAGCAGCCTGTCGCGAGAGCTGGCTAGCAGCTGGGCGATTGGAATGTTGAGAGAATCAGCGAGTATTTGTATGGCAGCTTTACTTGTGTCGCGGACGATGGCTGTTTGAGACGATAGCTCCACAATGAGCAGAGAAACCATATACTTGAGGCGCGCAGATGCATCGTTGCTGGTCTCTGAGACTGTGATACTGTTGCGCATAACATGCAGAAGCGTTTCAGAGGCTTCTTGCACATTGAGAGGAGCTTCGAGAGGTGTATCCTTCAACATGAAGAGCAAAGCCCTGACGATCTCGAGTTCGTGACTTTGACACCATCGCGTTTTAAATTCCAAGGACAGATCAGACGTAAGTAGCTTGAGACCGGCAGCCGCTCCCGTCTTGCGCGACCAAGCTTGTTCATAGCAGACAGAAGCCAAGCGCGTTGCCAATTGCCGAAGGACAGCCTTGCTAGAGTCGAGAGAGATGTCAGGTGAAGCGATGAGACTCTCCAGGAATTGCCTAGTCAGCTCGATTGCTTGTACAAGATCGCTGCCTTCTGTGCAAGCAAGGTTCTCGGTCAGAGCCTCCAACAGTGCAGACGAAAGAGGCAAGTTCTGTTTGCTAGAGCCTGGCTCGGAGACCTCTCTGGTGAGTTCGGTTGAGAAGATGAGGTTGACCAGGTCCGACATGTATGGCGTGGCTTCTGCTTTCAACTCTTCGATTCGAGTGCATTCCAGAAGTCCAAGCAGGACGACATGGAAAGTCTCTTCGGGCTCGCCAGCGGTGAGCGACTGATAGACATTGTCAGTGAGTCCTGGATGGTATTGAGCTGAACGCACCTCTGTCATGAAGACTACAGCAGCATGCTTGAAGAAGTCAAAGGCTTGCTGGCGATAATGCAGATCTCCACGTTTCAATGTTCTGGCTGCAAGGTCTGCTACCGGCTTCATAGGCAGTCCTTTGGCAGATTGCGCGAGGTGTATGGGAATGAGGGCTTGCTCTCCAGACGGCTGCCATTTGATCTTGATTGGGCCGAGGATGTGACGATTGCGTCCGCCAATCTTGCCTAAAATGCGCAAAGTCTGGTGCGAAAAGTGCTGATTCGCTGGCAGAGGTTTGAGCAACTTCCACAAGGCAAGCATAACATCATTGATAACAGGAGCCATCAAAGGATTGAGGAACTCTTGTGTCAGGTTGTCGACGCAGAGTTCCAAAGTGCGTAATCCTTGAGTGACCAGCTCGTTCCCGGATTCTAGAGCCAAAACCAAAGGCTTCATCAGATATGAGAGATTTGGCAGTAGAACACTGAGTCGGACGGGGACAGTGAGGCAGAGCTCGACAAAGAGATCTCGTTTCGCTCGATCGGCGGCGTTGAGGAGAGCATTGAGTTGCTCCAGAATGACTTGAAGCAGAGGCAGGACTTCGCGGTAGAGCGTTTCGAAGCGACCACCGCCGATGCTACGGAAGAGCGAACGCAAGAGGTTGTAATAGTGGATAGGTTGCTCTGCTTGACCGGCCAGCTTGAGGGATTGCATGATGATATGAGTCAAGTGAGGCAGTAAGGTGCTTTCGTTGGCTTCCGGATAGATGGTTACGGCCATAAAGCACATCTTGAAAAAGCGGACCAAGACGAGTGCAGTTGCTTCTGAGCGATTGCCGAGCGTTGGAAGAAGACTGACCAAGAAACGCAGCATGATGTTGACAAAGGCATGAGAATATTCTTTGTGCGATAATAGGAACTGAGCGATAAGCAGAAGCTCCGAGTTGACAAAGACTTCTTCCAGGAAGATGCCCATCCGGTTTTCGAAGATCTCTTGAAAGATGAGCAGATCCGTTTGCGTAAAGAGTTCGGCAAAAGGCTCCATCACTTCTTTGAGCTCTGATCGCCCTTTGTCGCCTTGAGTCTTGAGATGGTTGAAGAGCGACATACACTGCATCCCAGAGATGAAGAGTCGACCCATCTGCTTCGCATCAGGTGGTGGACCATGCACATGCTTGAGCGCCGATAAGACAGCTTTGAGAGCATGGATGAGATTTCGTAAAAGCGTTCTGGCATCTAGGCGCACTCTGCATGAGCTTCAGTCTGCTCCACCATGGCAAAAGCAAACCTTTCAGCGCATCTGCACTCTGATCTGCCGCCATGCAAGCCACAGCACCAATAGGCTTCCTTCGCTCCAAATCCACTTCATCCAATTCCCTCTGCTCTTGAACCCTCGTTTCAGCCATCTCCTCATCTCCCTCCGACCGGCTCTTCTCCTCTTCCACCTCTTCTGCTCCCTTTCGCTTCATCTCTTCCTTTGGCCTTGCCCATTTATCCCATTCATCGCGCAACGAAGCCAAATTTTCTACCTTGAGAATAAAGACTTCGAGAATCCGGTTTAGCAGCTGAATGGCGACTTCTCGATCTTTGACAATGATTGAGCCGATGAGATTCAGAAGCAGCTTCGAGCCCATGGTTTGGATAGAAAAGGTTAAAGTATTGTCGTGCAAATGACAGGAGAAAGTGTGAATGACCCGAGAGATTTGTTCAATGTTGAGCTCGGCACGGACGTGGTGTATCATGTCGGCCATAGTAGAGTAGCCAGTCTGACGAAGAGTCTCGTTTGAGGTTGTGCTGGTGCCAATCAGGACTCGGTCATCGAGCAGAACATCGATGTAAGGTATAAAGTGGGCGCGGAAATCTGTTGCGAGGATATGTCGATGTGCCACGATGAGCTCTTTTCGAGTAGCGACTGCTTCAGTTGACATGTCCTTCATCAGTCTTACGATGATGCTTGGCAAGACGGTTCTATAGCTGTTGAGGGCTGTGAATGCGACTCGCAAGACGTATGCAACAAAAGACATGGTCTTGACTTGAGCGTTGAGTAGATCGTTGAACAAGCCTCTCTTGCTCTCTAAGGCAGGTGCAACGTCGGTGTAGATCTCGCCTCGAGCTTCTGCTTCTTGGTGGGCCTGAAACTGAGCAGCTGGTGTAATTTGTAGAAAATTGAATATGATGGGGACAAAGATCTTTGTCTCTTGTGGAACGACTTCTCTGTAGGTTTGGAAGAGAAAGACGATTGCGATAGGACACTCGCTAATGACCTTGAAAGATTGCGTCGCTATCGGTAAAGGTGTATTGGTGTTTGCAGGTTGTATCGAGCCAGATGCGGACAGGCTATTACCTGGCGTAGCTGGTGTCTCTTTTGGAGAGGTATCTTCGGTGTTCTGGATATCACTTGAAGGGAATAAATTGGCGACGACTGCATCCATGCCGCGGTAGTAGTCTTTGACAATGGTGAAGAATTCATCGACGGTGCTGGAGAGGACGTCCTTGAATGCTCTATGCAGATCAATGATGGTCTTCATGGCGACAGAAGCTACATCTTCGTTATCGTTTCGTAACAAGTACAACAGCAGCGCCATGAGTTCAGGTGCATGAGGTTTCAGCGGTTCAGACTGGTTGAGCCGATGCAGAGCTTCCATCAAGGTCATTCTAAGCTTATGCTCTGGTGTAGCTGAGTAGACGGAAACTGGGCCATCTCGAAGAACAGACATGACGGCTGGAAGGACATTGTCTACAAAAATCTTGTACTCTGCTTCACGGTTCAAGGTTTCTACAGCGTCGCGGATCTCGCTGGCGATGGTTAGGCGGACGTGAATGTCTTGTTCATGCAACAGCTTGTCTGCCAATTGCGCTTCTCGGTTCGATGATGAGCCAGAAGCAGCCGTATTGGGCGACAGAGATGAGCCAGGACGAGCAGACTGCCGCCTAGACGTCTCTGGCGAGAGTTGCCTGGCCATGTTTTGAAATGTCCAAAGTCGATACTATGCCGACATGCAAGGGATTCGATAGACGAGGCCTGCTCTATGCTTTAGTATAAGTGTTTGGTGCTGGGAGAGTACGCCTCACCGAGCTGAAATACACAAGCTGGCAATCTTTTGTGATGGAGGTTTGGACTTGGGAGAAATTTGGCACAAGAAGTCAGACTTGTAATTATTCAAAGCCACACATAAAGCATTGCAAGGTCAGGTAGCAAGTACTTCAATCGGATTACTTTCAATACTGATTCGATTCTCTCGCTATGCACAAGAAAAAGACCTGGACTATAGAAAGATCCGCATAATCCTAACTCTTCATTCATTTGGACTCTGACACTTGCTTCAGCGGTCGTGTGAGGGCACCGCTTACTCGTGTTGAGGCAAGATGGAGTAGTTCTCAGCGCTGGTCTGAGGGTCAACGAACTAGATCAAAAGCATGAGCGGGTGAAGAAATCGCAACAAGCGACAACGTACCCATCCTGGAAGGCTGGTCTGAAACAGATACAAGCATGATGAGCCAATTCAAGTTGCTATAGAAGAGATCGATGACTTACCTCCATCTCTCCGATCTTGCCGTGGAAGACCAAGAGGAGGGCACCGAATCCCTGCATTCATAATCAGCATGGAAGCATGAAGCGTTACATTAGAACGTACAGGCTTGGCGAGGACGTCGAGGATACCGTAGAGGTAAACTTCGGTGTCGGAGTGGATGACGTTGAGACCTTCAGAGAACATCCAGACCTAACAGAGCACCGTCAGTGATGCTCATAGAAACACGAGTCCAATGCCATACGATTGGGTATGCACACCACAGGACGATGGCTACGACAGAAGGTCAACAAACATCCATTGTGAGAGCGACGTGAACTTACTGAAGAGAGCAAGCAACCAGTAGGCGTTTTTGACCTTGTCACCACGGGCCTTTGCGGTTGCGGAACCGTTAATGAAGAGGTAGGCGAACTGCACGAACATCAAGAACAACACGTTCAAAAGGGCACTAGATGCTTACGACCATGAGCATGAAGACGCAAGACATGGCGTAGAAGCCGATCTTGGGGCCCATGTGAACGTTGATGGATGCGAAGTATCCAGTAGCAATCTATAGATTTGTGAGCTTGAGGGAACCTAAGTAGGGCAAGACTTACCATGAGGACGTCAAAGATGATCAAGGTGACGAGGTCCATGGGCGATAGACCAGCGAAGAGACCGAGATCGAGGAGAAGGAGAGGGGCTGTGGGTGACGATGTTAGCTCAATAGATGCAACAGGATTCAGGACGTACTGGTCAACATCCAGTCGTAGTAACGAGCAGTCATGACTTCGCGCATAGCGTGACCATGTCCACTGCGATTCCAGTCAGATCTTACAGCTGGCTGAGTCCGTCAAGGCTTACCGGTTGCCAACGAGAACGGAGCCGAATCCGACGGCCATGGAGTAGTAGCTGATGGCGGCAAACAGGGTAATGAGACCAGTGAGGTAGTGGAAGACTCTGTCACGCTTGGCCTTGCCGAAGGAAAGACCCCAGAAGGTGAGGGTCCTGTAATAAATTATATGTCAGTCATGGGTTGCTCGATAACCTAATGTCTTTCGTATGCAGAAGTGCAAGGAATCAGAGGCAGGATAGAAGCGCGGCGGCGATTGCCAGCAATTTGATGTGAGCGATCTGATTCCAGAGCTGGTTTTAAGGTTTGGTGCATGCGGGCAATCGAGCGATAAAGCACTGTTCGTCGGAACAGCACAAAGCGTTGGAGGAAGAGAGAAAGACAGGCGAAGGAGGTCGCGCTTCATTGGCGATAAGGGAATAGTGCGCCGCCTCGCCAGACATGCGGTAGACAATCTTCATGGCGAACCGGCGGGAATCGCAGACACGAGCCTGGATACGGCCCGTATAGTCTAGGAAGTCGTAGAATGCGGCATAGAGGGATCCCGCAAAAAAGCGAGGCCAAGCAAGTGCGGAACAAAAAGAAAGGACGGCGACTCACGACAACAGCATAGCTGCAAAGATGACGTAGAGCACCTTGTGACCGTGGCTGGTAGCGACTTCCAAGCCATGTTGAGGCTCGGGCAAGTGCGAAGTTGCTGTGCGCGGCAAAGTGGTTCAGCGCCTCGCACGAAAAGCTCGGATTTGACATCGGACAAACTCACCTGAGGGCATGTGGGAGCTCTTTGTGATATCCATTGTTGAGGGTTAGAAGTTGGCAGTTCAAAGTCAAGAGCAGGTCTAACGAGCAGAATCATTCCGAACTTCGGAGCTTTGATCCGACAACATGAGGGTGGACGTCATCTTTTGAGTTGATGAGGAACAAGGAACAAGCTGTTATGAGCTGTCTACACGCATGCATTTGCAATTACAGTTCCTGCTCTGAGTGACGATCGCACAGGCCATCGTCCAACGATTCGCAGAGTCGTAACAAGTACCGAGAACTGCTCTTGAGTCCAACGACACGAAGCCATCCTGTTGCCCTTAACCAACCCGACACTCGTCTACTCGTCTTCCTCCTCTTCCTCGCTGTCCTCAGAACTAGAATCCACCTTCCCGCCAATCCATCTACCTCTACTATCAACCGTAGCCAACTCTTTCAAACTCCTCTCCCTCATCCTCAACCACTGCATCCTCGGACCACTTCTCGCCTTCTCTGATACTTTGAAACCATATATTCTAGGAATGTACAACTTGGCCGAAGAAGTCGTTGGTGTCGTAGCTGGGAAAACGTCTGCTGATCTCTTCTCTTGTGGAATCGCTTCAATCATGGGTGTATCTGCAGCACCTAGACTTGATGCTCGAGAAGCTGCAGCAGGTGGAGGTTGAGCGGATGAAGTTGAAGTAAAAGGCCGGGATGGTCTTTGCTCTTTCAATTCGCCGACTGGGTGTGGTGGTAAGAGGTCTTTGTGGGATTGGAAAAAGAGGTGTGGGAAAGTAGTGCCAAAGAAGGCACCGTCTACACCGTTGAAGCGAGAAGAAGGAGGGGTGTAAATGTCCATGCAGGAAGGACAGAAGAGCTTGACCGTATCTACGCCTGGCAAGTCGGTGCGGCCGCATGGTAGGACTTTGGTAGAGTAGCAGTGAACGCGAGCGCATTGACCGAAATGAGCATTCTCGTACTTTTCGGCCTATCAAAACCCATAAGCATATACGCATTCTGCAACAGGAATGCGTACCATCTGCTGGAATCCCTGACGGGTAATGATAAAGCGCTGATGGATCAAGCCATAGAGCAATTCAGCCGAGCTTTCGACGATAGACACGTCTGGAATCTTGAGCTGTTCTTCTTCTGGTTCGACATCCAATACCATATCAAGGGCTTCTTTGTAGAATGGCACAGAAGCGTTCAAGCCAGTCAGGTTAAAGTCGTCTTCGATGAAATCTTCTGCTACTTCAGCCTGTTTCAGATCCATCAATACCGCTCAGGCTTCACTGTGAGAAGGACATACAAAGTCTAGCACGCAAGCGAGATATCAGTACACCACAGCGAACAGCAGAGAGAGCGGCCGGCTCACATTCATGACCGGGCAACGAGCAGAACCACGAGATCCAAGTCAAGCTGTCTGTGTGACTGCTGCTGCTCGCACTTGAGAATTCTCCCTCTCCTTCACTTTCTTCCTCTGCCTCTTCTTCTTCCTCTCTGATTATATTATATGTGTTTAGCACTTCTTGTGATGACCTTTGACGTCCATTTCAAACAACTCACTCTCGAGGATCCATCTCTACTGCAGGTGGGTCTGGCATAACCGTAGTAGGCGCTGTCACATTCGAAACTCTCTTCTTTGCCATTTCTTGCGTCTTTCTATGTCGCGGTTCTGGCGCAAATAGCACAGGCTTATCAACTCTGGAATCTATAGCAATCATGTCTTGTTCTCTCATTCTAGGATGCTCTCTGTGGCTATCTTGGCATATACCGCGCTCAACTGAAGGGTTGACTCACCTTGATGGCTGTTCTCAATTTCCCCGAATCTGCCCAGCCTCAGAGTCCCGTTTCCCTCATAGACCTTCTACTGCGCGCACGTTGAGCACGACTTCGATCGCTAAGCTATCTGCGCTTGTACCGAGTTGGTCTGCGCAAGCCATGTTTCTCCTTCATCTGATCGAAAGACTGCTACTCCTTTGCTGCTCTGACCCTCGTCATGTGCCGTAGTGAGCATTCGATCATCCTTTGCTTGTCGTGATTCTTCCCGATGCATCCGGGCGCCAGGCATCTATAGCTATGCTCAAGGCATGACCCATTCATGAGTCCGAATACAACTTTCAGATCTGCGGTATGGAAGACTGCTGTTGCGCCTTTACTATCTGCCTCTCTCATCAGCTGTCTTGGGACAATCTGATTTCTGATTTCATTCTCCTTCAGTCTGTTCTTGGCTCTATGCAATTGAATTCTAGCTCCTCCTCACTTCTGGCACATATGAAATGTGCTAGACTGCTGTCTATACTCGCTATATCGAGTCTGTAACAACAAGCAAGATTTGGTACGGCTACCCTCGACGCCTGTTCATTGCAAACGCTGTACTCGAGGACGCTGAGCGGTCCAGTAACCAGACATCAATCTGTATAATAGCTTCTCTCATATTGCATACATAACTTCAAGCAGCTTCTTCCAGCTGTCGACTCCACATATTGTCTTGCTCAAAACGATGACGGATTCGCAAACACAAGTACCGCAAACAGCACAGGACCTACCACCTGAAGGTATATTTCTCTCTTCCCAGGTAGTGCACTTCAAGCTAATGCGTCTGACAGCCCTCGCTTTCGCTCATACTCAATTTGATCGAGCTAGAAATGGTAAACGTCATGGCCGCAGCTATGTCGCAGAGGCTCAATCGTATTCGCAGGAGACGAGCAATTGATGCTCTACGTCGAAGCTGGCCGTACGCTTACTTTTCGCGAATGAGCTGGTCATGTCGCTGAAGTCAGACACAGTCCCAGCGAATCTGACAAACGACGCTGGGAATACCTTGATTATGCTCGCTTCCTATGCTGGACACGCTTCATTGGTCAAAAAGCTGCTTGAGAAAGGTAAGCTACCTTGTTAGCAGCGTAAAGTGGCTCAATGAAATCTGTCAGGCGCCGACCCAAATCGGCCGAATGATAGAGGGCAGGTGAGTCCATCAAGCAGTCTGATCTATACCCTGTGCTTATGCCACTACTTACAGACTCCTCTGGCTGGTTGCGCTTTCAAAGGATATGCAGAAGTAGCCAAAATGTAAAGCTGCTCTCCTTCAACGTACGATCTCACTGATGCTGTGCAGACTATACGAAGGAGGAGCAGATCCATCTCTAGGACAACCAAATGCGATAGATACAGCAAACATGTTCAAGCATCAGGCGATCATTGATCTCTTCAAGCCTGCGCAAGAGGATGGCTCGTCAACAGCGGAAAGGTAGAAAAGTACAAGTCACAAGTGTCAATAGCATTGCATT
This sequence comes from Kondoa malvinella, assembly GCA_039545315.1. NCBI lineage: Eukaryota > Fungi > Basidiomycota > Agaricostilbomycetes > Agaricostilbales > Kondoaceae > Kondoa > Kondoa malvinella. The sequence continues at coordinate 29,708 of BCIM01000004.1, read as the reverse complement.
ACAGTCTAAGCGGACCGGCCATGAACGTTCCTGCCTTGACCTAATGACTTCTTTCGCTCTCGTTTCTTTTGCTCTCGTTTGTCGATTTGTACGGTGCATTCTTCATGCACACCATCTAGAGCAAAGAAAGGTTGATCATCTTTCGTGAGAAGCGTCTTCTCCCTGGCGATTTTGACGGAAAAGTCGTTGGCTCCTTGATGAGCAGGAAGATTAGCGGCTTCCAGCATCATAGGCTTTGCGGCACCGAGCGTGATGTGCAACGCTATTCTAAAATATGAGGTTGCGGGAGAAGGCTACAAGAATTAGCACTTACGCAAAGTACACTTGATGCGCTTGTTCATGATGCTAGGTTTGCCATCAGCGACCCAGAAACCTACTTCCCTGGACCTGGCTTAGCATGTCGTCTCATGATCTACAATAGTAGGGACTCACTCTGCAGGGACGACGTTCAGCTCTAGCTGAGTAGTAGTGGAGTTTTCCTTCAGGCTGCGGAAGGTTCGTCCGACCATCATGTTGTTCCATACATAGCCTTTTGAGTTTTCGAGCGCGTGAGATGTTGGTCCGACACTGAGCTCTCCATCCCCTGCTTTTCGCATGGCTTCGTCTAGCTTCTCCCATAGCACAAGAGCCGAACAATTGTACTCCGATTCTATACAATCCTATGAGCCAGGCTGTGATTTCTGTTGTATGGAGACTTACCGCCAATCTGAAAGATGTAAGCTCTTGACCCAATAGTGCAGGTTACTTTGGTTCCAGGCTCGTTCCAAAACGTGTCCCTCCGGAACGTCAGCGATTGCAACCGAAACAGAGGTCTAACTCACTGGCTGTCTTCGCGAAAGAAGATGTCAAGGTTCTGCGCAAGTGGAATCTTTTCGCTATCTTCCATGACACGAGGACCGAGCAGAACATAGACGTCGTTGGCAGCCACTCCAACGTCAGTTTCAATCCTTTGCTTTGCCTGCTTGACTGTCTTGACTCCTTGCTTCACCCAATCTAGATACAGGCTTAGCAGTATATCGTACAGTAGAAGGGTGGCCCTCACCGCCCCAAATACAAAAGCGACCATGGCTGCCATATTTGTGATGCCTGATTATCGAAGCACATCAACCAGGCCTCAAGCAGAAACGTCATGAAATGCTTACTTGTACGTGCCGTAGCCATTCGATCCTTTGCTTGGTGGTGAGACATGGACTCGACTGTGCAGAAGACAAACTGACCTTTGAGCGAAGAAGCGTGTATCTTCTCCGGATCAGCTTGCTGACGATTGCGCAGCTTCCACTTCTTAGCAGCAGGAACGAGGCTCTTCCTTTTCTGTGATGAAGGAGGCATCGCACTACTCTTATCTTGAGGGAGCTCAGGCTTTACCAACGCTTGCTCCTCTTCGCCCGATGACTCCGCTGGCTCATAGATCACCTCATCCTCCTCGCCTTCAGTTTTACGCCGATTGCCAAGGGCAGCATATCGTTCAAACTCCTGACCATGCTCCGAACCGCTAGAAGTTTCTACCAGCTGCATCTTCTTCGGCCTCTGTTGCGCACTAGCGAAAAGACTAGTCGATCTGCTTCTGATGCGGGATGTTGAAGTGGGTTGCTGTTTTGCCTGAGCATGGTTGACTAAAATTTGTTCAGCTACTGTAGGTAGAGGCGGCACAACGACTCGAGGCGGGATAAGTGCTTCGGCTACAACTGATCTTCGAATCAGCTTGGTGTACCACCTGAAGGGAGCGACCCACCGCCGTCAGCATCAGCATCAGACAGAGCTCGTTCAGTAATCATGTCCACGTCGTCGTCTTCAGTCGAGACTTGTTCTTGAGATTGGAATGCGACCATCGCGTTCAGAGCTTCATCAAGCGAGTCCATCGATCCTTCTCGATCAGGATAAAGTCGATCAATAGCAGAAAGGGAGATGCCGCTGTTGTTATGCGGCTCTCGTTTTGGCTCGACACTAGTGGCTCTCAGATCTTGTGGTAGATTGAGCGGCGAAGAAGATGTCGAAGCGACGGGCTGGCTGTTTGAGTCATTCGGCACAGATTCTTCCACAGATACATTCTGTGTTTGAACAGGCTGGCTGGTCAGACGAGTTGGCTGTGCTGCTTGAGCCGTGACCAGGGGAATGTCATTGTGAGCGGCGCCTCTCGTCACTTGACCTGTAGACGGCTTGCCAGGTTTTCTAGGCGCTTTTGGTGCAGCAAAGATGGTACTGTCGGATGTTGTGCGCTTGCTTTTGCGATCTTTTGCGGCAGAAGAGGTACTTCTGCGCTTCTTATCGGCTGGGGGCTTCTTGCTAGCTTTAAAGGAAGAGCTTAGCGGAAAACCGCGAAATATGAGCGGCGGCAAAATTTTGGGGACATCAACGACTGCTGAATTGAAATCTTGAAGTGTCCGCGAAGGGAGCGCTGGTATTTCAGGGAGCGGAATTGCAGCTGACGGAGATTCTTCTTCTGGCGTCTCTTCTGCGTACCTTGGTGCATAACCGGGAGGAGGACCAGAGAGGATGGAAAACTGCTGAGATTGCCCTTGATTTGCTCTACTCGATACCCGATCCGCTTCCAAGAGATCCTGCGTTGGTGGAGGGTCTATAGCTCGCCCCTTGCCTTTCCCTCTTGAAGCTGGCGTAGAGCCGCAAGCAAGATCTTTAGATTGCGAAGTTTTGACCTTGGCAGAGCGTTCCTTCTTGCTTCTTTCTTTCTTTCCATATTTCTGTTTTGAAGCTGGCTTGGCCAGGCTAGACGTGGATGCGATAGGAGGACTAGGCTGAGGGGAAGAAGCTGGAAGAACTCCGCGTACTTCATCTGGAGATACCGTAGACAGCTTACGCTGGCGAGTCGCTTGTGTAGTAGTAGGAGGCGGTTGAGTAGCTTCAATGTGCAGATCCGGCGCAGTTCTGCGTACAAACTCTGGACCAGGACTTTCATCTTTCCTTCGACTCAGGCGGAAAGTAACAACTTGAGTAAGTCCCACATGAGAGAAGAGAAGCTGATCTTTGTGCACGCGAGCCCAATCAGCTGTTGAAGCAGCTATTGAGCTTGAGATCAGATGTTTCCGCTCAAAGAAATGCTCACGTTCTGCATTAGGAACACCGCTCATGAAATTCATCTCCATGTTGTATGATTGGATGGGCCATGGATACATTTGAGGCCATGCAGAGACGTGAGCAGAAATGATGTCTTGAACGGTTTCAGTGGGCTTGACGAAATACGCGAGACGCTGGTCTTCGCATTGGAAGACGATAGTGCGACCGGCTGCTGGTTCAGACGACATGTTGACAGATTCAAGCGAGCTAGGACTTCTGCACCAGAGTCCTAGACAGAGGCCCGAATAATGGGCAGACGGAACTTGCGAGGTTGAAGAGCGAACGCCAGAGAGCTTCAGGGTCCACTACAGTCGCTCAACAGGTCGCAATGGGTATACTGTAGTGGCTTTGGTATCTGCAAAGTGACTTGCTGGTAGGGAGAGAAAGGAAGTGCCAAACAAAGTCGAGATGACGAGTCTAGCAGTGCACCATCTAGGCCATAGCAATCACACAGACAGAGTCTGCTCCTCTTGCTCAGAAGCCTTTACCTTTTCGAACAAATGCCCCAAGTGCTTTTCGATGACTTGCTTCGTCAACTCTGGCTCAGGACCTGCCACATCTATCACTCGTCTTTCCTTTTCTAGTAGACCACGGAAAGCATCAGGTAAGACGTCTCTGTCGAAGTTGAAGGATGCATGAGACGACAAAGAAGCTTCGACTGCTTCAGAGAATTTGGCTGGATGTGCTGTCGCTAGAACAACCTGAACTGTTTTCGCCGAGCTGTACACCAGCATGATCAGTACGAGATATGAGCGATGGATTAAGCACAACATACTTGGACTGGCGTTCTCTTTCGGCAGCAGCCAGACCCACCGCAGTATGAGGATCTGCAACGTATGAAGGTGAAGCTTCAAAGTATTTGCCTAGGGTAGACTTGATCTAAGGACACACTCATCTCAGCGCACGGAGATGATGGCAGACATAGACCTACCTCTTTGTCAGACACCCTTTGAGCACTGAATTCTTTCTTTGCCGCTTCATGCACACCGCTGCCAACAGATACTTTGCCAACCTTTTTGAGATCATCCATCCAACCCTTCAACATCTGCCCTGCCTTTTCCTGTTCACCACCAACCTGCTGCGAAGCATAATACCACAACAGCCTTTCAAAGTTGCTAGACACTAGAATATCCATCGCCGGGCTCAAAGTAGCTTTCACACCACCTGCGGAAGTCGCCTGTGCACCATCTGACGATCCTTGCACTTTCTCCGTCTGATCTGATTCATTGGAGGAAGCTGAACTCGCCGCTTTCTCGTATACGCCCGTTGACCAGAACCGTTGAAGAATATCGTTCTCGTTCGTAGCGACGACTAGATTGGCCATGGGTAAGCCGAGTTGTTTCGCATACCAACCAGCGAGGATATCGCCAAAGTTGCCTGTTGGTACGCAATACTGGATCTGGACGCCTTTCGAAGTCGCTTCTGCTGCAGAAAGATTGAGAGCTTTGAGAAGTTGAAAGTAGGAAGAAAAGTAGTAGACAATTTGAGCAAGAATGCGTGCCCAGTTGATCGAGTTGATGGCGCCGAGATGGAAGCGGTTGTTGAATGGCTGATCAGCAAAGAGAAACTTGACTATATCTTGACAGTCGTCAAAGGTACCTTTGACTGCGAGGTTGTAGACATTCTCGTCTGTTACGGTAGTCATTTGAGCTTCTTGAATTGGTGAGACGCGACCTTTTGGATGTAGGATAAAGATGTTGATGTCTTTCTTGCCTCTTAGACCATATATCGCAGCACTGCATTGATCTTTTCAGCTCGAGAGATGTAAATTAGGTGATTGATTATACCTTCCAGTATCTCCCGAAGTAGCCCCGACAACAGTCAACCTCTCCCTCGTCTCTCCTTCCTTCTTGTTCTTGTTTCGACGCATTAAGAAGAACTCAAACAGGTTGCCCAAGAATTGCAGAGCGACGTCCTTGAAAGCGAATGTAGGGCCATGAAACAGCTCGAGAATGTAGAGCTTGTCCTTCTCGACTTGCACGATAGGAGTAACAGGATCAGAAGGAAGATTCGACTTGAACGTAGAACTATAAGATTTGTCCACGAGTGCTTCGAGTTCAGGTCGAGATATTTCCGAGTCAGAGATGAAAAGCGACAGAATCTCGGTGGACAGCTGCTGGAAAGTGTAGTCTCGCCATTCTGTTTGCCAATTTGCAGGTAATTGAGGCAGTTCAGCAGGAATAAAGAGACCTCCGTTGGGAGCAAGCCCTGTCAACACGGTTTCCTCGAACGACAGCCTTTCTGGGCCGCCTCGAGTCGAGAAGTATTTCATCTTCCTGGAGCAGAGCAAGGATAGGGTATAATACGCAGCAGGGATATCGCGGTACTGACCCAAAAAAAAATATGCTCGACTTGACTCGACTCGACCACTTTGATCAGACAAGGCTCTGTTCAGCTTTGTATAAACAAGATATACCTCCGCAAGTCAGCTCCGATGGCTGTCTCTGCCTATGTGAGCTTTGACGATACATGGAAACTTGTCCGTTCATCTTGCTTGGGGTTTTGTGCTTGCCGTATTTATGAGAGGACCAACCAGATTCATCAGTACATGACCGTATTCTGTCCTCTTTCATATCATTCCCTTCTTCCCTGAGCGGATGCTAGGTGCAGCGATCGCTTCATTCACGCCCTCGACTGCCACTTGTGGAGTCTCTTGACGCCATGTCTCAAACGATACTTGCATGCCAAGTCGCAGTGCTCTCTGATAAAATGTCAACCGAATTGTTCTGCATGAAATCTGAATCGCTTTGCATCCCTACTTCTCGCTTAACCAATCGCAATTGATCAGACGGCATGCAAAGATCCGCGCGAGATCCCCATGGTCGCTTCCGATATCCTTCAACAATCAAAGCAGTCTCTCTTCTTTCAGCGGAGCTTTGATGAGAAGGGCTTTGAGGTCTTCTTCCTCTTGAATCAAGGTCTCGATCTTCTATCCACATCTTGCCGGAAGAGCAGCGAGCTTTTTCCCTGTTAGTACGAGAAAGCCATCGGTAAGATACTGTTGCTTATGGCCTACAAAGGGAAACAGCACTCACAGACCTGGAATCAGGAGACACAACAGGCAAATCCTCTGCAGACAATGCTGCTTTTCGCTTGGAGTCTCTTGGTGCAGTCGATTAGAAGGACTTCTCAAAGCTCTGTAGGTTCAGTCGGGGTTTGCAATGCAAGAGGTTGTGCATGACGCGTGTGACAGCGGACTTGACGCAGCATTCTCTCTCAAGGTTTTGTCTAGCTATCAAAGCATGCCTATAGTCAGCAGACAGCTATCGCACACCCGCTTACGTGCTCAAATTGCCATAATGCCAATGTCTTCACTTTGCTCGAATTCTCCCCATTTTTTGCCCTTCTTCCCATTACGTGACCTCGCCGAACCTCTCTCCCTCTCGCAAGCCGTATAAGCAGTCTGTAATCAACCCTTGTAAGACCCTACAACCTCGTATGTCCTCCCCTTGGCAGCTACAGCACCTTTGACTGAAAATTTATGAAAAACAAAGGAAAACCTTTTTTTTCTCATGAGCGGACAAGACGCAAAGATGGCAGACGCAGGGCCGAGCGAGCCTATGACCTCTGGAGACTACTACTCCGGTGAATACACCTCATCTTGGCTGTAGGCAAAGCTAACGTCGTGCATTACAGATTCTTATGCACACTGTTGGTCTCCTTGCCTTCTCTCCTTGATATCACTCAACCCTGTCTGATGCAATAGTCGGTATTCACGAGGAAATGCTAAAGGACACTGTTCGAACTCTGACATACCGCAACTCTATGCTCGACAATAAGCACCTCTTCCGTGACAAAGTCGTCTTGGATGTCGGCTGTGGAACCGGTATCTTGTGCATGTTTGCTGCCAAAGCAGGAGCCAAGAAGGTCATTGGTGTCGACATGAGCAACATTATTGATCAAGCAAAAAAGATTGTCGCTGCAAACGGTTTTGCTGACAGTCAGTGCTCTTTACGTCGACCTCCTACCAAGCTGATGATGACATAGCCATCACCCTCATCAAGGGCAAGATGGAAGAGATTGTGCTTCCAGTAGACAAAGTCGATATCATCATATCAGAGTGGATGGGCTATTTCCTTCTTTACGAGTCCATGCTCGACACCGTCTTGTATGCAAGAGACCGATACCTCGTAAGTGGACATTGCTAGTAGCCGATTCAGCTGGCGCTGACATCTTTATTCCAGACACCAGACGGACTTCTCTTCCCTGACCAAGCTTCCCTTCATATGGCTGCTATCGAAGATTCCGAATACAAGGAACAGAAGATTGGCTGTATGTCTCCATAGCTCTCTTGCTATCAATCATCTCATGGGATGAGCAGTCTGGGACGATGTCTACGGTTTCGACTATTCATGCATAAAAGAGATTGCTCTACGAGAACCTCTGGTCGACACTGTAGACCTCAAAGCAGTCGTCACAAAGCCATATGAAGTCAGGACGTTTGACCTCAAGACCGTCAAGAAGGAGGATCTGTCTTTCACTGCCAACTTTGCGCTCGAGTCGACAAGAAGAGATTGTGGGCAGACTTTCTCCTATTATCGGACAGTGCTGACTGGCAGTATTTTAACTCCACAGATGTTCACGCTCTTCTGGCGTGGTTCGATGTATCTTTCAAGGCCTCGCACAAACCGCTCGGCTTTTCGACTGGTCCTCATGCAAAGTACACTCGTGCGTCCGGACTCGGAGTTCTGATGCATGGAACTGACTGCTTGTTATAGACTGGAAGCAGACTGTCTTTTACCTTCCTGATGTTGTCGCTGTCGACGTATGTTTACCCAAATTTTCGGCTAGATCCAATCTGATGTGATCTACAGAACGGCGACGCAATAATAGGCGAAATCAGCGTCGCACCCAACGCAAAGAACAACAGAGATCTCGACATTGTTATCGAATACTCTGTCACCGGGTCAGCGAGCGACAACAAGAAGGAGCGCATCGAGTACCGGATGTGAGTCATTGTCAATAGTAACAATACAGCCAACTCATGATATTGACAGGGCGTAATGCTGTTGTGCCATTTGGTGACAGCCTTATTGAATTGGGTATATTAAGAGGATAGAACGCTCGGTTGATGACACCTTGTAGCTGGTCTATGACTCTTGAAATACATTGCAATGACTTTCAGTCAGCTTGTTAGACTATACGCGCGACGAGCTGAACCCGCAAAGATAGCATCCAAGGCGTCCTGACGTTATCGCGTTATGAATACTGCCATGTAGATAGGAAGAATAAGAGCTTACGCCCTCTAGACCCATAGCAATGAGAGCTGATAGACATAGGGCGTAATGGAACTCTCTGCCATAATTTTCAGCAGAGTAGCACGTCATACAGCTCGGACCTACAGCAACACCAATCTAGTCTGCTCATCTGGGCGTTCGAGCGAGCCAAAGCTTCCCGCGCTGGCACAAAGATCAGCCTGTGTTGTGCTGTAAAAGCTGCTGACCCACCAAGAAGAACCATATATGAGTCTATCGCACCCGAAGGCTTCAATTATTGGCATTAGCAGACCAGCAAGACCTTTACGCAGCTTCAAGCCAGCTGTCAGCGTTGTTTCGAGAAGCCCTTGCTGAGCTCACTAGAGTACAAGCGCTCCCAGCGAGAGACGAAGCTGTGGTCGCACTTTGGTCTACAATTCTGCATCAGCTTCATCAGCTGTCGGAATGCGGATGGACTGACATTCGGTAAATGCGGCTTGAACAGTCTTGGTGTCGAAGAACGACAGCACTCCACTTAGCTCAAGGTAAATGCAAGGAGTGAGCGCAAGCTGATAGACCGCAGATGTGTATGCTAAAGAAGGGGTTTAGACGTCGTCCCACCAGAAGAATAGGGTGCTTACGATTGCTTGCTGGGTCCGTTCTCGTTGGTTTCTCGGCAGCAGCAGCAGATATACTAGGTCTACCAAGATTACCTAGATCTGTCTCAACTCTCGCTTGATAGACGCGGAGGTTAGACTCACGAACGACGAATGTAGCTCTGGCCTCTTGACCTTCGTTCACAGCTGGGATAAGATCCAGTAGCGCGTCTATCAATACAGTTTGTAGCTGTCAAAAAGGATCAGTTTCATAGCACGCTAGACGAACAGACACACTTCTAATTCTAACTTGAAGAGCATCTGGATGAGAGCGTCGAAATGTTAGACCAGCGAACATACGAGTATGACCAGCTCTTGCTGCGCAGCCCATTTGAGTAGAGGGACTACTTCGTCCTTCTCGCAATCTAGGTCATAGCGCCAGACGAAACCTCTGAGGCTTGGAGATGAAGCCGGCGTAGATCCAATTGTGCTCGTCGTCAATCGCTCATAGTGCCGCTGCACATCGAGTATGGCTCTCCTCTCGCGAGGAAGTTCACAGACGATGCCTTCGCATTGCCCCACGACTCCTCGAGCTAGGCTGTTCCACTACATCAGATTTACTACCAAATCGTCCCTGTAGCCAAGCTGCTCACCTTGGAGAATCATTCTCCTCGCTCGCTTCGTCCAAAACATAAACAAAGGACTTTGCTGCTTGACGGGACACGTAGGCTTCTAGCTGTGAGAAGGGAAGGTCCAATGCTGAATCCACGAAAGCAACAGGCGTAGTCCGACGCGGCGGAGGAGCTGTCGGCGTCTTGAGTATTCAGAAAGAGGTCAGTGCTACCGTCATCGCAGGTCATGCAATTGGCTCACCTTGAATGCAGACAGCGCAAGCTTTGGCTTTGGCTTCGGAGGCATTGTGTGAAGCTCACTGGTGTATTGTGAGCTACTTGGACATTCGACGTTTCAAGGCCAACCTGCTTGCATGCATAGAGGGGAGTCGGCAATGGAGATGCAGAACTCGCTCAGCCTAGCACCAGGCAAGGCGTTAGGTCCTTTCGAGAGAGGTATGCATGAGCTCTCAATCTGCAAGCTGGTCTGATAGCATCCAGGCGCGACGCTCAATATGATCATGCGCATGCTACGCAATGCTTCGCTTTCTCTGTATGGCAAGTGTAGATTAACTTGGTCTGATGATGTGCGTATGCTCTCTTCTCCCTTGACCCGCTATTCTCATATGATGTAGCATCATCCCGCATCAGCGATAATCCTCTCTATTCAGAAGCCAAACCTACGACTCTACTTTGACGGCGACAGTCAACGTCTCACAGTCATTGAACAAGTAGCTCCGATATCACATACTGAATACAAGGGCACCACAATGGCGAGTCTTGCTTCAGGCGGAGACATCAAGCGATCTCTGCAAAGGGTCTTTGGAGCTACTTTCGCGCCTCAGAAGCATCCTGAATACTCAAAGGAGATGATGTTGTGTTATCCGGGAGTTGCTTTTGGTATATCTACCGGTAAGATTGTTCTTTCCCTAGTGATTGCATGCTCAATGGCTGAGTTCAACAGATAATACTACATTACAACGCATACTCGTTACAGCAGTGACTCAAAATGACATCCCGTCCATCAGCTCGATCTTCCAGTCATCATTGGGTGCATTACCTGAGCCGCGACAAGGCATTCTTGCAGCTAAAGCAATGGTATGTCTTCTTCAGAAGCAGATGACGAGAGCTGAAAGAGCCACAGCTTGGCAAGAAGCCTGATCACCATACCCAACTGGAACTCAAGCTATCTCATGGGCAAACAGTGACAGTAGAGCTTGGTTCTACAAAAGCTGAAGATCTTTTGTGTGATTTGGGCTCGCCTGATCGTCGCTATTGGAAAGAAGATGTAAGCAGATGGCATTTGCGACTCCTAATTCTGACACCTGTTGTATAGAATCGCATGGCTATTCACGCACGACATTCATCCGCTGAGCTGATAGAAAATCCCTACTTCATGAACTACTTTGCATTAGGCGTCGATTTCCTTATGCATCCGACAACGCATGCAGCGATCAAGATTGTGTGAGTTCCTGCACTCGATTCTGGTCTGCGCTGATAGGGCGAAGAGCAGATTGCACAACAATATCCCGGGCGAAGCGTTATTTGGACGATACGAGCGATGTCCTTGGTCAATCGAAACACACGACGGCAGAACGCTTGACTATAGGGACAATGTGAGCTTAGACCATGTGAATTTGTATCCGTCCGCGAGACTAACATGCGCTATTAGCGAACTACTTTAGATGCTGTCTTCTCCGAACCAGCTCACAATGCGGCACCAGCATCAAAGAAGCAGGGGAAACTCAAACCTGATACAGTGGCAGAACACAGTTCGGCTCGCTCCTTGAGCGTTGATATTGTAGAGCTCGACCGCGGCGCAGACTTGCTGAACGAACATATGATCGTCCGACCTACTGGTATGTTTTACAAATGATCAGCTGAGCGCACTGATACTGTGACTTTAGAGTTAATCGGTGTCCCCAATCTGGTCGCCGAAGTCACATCTTCGAGTGCTATAGAGACAGTTTGGTTACTGTGAGCCGAGTTGGGCAGTCGTATCATGAATGGTTGTGCGCTGCTGTGTTACTGCATGTATCATTTGTATTTGTAATCAGCCAGCAAAGTCATTTGTATCTTCACACAACCCCCACTAAAATACAAAACCAGTGCGAAACCTATTCTTTGTTATTGACTTGCTTGAGCATTGAAATGTTCTACCCTTTGTGTCTATTTTACTGCTGAGGCGGAAAGTTCTCTCCAAGATCAAACCCGGAACGAGTAGCAGAGCTTGGGAAATCACTCCGCTGCTCAAGTCAAGTCAGATTCGTTGTATAAATAGGGCAGAACTTGACTCACTTGAAGAGAATGAACCCATCCAGACGTATCGTTGTAGTCAGATTGACTCTGATTCCATTGCGCGTTCGCCAAAGGGGTGGCCATAGCATAACATATTTCCCCAGAATACTGAATGTATTGCGGAGCATCGACACTGAGCATGCCGGAACTCATGCTAGAACCAAGCTGGTCTGTAATTGAGCCTCCGAAATGAAGAGGAGCCATGCGAGGGTATTCATTCGCCGAAGACGAAGGACCGGCGATATTGGTAGCGAAGTTGGCCGAATTGGCCGAAGCCATACTCTCCGAGACAGCATCAGTCTCAAGCGAGTGGTCCAGAAGGAGCAGGAAGCCAAGCCAATCTTGAGCGAACGTTCCCAAGATCTGGAAGGTTCCGAAAGCCTGGGTGCCAGTCAGAGCCGCACAAGCGTCTGTAGCAAAGGCATACCGAGTCTGAACGCAATGTCATGTCTGTTCAAAGGCTAGTCAGTAGCGTCAGAAGAGTAGAACCTGTATTCACCTCTAGTGATTTGCGAAAAGATGAAGCCAATACGCATAAGCAATGACCTAGCATTGCCTGCGGCGTCCAATCGTTGCGACGGAGCAAACATCGCTCGCGCATTCTCGATCCACGAGATATATGCAGCGACGTTGAGCTATAGCAATTCGTTTCAGAGACCTGGACCTGTGCCCAGATGGAGGACATACGTGTTCCGCGCCCAACAGAGTTCGCAAGCTTTCTAAGAAGACGAAGACACTGTTATGCTCCAAGTTCGCAGCTGTGTCATGTCAGAGATTGCGGTGCAGGCAACAATAGCGAGCTGCTCACCGAGAGCGCAATGATTTCTGATGTGCTCTACATCTCTGTAAGAGTGTATGTCAGCACCGACCAGTACACTTTATGCAGCAGCTTACACTTGACTCCATGAGGCGCGAATTTGTCCAAGGGTATTGCTATTAGACAACATGCCCTGAAGAGCTTGGACCACTAGATGCCCTGGTGAGCAGCCATATAACACGAGCAGAACGGTGCTTACATTGACATAGCCCTACATATCTAATCATAAGGTGAGAGAAACGCGCAGCCAATTCGATCTTCGGATTGACACAGAATGGTGATAGACCAGTGGTAGCGCTGATGATCTTCTCTTCGATCTGTTGTGCAAATTTACGCAAGCTTGTCAAATTTTGTGAATTGATCGGAGCTTCCATATTTGTTTTCAAGATGTTCACCGCTTCGGCATAAGTTGCGCTGTCAGCTCGTCTGCGCTGGTGAATTAGGTGATTCTAAAGAAACGATGAGCGAGAAACCTACAGAAGGACGTCACGGACGCCAGGCTGTTCCATGACTAGACGAGCTTCGGAATTCGACGCATTTGCTTGGTAGAACGATTGCAGTGTGGCTTCGAACTATAGAACACTTCAGTTGTTGAACTAATTGAATGGAACAGGACAACATACCTTCTCGTATTCACCGGACTGAACCATATACAGGATGTCAGCACACATCCGGCTATATTGCAGCCACATGGCCTGAGCAGGAGAAGCTTGACTAGTCAGAACACAGCACAAGAGGTCGCGATCTGCAGGGAAGTTGAAAGGCAGAATTGGATCAGCCAGAGACACGCCCGGAGACAAGTTCGAAGGTGATCGTATTTGGGCTGAGAATGATGGTTCGGCAAAGGCATCTTCGGCAGGCGAAAAAAGAGAGTCGTCTTCAGCTGAGCTGGATGGCTGAGAAGCATCGTTTGCATCGGGATTGGCAGATAGAAAGGTAAGAATGGATGCTTCGCTCGCATTCGATGGCGCCATGCCACAGTCTATACACCTCATGAGCACCATTCAGGTCGGCTGATTGCGTCCGGACACATACAGTGATATTTACTGTCTGTAGAACCGAATAAGCTTCGTAAACAGGTCACTTTGCAACGGCTTACTTCCTCTATTGCCGAGTCTCCTCGTCTTGATGGCTGGAAAGGCAGCACGAACAGCCTCTATTGTCAAGAAGGATATTGAGCGCATACTTTAGTTCTCTTGGAGCTACTGACTTCCAAAACTCGCGCAGTTCATTTCCCGAACTTTGTACTTCGCGCAACTTCGTTTGTAGGAAGCGTACAGGCCTGAAAAGAACAGCCAAACAGGATCAGTATGCTACTGAAGATTGATGTTTTCGCCCTTACCTTGTCGTGAACAAGTACCTTCAGCAGCGTAGACGTAGTTATTAGTCAGCCCTGGCTCCGGTAAGCGAACACTAGGCATATGTAAGAGATAGCCGTACATGTTTGGACGAATGCTCCTCGCGCCTTTTCAGCTGCCGACATGTTTCGCGCACCGTCAATCTTTCGGGCCACTTCAGCCAATTCTGAGCTGTGCTTCAAGCGCATGCCATCAAAGCTATTGACCAATCCTCCTTCGCTTGCTTGTCGAGGAAGATCAGGTCGCTGCTGGAACAAAGCGGATGTAGGAGGAGGAGGAAGGACAGCAGATGTAGGGGCAGACACTGGCGAAGTCGTTTGCCAAACATTATAAGGATCGGTTGGGCTGAATGATGAATAGTTTAACGGTATTCCATCGAAAGATGAGGCCTGTCGCAAATACGGATATGGAACGTTAACTGAAGCTGCTCTTGAACGCTGTGTTCGTGCAGGAAGCCCGGAAAAGACCTGTTGTGGCTGGATGCAGTCTGCTGAGCCTGGTGAACTGGAAATGGATGATACCGAGCCTCCTCTTGACGATGGATGATATGTTGCGCTTCTGACTCTTTCTGTAGGGCCAGCCCCATAGGAAAAGGAGTTTTGCGAAGAAAAGTCACTGAAGTCCGATGACAATGAATGGTCTGATTGCGAGCGGTGTCTGTCTCATTCGCATCAGCGCGGATATGGCAGGTTGTATGGCAAGACCTACAAATCATGGAGCAGGACTTCCTCGTCGAATTGATTTGAAGGTGCTTGCATCTTGTCTTGTTACCCGACAGTAGAAGCGTGGGAGTGTATAGCTACAGATTGAGAGAAGCCAGAAGTACAGCAACGGGATCGAGCGGAAACAGAACGAGACGACCAGCGCCTTGGACACCGATAGGACAGACAAGCTCGCACCGCGAGAAAGAGACCAGGGAATTGACAAGAGAAAAGATGAGCACAGACTGGGAGCACACGCAGAGCCAGCAGCGTAGGGAGAAAGAGAGGAGCTTAGGCACTTGAAACTTCGAAAAAGAAGCTTCGAACTTCGAAGCTAAAGAGATCTGGATTCCCAGCTTCTCCCGAACGCCAAGGTCAGCCTCCATGTATGCACTGAATAGTGTAGTCGTTGCACAGCATTTGGGCATGTTGTGAACGCTGCGGTTCAAGTCGAATTCGAGCAACTTGAAGCAGTGAAGGCCGAGACTCACGTTGGTAGTAATTCCGCGTGAGCAATGGAGATAGCAAGGATATCACTAGTCGATGTGATACTACAGAGGGTACTGCTCTCAGATAAGGTGACGGTCACGACGAAGGGTCAAGGTGAAATGTCAAGCTCGAGAGATGCCATGCTCAAAAGCGAATATGCATTCACTTCCACGCCATACATCAATCCCATCTACTTGAAGGTCTTTCCGTCGGCAAACTGCAAAAGAATCAGACATGATGATTGATTGCAAGATTGAGCATGTGCAACATACGTCCTTGCCGCTGTAAAAGAATTGAACATGAGCCAGCGCTAGGTGATTGAGACTGCACGTACTCCATAGAGCCCTCCCACTTCCATACGTCTTCAACCAGCTTTCTGTCTTCTGGCTTGTTCCAGTCGAGAGGCTTGAAATCGTATGATTCATAGTCAGGAGCAACGTCAAAGGCAGCAAGGCCGTCTATGGACTACATCAGCGGCTGCGCGGATGCAAAAGTGGGCTGAACTCACCAGCACCGCGAACAAGGTAGACACCTTGAATTTTGGAGTCGTTGGCCTTGCCGTAAACACCAGCGTTACCGAAAAGGTACTTGCGGGAACCTTCTAGACGCGAGTGGAAGCCAGTGATCAAGTTGGACGACATAAAGACTGCGTTAAAGGGATTAGCCTTCTGGTAAAGATGCACAACATAGAATTGGCTTACCTTGAGTGAGTTCTTCAGGGTACTTGTACACAGCGTGCCACAGCGAGTAGTCCTGCGAGTCGTAGTGCTCATCGAACCACTTGAGGGCATCTGGAGTGTCCAAGTTGGAGCTGTCAATCGGTGCTAACTTTAGTCTTCGTAACCATACAGCTTGTCAAAGACACTGACTATTGCCTCTTGAACTCGTCGACTGCAGAATATAGTCAGCCAGCTCCATAAGAATGCTGTATGAAGATCTTACGAGGGAAAGACTTGGCAGGACCGAGAGCCTCGATAGGGTGCTTTGCCTTTGGCGCTGCGGGTGCGTCATCCTCTTCATCATCAGCAGCGACTTCCTTCTTCTTCTCAGCCTTTGGGGCAGCAGGTGCCTTTTCGGCTTTTGGTGCCTTTTCAGCTTTTGGGGGAGGAGTGTATTGAACGGCAGCGTCAACGAAGGTAGGGTCCTGGCCGTTGAGACCGACAGTCTTGTATGCAGCTGAACGAGCAACAGTGTTGTAGTGACGGAAGATGTTGGGAAATGAGGAGCGGAAGGTAGGGTCGAAGACGAGCTCAGAGCCTCTCTGGATGATGGAAGCGAGGAAGAAGTCAGGTAGAGTGATGCGCTCGGTGACGAGGAAAGTGTTGTGTAGAAGCTGGTTCTCGAGAATAGCGAAGCGGGTCTTGAGAAGGGCAGTGGCATCTTCAACATTCTTCTTGTTGTATGGCGCCATGCCGATCAAGGGCTGGAACCTATCGTTATGCATCAATACAGGCCTAGGTCTGGGCAAAAGACAACTGACCATTGGCCGAGAACAGGTGCAACCTCAGTGTTCAAGACTAGCCCAAGAGTTCAGAATAACAGACGGATGCAGTATGACAGCACATACATGAGCACCATTGAAGGACGTGAGACTTTTCGGCGAGGGTGGATCCTAGAAGGCTGGCCTTGCCGAGTCCGACGCTGAAAATATGCTTAGGTCAACACTTGATCAAATCTAGGTGTATTGATGCTCACGCGTTCTTGGCAGTCTCCAAGATGCTGCCGTGGCTTGAAGCAGAGTGGTTCAAAGCAGCCACTGAGCATGACTCGTCAATACATCTCATTGCGATTTTGTCGCATCAGACGCACAGTACTAGACACATATCGATTGTATGAGCACACAGCGAGCTTGTTATCATAATTCAAAACTCACAGAAGTAACGGCGAGAAGCTCAAAGACTTTGACATCTCCGTCAATCAAAGTTGGAACCTGACATGTGTGTTCAGCCATACTTGGAGCTGCACACAGAGACAGCGAGACTGACCTTCTTGAGTGGGAAAGCAGACTTGTAAGGCTCGCTGTCGACACCTTCAGATTTCTTGGGTGCGACGTGAACGTGGTCAACTTTGATGCCTTCGTGTTCAGCGACGACGAGGGCGAAGCGAACGCGCAGAGATTCCTTGTTACCAAAGATTTGAACCATGATTGCTATGTGAAAGGGTCTGTCACAGGACTTCAAAAGATTTTCATGCAAACCTCGGATGTCCGGATGAAGCTTCCGATGACAGAGCGACAGAGACAAGAGCTGAGAAGCACAAGAGATCAATTGTACTTCGTTATGCTCTGTCTCTGATGCGAGCATTGATGATGCTTAAGTCCTAAAGATCGCAGCGAATCACCGACCCTTACACCGCACGATCACAACGAGGTATCATCCTCCTCTTCATAGTAATGAGCAGCTGCAATGACACATTACTGCCTGAGCCGTGTGTGGATCTGAATTGGACTGACTTGTTTGCTCTTCATTACTCAGTTCTCGGTCGATCGAGTTTGGCTTTCCATGCAGCTCTTCACAAGCTCACACCGTCCCCAGCTGATCCGACCTTCTTCTTCTTCTCCTCTGGTCCACCATTCAACAGCCTGACCGATTGGAGAGCATCACAGCCTTTCCTGCTGCGTGCAATGTACAAGGAGCTTGATTGGAGTCATGCTTTTCTTTGCCGGACGTAGCGCAAGTATGACGGTCTTTCGCAGCCTTGTCGATCCAAGGTGTCGGCAATCTAGCAATGATTGTCAGCAGCATTCCAGTAGAGTAATCTCTTCATTCTCACATTGCGGGCATATTCTCGTAGTCTCTTGCTGTCATGCCTCGACAGACATCTAGAGTGAGTCCCTGCTACACCGCTTGAAAGACATTCAGTCCGATATGTGGACTGAATGAGTCATAGCCTACTGCTTGTCCAGCATTCGTGAGAAACGCGGAGCTCCTGGAGGCAGGTTCCTAGGGAAACAGTCAGAGAGAGACAAACTGCAGCATCTGCACTCACTTTGCCAGCTTCAATTCACTTTTTATGCATGCCGCTTCTTCCTGAGTCACTTCGGCTTTTCGTGCGCGCATCTCCCCTCTGTGCACCTTCTTCTTTTTCTTACCTTTAGAGCCAACACGCATTGACCGTGAAGGTGTAGACCGGATTTTTGGACTCGAGATGGTTAATGAGCTGGATCTCCTTCTTATAGGCGATTGTGAGAGCGATGAAGTAGTTCGAATTCGAGTGACACTACCTGGCGATGTGATGACAGCAGCTGAAGTAGACGTCGAAGCAAGACGATCGGAAGGAAGGTATGTAGGTAGCCGAGATGTTAAAGGAAACTGGATTAAGTATTGCTCTGGCGGAAGAATGGGATCCTGGAACGTAAATCGCAAGAGTCTTCTAGTCCGAGAGAGTGTTGAGCTGATTCGAATGGGCAAGGCTGCGCTAGGTTGTATTGTCCGCTGTATGCGGTGGATCAGTAATGGTCGGTGAAAATCACTCGCAACTGACCATAGCATGGGAGACTCCACTAGCCAAAAAGGCTGCTGTAGCTGCGCTTTCCAGCTCATCAGGAATCCCATCGCGGATTAGGTGAGCCGAAGTCGTGTAGAGCTGTATCAGTGCAGGTGTGGAATAGATACGACCGTCTTGTGCTGCCTCTTGCAAGATTTGTAGCTCCAACTTGGCCGAGAGAAGGTCTTCAAAGTGAGCAAAGCCGTGAAAGTAGTGCGTCTCGCCGAAGGGTAGATGTAAAGAGTTGGATTGAGCAAAAGGACAAGAATAACTTGTAGCGTGGTCGGTAGAAGCATCTTCACTCAGTGCCAAGCAGAGATCCGTGAGTTCGTAGGCAATGATTGATGCAGCACTGCAGCAATCGTAAGCGGCAGTAGGAGCGGATCTTGCCAAAGAACCTGAAATCTTACGAGCAAAAGAACGCGTGCCATACGAGATGTATATCCAATCTCGCAAATGCAGGATCAGACAACCATTCATCGAAAGTAGCACTCTTGAACACGTAGTGTCGCAAACCTGCAAGGCGTTAGCTCCTGAACCTGAGAGACGAAATGTGCGCTCTTGCCCTTTAGGTAGTTGACCTCTTCGCGCATCTTGGCATGGTTGCTCTCTAGTCGGGCTCGAATGACAATAGAGAGACCTTCAGCTACTGAGAGAGAGCAACGACACAGCTCGGAAAGCCTTTGTTGAAGCGTAATGCCTCTAAACGCAAGGACACGGATATCAGGAGAGACGTTTAGCATGATATGGGAAGGTAGAGGAGAGAACAAGGGAGCAAAATTTGCGCGCGAATGATCATTAGAAGGATTTGGCAAGGCTTAGGGCAAGATAGAATGTTTGAACGCTTCGATACAGCGTCAGACCTCGACTTGGTCCATTCGGTATTCATTTGACAGAGCAGTCCAGAGTGATCTTGCTACGTATTATCAGTACAGCCAGTGAGTCGAGAGGTTTGGCGACTTTGACGGTTTGACGTCAAACAAGCGACTCGGAGATACCAGCCCAGCAACAAAACGAACATACTGGAGAGACATATAGACCTGCCTTGGTGATGGAAAGAGAACGAGATCGAGAGCTTCAAAGACTCAAAGCAACCGCTGTTCGAATGACTTTAAATTGACAAGAGTGCTGCGGCTCAGCTGCAAAAAGACTCTTGTGTTCTCTCTCAAAGGTCTCTGGGGCAGCTCCGTACTCCTACTTGTCCGAGGAACAAAGCGGAAATGCTCATCTGGTCTCGCAATTGGCTGATCATTCTATCGTTCAAGATGTCCTTTCATGGGATACGGCAGCTTTGGATTCAGCACAACGCATGCGTCAATCTCAATCATCAGCTGGTAGCCATGTGCTGCATTCATGGCAGTCAGCGATAATTCGTACATGTCAGTGAGTGGAAGCCCTCGCCAATGTCTCGTGTTGACAACAGACAACAGTACACTACCATTGGTCGTCATTTGCACCAGATACAAGCTTGATACCCGTGATTTCCACTGTCAAATCAAGAAGTTTACGGTCTGGCTGCCTTGGTGAAAGCTTCAACAACAACATCTTTGACTGGCTCAGACTGCTTCGATCCACTAAAGTCCTCGCACTAATACGCTCGATCTCGGAAAGTCAAGTCAGCGACGCCTAGACAGACGGTTCTTCAGAGAGCTTGAGTTGGACTTACAGATCGCTGCTTTCCCTGCCAATCCTAAGCGTTGGTCTCGGACGCCTCTCTCGGCTCAAGCCTTGACCGCCAAACCACAGCTGTATCAATATGGCTCATACATGTCCTCTTCAGCACGCAGCCTCTCCAAGCGTCGGATGCTACCACTAGTAAATGGTCGGAGCGACGAATCTGTGATTGTGTGTACCTCGTACGCTATTCCATGCAAGCTCCGGATGTTCTCTCATGTCTTGTGCCAGTGTTCCCTGTTTCAAGATGTCCGCCCATTGACTGGTGATGGAAAGATTGGCGACTCTGCTGCATCCTCGTTCTTTCAGTCAGAAGGACTCCATCTGTGTAAATATCTCTACACTTACACAATGAGGAAACCAAGAAACGAGTCAAACAGACATCTGGCTGTCTTTGCCAAATACCGAAAAAGTCTATGCTTGCTCGGCGATGCAAGAGCACGATGTATCGACGAAGCTCAAGATCTTCGTAGTACTCAGCGAGACCTTGGAAATGCATGCTCAGCGACACCTTCGTAATGCTCAGCGACACCAGCCGGAAGAGGAAAGGCGAATTTTTGCTTCTGGATAAGACTATGGCCAAAGAGACACGCTCAAGGTCACGCGCCCGCTCAAGGCAACACGCCCTACTTGATCTTCGCTCAGCGTTATATCTCGAGAAGACGCTATCGAGCGATGTGAACAGGTATAGTCGTCAAGACGTCAGAAAAGGAAAGGTATGTGCCCACTGGAAGGTGTGACTGGTCCATCATCGACTGAGGCATTGTCCTAGCTTGTGAGAATCACTTCCAGCTCTCCATCTGCTTTCAGACTGGATCTTGACTTTCGATATTCCCGACAGAGATCAGCGGTTCTGCTCTTTCTTGGAGCTCATCTATCTGTGACATGTGGGAGGATCAGCTGGGAGCGCGTACAAGGGTCATACGCTATTCGGAGAAAGTCGATGCGTTCAATCTAATTCGAGAGTGATTTTGCCAAATGATGTTGTTCGTTCCCACCAAACAAGATGTAGCTATTGCGCCTATGTTCTGCTACCTGAGTACCCAGACTAGCCCTGAAAAGCCTTTTCACACAGCTGACAAGGGTCCGAGCTTCTAAGTCGAGGTCAATGCACACGCCGTTTGCGCGATTTCTTTTGTTGCCTTCTTTTCCAGTTTCACAAGTGTACACATCGCAACAGTTTCATATCTCAGTATCTCTCTCTGGAGTGCAGATCAGCACCGCAGCAAGCAAGCAACAGCACAGATTAGCGCATACTTCAGACTCGAAAGAAGGCCGGACCTGCCTTTCGACTTCGGACACTCGTTTCCATTCTCAGTTCATCTGCCAAGTGTTAAAAAAAGCGGTCATAATGCTCCTCAGCGACACAAACCATTACTTTACCTCTTCCGCCGACTCTGGGCACGAGTCCTTTCATGTCAAGCGCCCTTCAACAGTAGACCCTTCGCAGTTCTTTGTCAGGCCAAACAATGACATCGACATGGGCGACTCGGACAGCGCAGGCGACTCGCCAAAGCATTCCTACCTCGATTCAAACGGCTACATTCAATCGAGAAGTCATTCAGCCGATCCACCTATGCATCCTCGCTCATACGGCTATCAACACTATCTCGATGCCGATCCAATGCAAACATCAATGCCTTCTCTATCTCCCATTCACCTCGGCCCAGGCGGCATCGAGCATTCAGAATCCAGCACACCTGCTTCACCTTATCCACCAACACCTCAATCCGTAGTACAGCCTTCTGGCTTTCACTTTCCTGCTCATGGCCCTCTGTCAACCTCGCAGCACTTCTCGCCTGACCCAGCTCTTCCTTACCAGAATACCCGAAGCTCTCGTCACAAACCTCAAAGAAGTCTTAGTGCTGGTCAACTGCCTCGTCCAAACCAACAATTCGCTACAAGCGCTCAGCTTACTCGACACGGATCTCTACACGTCACTCCTTTGCCCATCCAAGACTGCGAGCCAGCTCAGATTCCGGTCAAAGGCACTGCTGTGGGAGCTGGAGCGTTTGTCTACAAGCTGTACAAGTGAGTTTGCCTCACCGAATGGAGATCAGCTCTGACCATGCATGTTAGCATGCTCTTGGACATTGAGTATCAAAGGTTGATTGCTTTTACGGCATCGGGCACCACCTTCATCGTCAGCAATGCTACCGAGTTCAGCAAGGTTGTCTTGCCTAAGCATTTTAAGCACAAGTCAGTCCTATTGCCTCAGATCCATGATATAGCTCACCGTCTATCTTAGCAACTTTTCGAGCTTCGTTCGGCAACTCAACATGTCCGTCTGTTTAGTGATTCTTTCGTCCTTGCTCTGATGCTTTGATGTAGGTATGGCTTTCACAAGGTCAACAAGACTCCTCGCGGCCAAAAGGGATCTATCGAATCGCAAGCTTGGGAATTTTCGCATCCGAAATTCGTTCGCGGCGGTGTTGAGCTGCTCGACTCGATAAAGCGAAAAGCAACAGAAGACACCAGTTCCAACGATCCTCATGTGCGTACGGCTTCTGTTCCTGCCCTTTCTCAGCCAGCGACTCCAGCTACGCCTTTTACACCGCAACAACCTAGAACATCTTCCTCTTCGCTCTTTGCGCCGCCCGCGTCTGCTCAACATGATCATGCTCCACAGAACTCTTCTCGTCTAGCCAATCAACCAGCTGCTCAGATTCAACCACAAACGCCTTCGATCGCATTGCCAGATTACTTACATATGCTGCACCAGCATCAATCTGATCTTGGCATGCACATCAATCGCCTCGAGGAGACCTGCTCGTCATTGTATCAGTCTGTGATTGAAGGGAATAGGCGTCAGGATACTTTGGTCCACATTGTCAGTCAGCTGTTTGATTCGCTGCAGCAGTCAAACACGAAACGTAAGCTTTCTCCTCCTCTCGAATAGACTCAGTATTAATGTCTACTATTCGCAGCTCCCTTCGAATTTCCAATGCATCTTTTCCAGTCTCATCAGCAACAGGCTGCGGCGTATCCATTATTCGACCAGCCGCAGGACTTCTCGCAACAGCCATCCATGCTTCAACAAAAACAGCACCAGCGCTTCGCTACTTCTCCAGCTACTCTGTCCCACCCAGAACATCTTGCAGGACTTGGTGTTCAGATGGACGGAATGCCCGACAATGGTGTCTAGTTAAGCGGATTGGCTTGCTCCAGTGTACATGTCAACTTAATAGGGCTGAAGGAGTCGGCGTGCTCAGGTAGCAGCTCTAGCCTCTTGGCCTGGATCTTGTTGTAATGCTTCAAACACGTAGTGCAGGACATAAACTTAATCGAACCGTCTACTGTACAAGTGCTTTGATTGCATGCTCGTTCGGCCCATCTATACTATCACGAGGAGTCGCGCAACAGAGGTTTGTTTTCGTCTTCTAGTGACGGAATCTCCCATTGGCCGTAAATGCCAGTCATTGCCATGACAATGCAGAGCAGCACGTCCAAGATCCAGCTTGTCAGACTGAAACCAAAGGAGTAGCCCAGTGTTGTGCCCATGTAGAAGCGCTGATCGGTACGGTAGGTTTGAATGACGATGGCCATTGTTGCGATTTGAAAAGCAGCATGCAGACCAACCAAGCCAGCGCAGAGTGGCCTGTAAAGTCTTGTTAGATCATCTTACAAGGCTTATATACGAGAGCCTGACCATGCTTTTGCTCTCTTTCGCTTGCCTCCTCCCAGCACCACCAGCATGCATAGCAAAGAGCCCAAACCAAAGACGATAGATAGCTGAGAAGTGTATCTACAAGGTGCGAGAAGGTCAGACGATGCTGTTGAGCTGATGCAAGCTGATGTACGCACCCTGCTATTCTCCAGAGCGAGCAGAACGAGGTGTATTCGTAATCCCTACGCCTCCGACTGTGCTGACCGAGTGCGTGCGCCTTTTTAGACTGTGCTTGATAGCTTTGTGTCTGGAGAGGCTGGAGGTAGTTGTACAGAACAGCTGGAACAGCTGGCTTGTTGGGCAATTCTTCCTGCTGCGAGTCAATTTGGCTAAGCTGAAGAGGATGCCCTATCGGTCTACGGCAGTCGCTCTCTTGTTTTGGGACTAGCCGTACAATATCATCAGGATGAAGCAGAGCAGAATCGCTAGGCGTTCTCACATTTGCGGCAAGCCCAGACTGACTTGTCGAGGATAGACTGGTCGCATCGCTGAAAGAGGCCATACTTTGTTCTCAGAGTGATTGGCGAGTCCTGAGGCGATTCAAAGTAAATCCTGCAGCACATTGAAGCAAAGGCTTGGGTCAGCCTCTGGTGACGCAAAAAGTGCGAAAAACACAACACACCAGTTTGGACTGGCTGCAGAGATTGCAGCGAGACCAACAGAGACGAGAATGACCCCAATAGATAGGGTAAAGAGCACCAAACGCATGCTAGAGGTTCCTTAGTGGCGGTCGCAAGTCAAGCTCTTCGCCTCGCTTTGCTTGTCTTGCATTGGACGACTCTGTCCACACTCAAACTTCTCGAGCAATCGTGACAATGCAAAGCTCGTCTACATGCAAGTGTGAATGCCTTGTCATCCTCGTCAAGCCTTCCCGAGGTCTCTTTCTGGCTCTACGTCGTACTCAAACTGCCCGAAGTTACTGCAAGCGATTCAACGGAGCACAGGA
Organism: Kondoa malvinella; assembly: GCA_039545315.1. Taxonomy (NCBI): domain Eukaryota; kingdom Fungi; phylum Basidiomycota; class Agaricostilbomycetes; order Agaricostilbales; family Kondoaceae; genus Kondoa; species Kondoa malvinella. The sequence goes on along the minus strand of BCIM01000004.1, from coordinate 4,798 downwards.
GCCTTCGAAGTGCTGCTCTGGCATCAGTTGTGTTCACCTTGCAAGCAAAACGTCAAATCTTACTCGACATTGGCCGCTGGAATCTCGATGCAGAAGCTCGACGTTGACAGTCCAGCTTCAGCAAGCGATATAGAAGGCTTGCTTCCGCGACTAGGTTGAATGCGTCTTGTGCCTCGCGCGGTGTTCCTCTTCTTGAGCTCGTAGCATTTTTCAGCTTGAGGCTTGGGCCCAAGCTTTCGCTTCTTCTGGTAAGGTTGACCGCTCTGCAGCGTGAATGCTCTGCTCATACGTTAGTATAGGCCTTCAACTTCTCGTATCACGTACTCTTCTCGAACCCATTCGGCCAACCCATTGAAGACATACTCTCTTCGCAGCTTGGCGACCTGTTGCTGACCATGAACCATGAATGGGGGCGGCTCGAATTCCTTCTCCGGTTCTGGCAAAGTGTTGCGATACGACAAGAGATCCTGCAAGAGTGTTGTATTTTAGCACTTGCGCTACAGCTGGCCAAAACAATATACCTGAACAAGCAAGTCTTTTCCTGGCTCGCCGTGTGCTAAAGCTTGCGTATCGCAAGCGTGGATGATTGCGTTGTATCGGCGCATCTACTCAATCTCAATCAAGCTAAACTACGCAAGACAATACATACCCAGGTTGATTCTGTATTTCCCACCGCAGCGTTGCGTTGAGCATCGGTCAGCTGGCTGCCCGCTACAAGCACCATTGATGGACGCAGATCTTTCAATGTAAAGCCTATGTCGAGCAATGAGACGACGAGTCAACATCAAGCTACCGCAACATACCCGGATGATCCAAGGCAACCCATAGCTTTCTCAGCTGATAAGCCAGCTGGTTATACCCAAGATGCCTTCCGTCGTCTTCCGTGCTTCTACCATCCTTTGACCACTGTTGTAGAAACGCCTCGTCCTTCAATTCATCCTTGATCTCCAGCTTGACGAATCGATCTCCTTTGCTTAATAATGACACCTCATCAAGCTCCACATACGCGTCATACTTTTTGAAGGCCTTCCTTCGTATCAGCTCAGCAACAATAAGCGAGGCAGGATCATCGAATATGTTTTTGGTTTGGCGACTGTGATAGACCTTCTTTTTCCTAAAGCTGAAATCAGTGATTGACCTGCCTGATACAAGGCGCAACGCGTACTCTTCTTTCTCCTTGCTCGTCTTGGACATCAGAGTGTCTACAGCAACAGCAAAGACAGCGCCCTCTTCATCCCGCAATGCCTTTGGAGAGACAAAGACATGTAAAGCCTGCGCATCATCAGCATATAGAGATTGTGAATCAGGCAATGCCTACCGAGTAAGAAATGCCTTCGTTTACTTTGTCCTTCCGCGAACGTGGAACAGCTACTTCCCCTGCTCTATCACTATGACCCATGACTATACCAAGGGCAAGCGCTGTTGTCATTCGCTGCAATCGGCAATCAGTTGAGCTTGATGTCCCTCTAAACGGCTTGACCTACTGTGAAGTTGCCTTTGATAGGGCTGTCCTCGGAAACAGCGAGGGTCACAAGATAACTTAGGTCGGACGGAAAGACCTTGGCTTTGGTTAAGCCTGACGGTAAGCTGTAGTCCCTTTTCCACTTGGATAGAGGCTAAGATCCGAATCAGGAGAAATGGTCAAAGCGTACACAGAGCAAGATTTACCTTATGGAAATCAAAGTCAAGCGGCGGAGTGATCCCATGAGCATTCCTTAACTGCGCAGCAAACAGCATTGGCCCAAAGACAAAGAACATGCAGGATCTGCTTACAGCAGCTTTGAGGTCTTTGTACCAGCGCAGTATTGTTGTAATACAGAAAGCTTTCTTTTCCTTGACAGCAGTGTTCTTGCCTCTTGCTTTTTCGCTTGCCTGTATACGAGCATCAAACCAGCCGATAATTTCATCTATGACACGATCAGTCAATCACGCCCACTGGGCGTGATTGTGCCGCACCGGCTGGAAATTTGTCTTGTGCCAAAATGTCCTTCCCAGGCTTTAGCTCTGCCCAAAACTCTTTCAACAGCTTGAGTTCTAGCCTCTGTCTGCGAAGGAATTCGTCGGAGGCAAGGACTTCGTTGTCATTTGCTCGACTGACTGAGGCGTCGGCTTGCTGCAGGAGACTTTCTATACTACGCGCAGCGAAAATCCGTGCTATTGTCGGCGAAGAGCTAGAAGTATTCAGCGATCTCAAGCCTTTGCGATTCGGAGGTGTGGTCGGAATTGAATAGCGTTTGCTTGTCTTGATCACTAGCATGGCATAGAAAGGAGCGCAGAGAATGTGCAATTAAAGACAGGGCTTGCGAGGTATACAGTATAAAATTCCGTCGATTTTGAAAATTCCGTTTGGAAGAGAAACTTTTTGAAGAGTCTCAAGCCGAAGCGTTCGTCGGAGCGTTGAGCTATTCCACAAAGACTATGTTTGTTAAATGCGCAAATCATCAGCGGCTGTGCCAGATATTTTAACAGCTAGGCCAACTAGGACGAGGGCCCTTTTTCTGAAAGCTACAAATTATATCGCAAAAGTACAAAAAATCTTGCTAACCGTCATCTCTTTGCCCTGCAACGAGCCCACATCATTGAGAGCCAGCTTTTAATAAGAATAGGTCAGTCAGTAGCTGCAGGTCGTTATCGTCGATGGCAGGAGCGGGCATTGTTTTATTGAGAATGGCGGTGCAATTTTGAATCTTAGATCGTTGGTCATATAAGGACAGATCTTAGAAACTCAAATCAGATGACTCACCTGCTCTTCTCTATCCACGACAGGCACTGAGGGGTTGACCTTGAATTTCGTCACTGCAATAGGAGAGGATTGAGGCTGCAAGAAATTTGCATCATTCGCCCAAAGACGAAACAAAAAGCGTACTTTGAAATCCAATTCGCCCATGGGTTGGTCCACACTATCGCCAGTAGCCAGCCGTTGCCGTAAGATCCTCTCTCGTTCCTCTGCTTCAGAAACAATCTTGCGCCTGTTAGTCGGCCACTGTTCTGCAGGGCTTGGACCGCGTTTGTCAGACCGAGTGGCTCGAGTAGCCGATTTCGATGTTGCTGGTACGGTAGATGCAGGCATGCGCGAGGTAGTACCTTTAGGCGGCTTTTGCTTTTCGAGGGAGGCCGCTGTAAGAGAGTGAATTGTAAGCTGCTATTGAGTAAAAATGTGAAGGGTTAAAACTGAGAAAGTGGGACCCTTTGGCTGGAGTGAGTGGTAATATACAAAAGTGAGACTTGCTGTGATGAAGTGCCAACCAAAGAGAACAAAGAAAGGACAAAGGCAAGCTCACTTGGAGGGATGACAAAAGCTCCTTGACCTATTTCCAGTCTTTGTTTGGCTGCATCCGCCCATCCGCCTTGAATCCATCCAAGCTAATGGTAGCACTTGCCTGTTCGGTAGACTTGCTCTTTTCCCACTGGGCTTTCCGGTGGCTTGTTGAGCACGAGCAGTATCGTCGTCCGCAAATGCAGATCTCTTGCCTTCGCCTTTGGTAGCAGCTGTCATCGGTTCATCCGCTTGATACGCTGGTCGCTGGCTTCTTAGAGGGACTTTTAGCGTTTAGCTAAAGGAAGTTTGAGGCAATAACAGGTCTGTGATGCCCTTAGATGTTCTGGGCCGCACGCGCGCTACACTGACAGAGCCAGCGAGTATTATTCCTTGGCTGGAAAGCCTGGGTAATCTTGTTAAACTCTGTCGTGATGGGGATAGAACATTGCAATTATTGTTCTTCAACGAGGAATTCCTAGTAAGCGCAAGTCATCAGCTTGCGTTGATTACGTCCCTGCCCTTTGTACACACCGCCCGTCGCTACTACCGATTGAATGGCTTAGTGAGGCTTTCGGAGCGGCGCTTGGGAGCTGGCAACGGCACCCGAATGCTGCAAAGTCATACGAACTTGGTCATTTAGAGGAAGTAAAAGTCGTAACAAGGTTTTCGTAGGTGAACCTGCGGAAGGATCATTAGTGAAACATTAGAGTGCTCTTCATTGAGGCTCGTTTAACTATCCATTACACTTTGTGCATTTGAAACATTACTTGGTAACCTAGGGCTTCGGTCCTCTGTTATGCTAGCAAGTACTTTACATAACCCCATTGCTTTACATGAGATGATGATGTTACATAATTTGAAATGAAAGAAACAACTTTCAGCAACGGATGTCTTGGCTCTCGCATCGATGAAGAACGCAGCGAAATGCGATACGTAATGTGAATTGCAGAACTCAGTGAATCATCGAATTTTTGAACGCACCTTGCGCTCTTTAGTTATTCTGAAGAGCATGCTTGTTTGAGTGTCGCGAACCTCTCAACCCCGCCAAAGGCTTTACTGACTTTGGTTGTTTGGGCTTGGATCATGGTCTCTTGTCGTTACCTTTCGGGGTTTGGACTGGACTGAAATACAACAAGTTGAATGGTTACATTTGCAGCTTGACCTGATGTTGTAAACTACTCATCGGGGATGCAATGCAGCTAAAGGAACTTTAACAACCCTTTTAAATGGTACCTAGTACATTTATGACCTCAAATCAAGTAGGACTACCCGCTGAACTTAAGCATATCAATAAGCGGAGGAAAAGAAACTAACAAGGATTCCCCTAGTAACGGCGAGTGAAGTGGGAAAAGCTCAACTTTGTAATCTGGCTGTCTTTGGCAGTCCGAGTTGTAGTCTAGAGAAGTGTTATCCGCGCAGACCCTTATAGATTTCGGTTGGAATGCCAAGTCAAAGAGGGTGAGAATTAACAGAGACTGAGCTCTTATAGATCAGTATATCGCTAATGCATTATCTACTCTATGCATACCTGAGCTCTTA